>CM039126.1:8795945-9375955 GCA_022036555.1 Microstegium vimineum | reverse complement strand
CCAACAACTTAAAAGTTACTACCTTCATCTCTAAAAGAATGTAACTATGGGAACCGTGGCAGTCAATATAGCTCATGTTTGACCAACATTATATTATAAATAGTATTAGCATTTATATCTCTAAATAATTTATTATAAAAATATATTCTATAATACTAATTTTATATCATAAATGTTAAAACTTTTTTATAAATAATTAGTCAAAGTTCAAATGGTTTGACTTCTCAAAAACCGAGAATTATATTTTTTGGGGACGAAGATAGTCGTTTGACCAAAACTTTATTTAAAACGACTTCTTTTATAATGTGATAATGTGGAGGGAGTATAAGTGGATTAACTAGGTAGCTAGGGAAAACGACATGCATGCTTCTAAGCAGCAAGTACTAAAGTAAGACATAAAGCTGCTTGTTTGTTTGTTTTTTCGCTGGCTTTGTATCATTGTAGCTAGGTACACAGAGGAGCAGCTATCAGTAGCAACGAGCATGAAGACATTATAAGCAGTATGATGTGCCATCCATGCATGTTGCGACTCCCAGTTTTTCTGTCTCTCTGCATGTCACTGTTCTTGGGTTCCTGTCCTCCTGACAGGAAGGGGCCGTATATAGGAAACCTGGCATGCATGGTTTTCAGGGCATGGAGTGAGACCATCTGACTGTCTGGCTACACTATAACCAGGTGGTCCTCTCTTGCCATTGGGTCTGCCGGCGGCCGGGGACGTGTGCCTGCGTGTGCTTCATTGCCTGTGTTTGCTTGCTGCTGCTACTAATACTATGATACTACACACACGTTAGTATTGCAGTAGCTTGTCCCATGGTTCAATGATTTATTTCTAGGAGCAGGAATAGGATGATGCCAGGATGCACGCATCATGCATGCATGCATGGCTGTTGAATTGAAGGTCCCGCCTTATTACAGTGCTCTGAGGCATCTGACGGCATCTGAACTCTGTTATAGTAGTTCCCTTTGTTTTTTCCGGTGTATTTGATCAGTGTTGATTATTCCTGGTGCGGTGTTCGATGAAATTGAAAAGCTTTTTTGTGGGATCTACTACTACGTGTTGTTGCAATTGCCAACGATCGTGGTCGATCGATGCATGCATGCATGCTTATTGCTAGCTTGCTTTGCATTGCTTGAATTGTCTCTCTCGCTTTTGCTGCATGCTCGAAGTCCTCCAATCATTTTTTCCCGGACTTTGAAGCAGTGGTACTGACTGAAGCATCATCCTGTTGACGACGATCCTGCAAGCCTCACATAAAAATCCCCGGGAGTCATCAGCACGTACGGCGGCAGGCAGCCAGCAGCATCCGGACCAACGTCTTTATTTGGCCTGCAGCATCGCTTATTAACGGCTAGCTTAAGGCAGCAGTACGTACCAGCTAGCGCGCCAATTACAGCTAGCGTGACCTAGAGCTGTTGTAAACTGCTTGGGTTTATATTTTGATAAAGTCATATATAGCTCATATATATACTTGTACTACTAGCTAGGCGCTGGAATGGAAGTTCATATACCCTGAGAAAACAATTCCACGGTGCCTGTATGCCGTGCCAAGAAGTAAGAACTGATGGTATAGTTCAGGTACCACAGCTGGGCCGGTAGTCAGGCTGTCACTGATGAAGTGCAGAGACTTATTGCCAACCTACTCCTCTGTTCCCGTCTTTCTGCGACAGTCATCCTGACTACTGTACTGATGATCGAGTGAGAGGCTCCTGCGTTGCCGCCTGCTCGCTCGCCAGTGTCCGGATGGTACTCGGAGTACGCACGCAAGTAGTAGCATGCAGCAACGTGGTAGCAAGCCGTGCAACTTGCATTGTGTGATCGCGCAGTCGTCGTCGTCGTCTACGACTACCAGTACGTCGTCGCTCTAGCTGGCGGATCGAAGGAGCAGGTGGCCTTGCTACAGCGCAGAGATTCAGAGAGACAGAGAGGTACCGGCCGGCCGGCCGGCAGCCCGACACACGATCGATCTTCTTACCGGCCGGGACCGGGACACGGCGAGAGGACGGCCGGACGGTCGGCCGGCGGCGGCGTCGCGCGCGCGGCCGCTGCTCGCTGGACACAGTGCACGCTGCGCGCTGGGTCCGTGAAGCAGCAAGGGAATGCCCGCGCGCGCATGGGAATAAGTGCAGGGATCAATATCGATCAGTTGCGCCGCGCGTGCTTCCTAGCAGCTCTCTTTCGTTGATTTTCCCCATGTCAGACCCATAGGATCCCTGTCTCGGGCTCTCGGCTGGGATGAGGTCGGCCGGGCTCTCCGTCCATCGCCTCCTCGGTTTCGGCGGAGGCGGCAGGGTATGGGCATTTGGGTGCACACATGCAGCTGATGATGACGATAGATGATGAACGTGTGTTGTCTTGATTGTAGGTACACGCACGCCACCACCGCCGCCAACAGCATCGCGTTACCATCCACTTCAGTCCAGAAACTGTTTGGGAAGCACGATGTCACAACTCCCTCCATACTCGTATTGGACCCTGTTTTGAATAAGATTTGAGTCAAACATTGAAAATATAAATCATGAACACTCCATGCTAGCTAATCGGAGCTTCAGAAAATTAAGAAGTTAGGCAACCAAGCCAAATGGGCCACTTCGGCAAATAAAATTGCTAATCCCAATTTAGGTGGGGGGTTAGCACAACTATGTCAATGATCATTTTTGCTCTGAATTCGGCTCATAACATGCAAACCGATAATGGACCAGTAGCGAATCAATCTTCAACAGGGTATAGTATGGTTCTTCCCAACCCACCGAAGTCGTCGAGTATGATCCCTATGCTTAGTAGTGCTGGTGCACCTATTGCCCCTCCTACATATTTAGCGAGTCATTGAATTAGTTTAGGGATGAATTATCTAAGTCTATTCAACACTTATCATAAATCATACTCTTTGCATACTGATTTCTTAAAAGCCTTTGATGGTTGGAGGGTACCAGTTTTTTATAAATTTAGTGGTGAAGACAATAAATCCACCATGGAGCACATTAGCACATTATCTAGGAATTTATGAATGCACGTAATTTTCCTTTGTCTCTTATCGATATAGCTCTCTCTCTTGGTTTTCATCTTTACTTGTTTGTTCCATTGGTTCTTGGTCTCAATTAGAAGAAAAAAATTCATAACCACTTTTATAATGAAATTAATGAAACAAAATTGTCACGTTTAACATCGGTTAGACAACGGGATTGATGAATCCATCCTTGACTTTGCTAAACAATTTAGAGACATTAAGAATTGATGCTTTCCGTTGGTACTTTTGGAAAGACATTTGACTAATTTGGCTCTTATTTGTTTGTGTTCTATTATTAAAGAAAAGCTTGAGCATTAAGAGTTTGTTACTATTAATCAATTAGGACTTAATTCTTATTTTAGAATTCAGAAAAGCCCAATTCACACCCCCCCCTCTGGGCATTTTGATCCTTTCAATGTCATCATGCGATCCTTGCCAACTCCGCTTGAAGTTCATTTCAAGATATCCACCCAAGATGGATCAACCGTCGTCAATCCTACTTTATTATATCACAGTTTTGCTGGTGCTTTACAATACTTGATACTCACACTGCTGGATATTGCTCATGTTGTTCAACAAGTTTTCTTGTGTATGAATGGCCCCCCATCAGCACCACTTTGCTCTCATAAAACTCATTTTGCAATATATCAAAAGGCACTGTGGGGGGGGGGGGGGTATGGTCTTATTCTCTCTTGCAATCGATCACATGCATGACATAGTGGTTTACTCGGATACCGATTGGGCAGGCTGCCTGGACACCCGCCGCTCCACTTCTAGGTATTGTTTATTTCTTGGTGATAATTTATATCATGGTCATTCAAGCGCCAACACACTATCTCAGGTCTAGTGTTGAGGCCAAATATAGGGGAGTTGCTAATGTTTGCTGCATTCGGCAACTTTTGGGCAAACTTCTACGTGGTCCACTCTTGTATATTGTGACAACATCAGTGCCATGTATTTGTCCACAAATCTAGTTCAGCAGCAAAGGACCAAACACGTGGAGATCGATCTCGATTTTGTTCAGGAGCATTTGGCCCTTGGAGCTATGCGAGTTCTTCATGTTCCTACATCTCTTCAGTATGCCGACATATTCACTACTATATGCTAGTCTCAATGGAGTTTCTTCAAAGTTTCATGAGCATCAAACATGCTGATGTGTCACTATATTAATGAAGAGAAAGATTATGAGAGTTTTATGGGAGTATAGAGTTTTATCCCTATGAAACTCTTCTGCACTGTTTTCAAAATATATCTGTTTTGAAAACTGAGATATGAAACTCGCATTGAGGATGACCAATAGTTTATAATTAAGTATATTATGAATATGTATTTCATAATTAATTAGTCTAATAATATTTATTACACATCATAAACATCAATTTATATATAGTAGCAGAGTTCTAGAAGCGCGGAAGCAGAGTGTAGACGTACGCACTTGGTTTCAACTGCCAATGCTAGGGAGTAACATTACGGCATTGCCGCGGCCGGCGTGTCGTGCGCATTACGTACGTACTCCTATATAATAATAACACGTGCACAGCACACGTACTGCACGATTGTCCTGTCCTAGATCCTGTCATCACGCACCATGCATGCCTGCCGTGGCGTCGATGAAAGACATGCATGCATGTTAGCAGTGGTTAATGCACGTACTTCTCCATCCGACCGAACCCAACGCGGTACCGGCTGCTGGCTTGCCGGGGGCTCACTATAGCTAGCTAGCTACGTAGGTGCCTGTCGATCGTGGTCGTGGATTAGCAGGAGCAATCCAAGTCATGCGCCGGCTTGCTGACTTACCGGCTGCTGGCTTGCCGGGGGCTCACTATAGTAGCAGTTTAGTTTTGGGTTTATAAGAAAGAGGTTATTTTATTCCTCTCTCCTCAAACTAGAGATTATGATTAGAGTTGGACTTTAAATTTAACCTTTAAATTTTACAGATCACCTCTTAAATAAAAATGTAAGGATTTGATTTAGGGACCGTGGTTGGAGCTATATTTGCAAACGGCACGGGCCACGCCGTCAGCCCGCTGATCTAGACCGCGCCGTGAATACGCGCTAACATGCACAACAACCCACCTATCCGAAGCGGGCATAGGCGGCGGACACACGCAGCCCAACGGCGCCGCTCAACCCGCCACGGGCGACTCGTCCGGCCGAGATGCGTCGCGGGCGCCGCCCCCGCCATAAGCGTGCAGCAACTTGAACGACTGAGTGTTAACTTGCATGCTTTTTTAATAACTCATGAAATGATGAAAAAATGTAAAAAAAATAATCACATATTTCTAACAATACATAGTATTTTGTGTAATTTTTGTATATTTTTTAGCTAGTATATAGATCACTAGAAAAAATTGCGAAGTAAATAAAAAGATGAACAAACTAGTACACAACTACTCCATGCAAGCCAGCGAGTTCAGCGTCACACGGGATTGCGGGCGCCGCCACAAACGTCGCATGAGCGAGAGCCCCTAACCAGGCCCCTATTCTAAATTTGGAGATTTGATTCAAAAAAAATCACTTCAATGCACCTTTTATTTGAGCTCTCATTTTAGGAGTACTTTTAAAATTTAGTTTTGAGTCCCCAGAAATGAGGCCCTCCTATACCTCTCTCTCCAAATTAGGGATTATGGTTGGAGTTGGACTTTGAATTTGACCCTCAAATTTTATAAGTCATCTTCCAAATAAAAATGTATATGGACTTAATTTGGGAGGTATGACTGGAGATGCTCTTACGCGGTCAAAACGGACCGCCGCAGAAGCCCGCATAGGAAGATGCGGCCCGTCCCGCCGCCGCGCCGTTTGCAAGTTTACTCTTAGCTTGTGTTACGTTTGTGTCCCTCGACCGATCAAGATCGGCCTTACCTTGCAAACCAGCTCTGTGCATCAGCGCATGCACGCACGTCGCTCGCTGGTTATACCTACGTTGTGTCGGCCGCAGTGGAGGAATTTGACATAGGGGAGCCAACCAAGTACAATTAATAGATTACTATAATCAAACTGTCAGAGACGATGAAGATTGAATATAATTTTATCAAATGTATTACATATAATATAAAGTTATGGTTTCATATTTTGACTGCACAAAAGTTGTTAGAGACAAAAGTACTCATAGGAACTAACCTGTTTCATTTTCATCTTGTTGTACTGCGAGCCAATTAGTAATTTCATCTTCAAATGTCTCCTCGTCGGAAGAAGTAGCACTAACAGTCTTCTTGAAAAATGAATCTAGTGTCCTCTTTTTAGGTGCCATAATTATCCTTCAGAAAAATAATTGTTCCATACTCCAAATTAGAATATAAAAATACTCATAAACATCAACTAAATAAAAGTAATTATTTTACAAGGTATCGCTAAGTTACCTTGATCAACTTCTCACTGATTGGCCGATCAGGCTTGTCCGGACAGTTTGCCTGTTTCAGTGTTTCTCGTGGACGCATCTTTGGAGCCTAGAGCCTCTAAGCTTGGTCGGTGGCGGCAGCCGGCAGCAACACCGGCAGTATTGAACACCGGGTTAGGGATTTCTAAATTGAGGGTAAAAAGAACGAGGACTTGAGAAGGCGGCAGCGGCATACAGCACATACGGCGCTCCGTCTCCCAATTTCTCGTGACTTTCCAAAGGACCAAGCTAATTACCTGTGCATGCGTGGCCAAACTAGCCAAGGCCCAAGCCTCACGGTACTAGTACCAAGCCAAAATAAAATAACCAGATGCTCATTGCCCATATAATATGTAAATAAACTAGTAAAAGCAAACAACAACATCCAATTACAGCATGGGGGTTAAAAAATTTCAGCAGCCTTAGGGGGGCCGTGGCCCCTGCTGGCCCCTCCCTAGCTCCGTCATTGGCCGGCCGGCCGGTGCATGCATGCAGCATATCGTCCTATATATCCACATGCTGTGTGCGAAGGTACGCGTCCTGCTTATTGTACGCAGCATGCATGCTTATTACATACAAACAGTACAGTAGTAGTACGTTCTTCGAACGATCAACTGACACTCCGGTCCGTCGATGGATCGACAGATTGATGCGTGTCGACCTGCAGCTCGCAGAAGACGTTTTCGATCCGGACCGGACGTACGATCCATGCATCCATCACTAGCGCTAGCGGTCTGGTGGACTCGGGAGCTAGCGGACAACGAACCGCTTCGCGCGTACGTGTACGTGTACGTGCTGTGCCTGTGTGTGGTCGTCTACGTACTACGTGGCGTCGTACGTTTTGTTTTGGAGCACGTGCACGTACACGTACGTGTGGAGCGCCAGCTAGAGCCTGGCATATAAAAGTTTTGTACGTGACAGTTGTATGCGTACGCGCTGGTGCTGGTGGCACGTACTGCCGCGCCGCGCGCCGCCGTCGTCGATCGGCTTGCATGGTTGATGCGTCTCAGGAGCAGTACTTACTCATGATCATTTCTGTTTTTTTGACAATAATTATGCTCTTCGATCGACGCGGTGTCGGATGATGTGTTATTATTATGTCGTTGATATGATGGGAGAGACAGCTAGCTAGTACTACTCCACTACTGTACGTAGTAGTACCGGCCGTCGTCATAGATTCCTCATAACACGTAGGAGTACGTGCTCGTAGACGCGTACTACGACGTAGGTACGCGTACGTGTACGTCCTTCCTTGACCCAATGTTTAGGGATGAAAACGAGTTTTATATTTTTGTCGGAATTCAAATTCGAATATCAACCACAGCGGGCGGATATGATAGAATTTGATATTGTTATCATAAATATGTGATCTAAGCATTTAGATATAGTATCAGATGTTGAAGTAACTGGACGTGGATATAACTGATCTAAATCGTACTAAATGGATTCGGTCTCAAATACGAACGAGAAATATCTAGATCATTTTCACATCTACCAATGTTGCTTATCTTTTTGAGTATTGGGTCCAATTGGATGGATGAAAAGGGGTCACTTGCGTACTCTCATATATACGATCGATGTACGTGCGTGCGATCCATCTTTCACCGCCGGCATCTTGATGGGTGGCCTTCATTTTCACGCGGCTCCATATCGTACGCACGTCCAATGGTTCAACTCAAACTAACAGGCCGGTTTAATACGACTCTTAATTTACGTCTATCTGTTGTAGTAAAAAATATACGTATAGTATATATATAAATGTCGTAATTGTCAATCACCAGATGTGTTGCTTTCGTACTCTTTCGTATTATAGACACAAAAGAGTGTATAGAGATGCTGGGGGGGGGGGGGGGGGGGGGGGGGGGGGGGGGGGCGGGGGCCGGTGGACGAAAGGTGATCGGTTTTAGGCACTCCGGGAGTCCGGGAGAAAGAAGAGGCGGCGTCGATCCGGGTTTCGATGGAATAACCCCAACCGACCCCGATCGAAACGCAACCACCGCCACCGCCAAAGGGTAGTCGCACCGCACGTGCGGGCTTTATAAAACGTGACACGCGTCGACCGAGCCTACTACTGGTACGTACACTTAGGTAGTTTCACCAAGGGCCCGAAGCCGCCGGTTACGAAAAATGGACGGCGGCGAAACGGACACGGCGCCAGGACAAGGCGCGGGCGTGGAGACGGCGCCGCCGCCGCCCTCCTCTTCGTCCGACGACGTCAGCGATCTCTCGGTGGTGGAAGCAGACCCGGGGACGAGTGCGGCCCCGGCCCGGGTGCCGATGGTGGGGGTCGTCGTCGCGATCAGCACGAAGAAGAGGCCGGGCCGCGCGTGCCGCGGCCAATGCGGAGGCGCGCGGTGGTGCGACCGCCCGCCGGCGCCGCCGGCTATCATGCAGTGGCGGGAGTGGTACCTGCGCAAGCAACGCCGGGTTACCGCCGCCCCATCACGGATCGCGGGTCGACTTGGAAGTCTGATCAAGAATTGGAGAATTGGTGATTAGTATAGGATTTGCTTCCAACATTCATATTACATCGTTGATAGCACTGTAGTCGTTAGAGGTCGCTTCATCATTCATCAACAGTCTACCTGTACCTGGTCGTGTTCTTCACTGCAAATCTGCAATGTATTGTCCTTAATATAGTTTAGTACTACTGCTTAATCTTACGGCCTTACCAGATCATCTCAGTTCTCCGCGCATAAAGTTAAGATTTTACTGAGTGGAAAAAGAAAACGCCCAAGACCTGAATACAGACAGTTGGGCCAAGATAATTCAATTTTATTCACTGCGTGCTGTCTCAAACAGAGTAAAACTAGTACTGTACTGCAACATGGCAAAAGCAGTAGTAAACGTACTTATATATATACCATGTACATGGGACCAATAGATAGAACAAACTGAATGCCAACCAACTCATCTAGACTTCTCGTCAGATTCTTGGAAATGAGCTCTTTCGATCTGCCTTGTGATCTGTGAAACAGCATACTGCGAGCCAGTTGATGCCGCGTAGTAAGACGTCACGGTGAGCTGAGCAAACCTTGGAAGTGCATATGCTGCGTCAAGTAATATTATATCATTAGATACTAGGCAGTAGAGAAAAACACATCAAGTTTGCTAACAAGTCTGTCAAAAAAAAAAAACTGCATTGGATGGAAGCCACGATTTGCTATGTCCAATTTGGCATTCTCTCCAAAGTTAAGTTCCTTTGAAGAAGCTGAATATTTCCCTTGAACTGGACTTGTTGATGTGCTTCTAACTGAGGTGTAAGAGACTTTCAAGACATTGAAGGAACTTTGGCACAGAGCTGCAAGCCTGAGACACTTCCGGTTCCATCCCGAGAAAAAACATTCACTGGAATGGCTACCGTGATACATATCCATGATACACATAACTCCATAAAATTCATCTCGCCTGTATAAAATTGCAATTTACGCCCCTCCCATTTGTTCAAAACACCTAACCTAGTGCATTGCACCTGGCATCCTGGCTATATTTTCAGAAGAGCAACTCCTGCTCTATTGGACAGGCAAGATATGTGAGGCCAAGATTTAAAAATTGTAATAACTTTGGAAGGAACTTCGAACTTTACCTGAACCTTAACTTGCTTTGTTTGGACTTACAATTATGATAGTATCTTATACAACAATAAACATGAAGTTTACAAGCCAAATATTGTTTAACATTAAAGCTGTTAACCAAAAATGTTTTTAGATACACATGTCTGGGTTGATGGATTTGGGAAAAAAAAACAAGATGGAGAAGTTCATGTCTGACAGGAATGAAACCACATCTAATCCAACCCTGATGACAATTTGTATCTGTTTCTGTACCCCTATAGATTTGCATAGATTCCCAGTCCAAACACATAAAGAAGCATTTGTTTAATAATCAGATCATAGCTCAAAAAAGTCAAACTTGTGCGGACAATTTCGTACGCATTGTATACAAACAAATATAGTTATTGGAGGAGACTTACCACCAAATACAGCACTGGCACCTGAGAACATCAGCAGCGGTGGCACCTACAGAAGTAGCAATTCCAAAGTGAACAGATCGTAAACAAGCATCATTTCTCAAAGTTCTATAGCGACCAAATCACAAAATCTACAAAAGCTATTAGCAATTGACACTGAAACACAGGACAGCAAACAGGGGCGAAGCTACAAGCAAATGACCCGGACACCCACTGTTGAAGTAGCATACACAATTATTTTGAAACATATGGTGAAAATGAGGCTGTTGAATGGCCAAAAAAAATTTACCCTGGTGCCAATGCACCAGGTAACTTCAACATTCACCCCTGATAGCAAATGGCCAAATCAAGGACTTGACAAACCACAATACCAGTAACCACATAACAAAACCTGAATGTGTTAGGAAGTTTAACTCCCTACACCTTACTGTGTATGCCATGTTCAGCTCCCCCAGTCTAATGTTTTTAAATATAAACTAAAAATGGTCTGAAGAAATGACTATGCAGGCAACAAATATCTGAGTTTGACTATTACTTTGCCTTGAAATACTACTCTGTATTTTTTAAAAGTCCCCCAATGTCAGCATACTATATAGATTGTAGTTGAGTTGACCCTGACGACAAGAGAACCAGACATTCATTTATTAACATATCCTTCTTAAAGCTGATTAGTGATCACACAGATTTAGTAAACAAGTAGAGTTTTTCCTTCATAATTTGTTTGCCAAAGATCATCACTTTACCTAATGGTTTAGGCTTCACACATGTAAAATATTGGATCAGACTACTAGATCAATATTCACACCAAACTTTAGTAAGCTATCTAAGATAAATCACAACAGAACATGTAATGTATAGCCGTACCCCAACGAGCAACTGCATCCACTTCGGCCCCTTCACATGCTTCTGGACAAAAGGGATCCCTGTTTCAAAGAAACAACAAAGCAATATCAATTTGTACAAACCTGGATGCCTACTAATCCAATCCCAAAACCAAACAAGTAACAGGAAGATACCTGTGTTAAACCCGTGCACAGCACTGAGCAAAGCGCCGGCACCGGAGCCAGTCTACAACAACAGCACAAACAGGACAACAAATCGCACACAAGTTAGCGGCAATTTTCCTAAAGCGGTGGCGCAAAGACCAAACGAATCTCGCAGCCGAGTGAGAGCGAGCGGGGATCGCGTGTTACCACGGCGGTGGCGTCGTGCAGGACGGAGGTGATGGCCCAGTCCCTCTCTCCCTACGGGGAGAAAATAAGAACAGATCAGAAACATCGCCAAGGAAGCTCCTCGAGGATAGGAATCGTGAGAGGAAGGGACCGGGGAGAGAGGCGCACCGCGGTGGGGTTGAGGAGGGAGAGACATCGTGGGCACCGAGGCGAGCCGAGGCCTGGGTTGATGGTGGGATCGCGGTGGAGGTGCGCGCCGCTGCGGAGCTTCTCCTCGTACACCTCCCGCGTGCCCATGCCGATTGCCGGAGAGGGTTGTGCCGCTGCCGCCTCCGCCGCTCCTGCTCGGGCGTTGTTGGGCTGCGGGTTGGGCTGAGGGCTCTGGACTCTCCAGCTCCAGTTGGACCGCGGGGCCTGGCGACAGGAAAAAACTTTTTATGTGACGGTGCCGTAGCATATATTTCCGTGCGAGGCAGCCGGCTGAATCGAGACCACGTAGGAAAAATGCATGATCTGGCAGAGAGAGAGAGAGAAGGAGAGAGAAAGCGGGTCGGCGCTCTGCTCTTCGCCGGGCTGAATCTGACGACACAGACGGCATCCAGCCAGCTGCCGGCGAAAAGAAGGCGCTTCGTTCCCCACCGAACGATCCCGTATGAACCAGCCCCCGAGTCTCGCTCGACCGCGCACTCCCGCTGGCAGCGCTCTTGCGTGTTGTGTGCTCTAACAAAAACTCTATCATTTTCTAATGGAACCACAAGATTATTTGCTTCCCAAATGCCGGATTTGAAAAGCTTTCTTACAGTCATATATGTATGATGTTCACATGTTTGATGAAAGCCACACCTGATGATGTGCACCTAGAAAGTATCAAATAGTTAAATCTTTTAAAATATATGCTACCAGCCAGCTTATCCGTCAGCCTATTATACGAGTGTTTCTTGGAACCGGCTACAGCTGGCAGTTGCATTCAGCCGGCTGCCGGCTGGGTTATTAACCATGCTCTAAAACTTGTTTAATGGGGGTTGTAATTTCTATATGCCTCAGAATAAAGGTACATGTCACATCAACAGTAGATGACTTGGGCTCCCAAACCAACAACGCAGGCTATATGTAGCTACATTTAAAATCGTACACTACTTTATTGAGGCTCAGAGCGTGTACACTACTTTTTGGTAGAGGCAGAGTCGCTCAATGCTCCAACGCTTGCCTCAGTTACTGTCAGCAGTCTTTTGTCAGATGGAGCCATGTATCTTCTGTAGGAGTCCCTGACAAACTGCGGAGCTACCATTGCTGAAGACGTGGACAGTTTGTGCAGATGTGGAGGACGGGGCAATACGCCACCGGGTAGCGTTAGTGAAGCCCTAACTGGTAACTGCTCAACCTCGGCACCTCGCTAACCTCATCCAGTTGAGATTTGCAATTTTAACGGGATCTGCGTTTCAACATGGATACGTGGAGATCTATGTAGAGGGTGCCGCACAAAAACTTTTGCCTAGCGACTAGACATGTATATCTTAGGTCCGGTTTAGATTCACTGTCTTTATAATGGTTAGCTAGCTAATAATTTTATTATCTGATTTGCTTTAGATAGTGAAATAGTTGCTATTTAGGATCCAAACAATTACCCAATCTATAATCTTCACATATTTAAAAAGATAGTTTACCTTATTATCACATACAGATGAGACCTATCATAAAGTAAAATTACTTATATGCATGTATAGCTTAGTCATCTACTCTCTAAATCATCATTTAGAAAGTTATTTAAGTAAAAAAAAATCATTCAATAGCTTTTCTATATCTCATTCACAGTCTGAGAGTCATCGTCGTTCTCCAATTTTAGCCAGCGAGAAATTTCGAATAGAGGATATCTATTTTTAGATATCAATTGAAGAGACTGTTAGAGGATATTTTTTTTCAAAAAAATCTCTATTTCTATAATATAAAGTATATATGAAAGACATAAATAGTCTTTTGAAGATGCTCTAAAGCCTAAGCCTAAATGTCATAACTTCCTCTTTAAAATAATATAACTTGCTCCTTAAAATATTCGTTAAATATCATAACTCGCTCTTTAAAATACTAGTTAAACTTTTTTTTATGCTTTCTAGAACCCTTAAATGATGTTACTTCAATTATTTTGTGTTAAGTCTTTATTTAGGACAATGTTATCGCTAAGTTGAGCCCACTATTTCAAATCATGGTTAATGTAAGAGAAGGGCAAGATGATAGACAACCTTAAAAAAATACAAACTCTTTTAATTTCTTGATTCAGGCTTTATTTGGATATTACCAGATTCAACTCAATCCATGTGTTTGAGTGGATTAAAGTAGAACTAATTTCAAGTTCCAGTCTGGTCTATCTCAATCTATATGGATTTATACGAATTCAACTACATCCAAACAAGACTTCAGTCCGTTTACCACCTGCGCAGAACATGATGATTGTATTACTATAAATAAATAATAAGAAAAAGGGACACCTACCAACTTTGTCACGCAAGGCATTAAACACCAAAATTATCGCTTGTGGCTACTAATATTACTTCTTGTAGAATAATCACAAAGAGCAGATTGGAGTGACCACATCAAAACTAGACAATTGCTTCACACCGTCAAGATCTTGATGGTCGAGAGATAAAAAAAAAAGATCTTGATGGTCGGCGATGGATTGGACATCATCAAAATATGAAAAATTTGGAGACTTGTATATTCCAATTTTCCCATCATCTCCTCTCTAGGAACCAAACCCCAAAGGAGTAGTTCCGTATCATTTCAATCATGAGTAACAATCAGTTCAATAACCACCATAGCAGCATTAAGTACACATTGATCAATAGATGGATACGCTTCAAACATATATATTTATTACAAACCATTTTTTTTTTTAACTTCTTTTCAAAGACATGAAAAGATTCGCAACACATAATATAGCGGGCAGTGCATCTTCAATTGACCAACAAAACCCACAAGCTTAACAAACGGCGAGCCATTCCTTTTTCTCTCCTCAGATACTGAACAAATTTATATGCCAAAAAAGGGGTGCACACGAAACGCAGCAAGCAAGCAATAAACAAGCACACAAATGTTAGTAGAGTTCACTGCCGGGATGAAGGAAAAAATTAGCTTTCAAATCATACATAATACTCAAGGACAACTAAATCAGTGCACAATAGTCTCCAACTACATACATAACATCCTACTAGAGAAGTAACAAATCCTGAGGTACCATGTACCACAGAAAATTTTCACATGGAATTAGGTTGTAAACTGTTGTTCCAAGCAAAAATAAAATGTACGTGATCATTATGACATGCACAGCCCCAGTTACAAACGCCCTGACCAGGTTACCACATTGCATTCGATAGCAGAACACGCTACAATGCCGTTTGCACTGCTAAAAACCTAAAATTCACAACCTTATGCGTGCATAAAACAGATAAAGAAAAAAAATAGAACAAAATGGAAGGCACTCTGCCTACACAACTAAGAATAGGAAACAAAACAATAGAACAAAATGGAAGGCACTCAACCTTGATGCTCGTGCAAGATCTTGCCCAATGTTTAACTCACAATCTACATCATACCAGTTCAGATGGGATACTGAATTCACCTGGGGGAAGGAAAAGCTAACAAAAACCTTGTTATAGCTTAAATAGATCAGAAAGAGCTGCACTAAAAACAAAGGTGCTTCCTGTTAAAAGGAGCCTACTGTTGTTACATAAAGGCTCTTGTGACCCCCCTAATTACAGATAATTAAGAAACCTTCTTCAAAAGCTGGGTCTCCAATTCATATGACCAAGCTGTGGTTGCTGATAGGCCCCAACTTGCGGGCCTGGAGCTGCCACCCCAACCCCAACATTGGGACCAATGGCCGATGGCACCTGTTGATGCACCATGGGGTGCGGACTTACAATAGAGGGAGGTTGCTGAGGATGGTACAAGCCTGGGAACTGCGCATGAGAGGACTGAGCTGTAGCATTGAAAGATGCATTTGCTGGATTTGGCACAAATGCACCAGGCGTTGCTTGACCTGGTATGTTGTAATATGAAGGAACCTGCAAAGGTGGCATCTCTCGAGCTTGCTGAATCCAGATGTCAGATGTCTCGACCTGTGGAAGATACTCAAATTAGTAAAATGAAAGGACCGGTCTCAGAAACCATGAACACTATTAGCCTAAAGATGTTTTCGCTATCCGATTCTCTTATTAGGAAGTGAATGTCAACCCATAAACAAAGATAGTAAAGAGCAAGTCCTATTGAAGTATTACCACCTTCTGTCCCAAATTATAGGCCGTTCTAGCTTTTCTAGGTACAAAGACTTTGTTATGCACCTAGATATACGATGTCTAGATACACAATAAAATTTATTGTATCTAGAAAAGCCAAAAAGACCTATAAATTGGAACGGAGGCAGTACAAAACAACATAACAAAATGAAAAAGATACCCATACTCTCTAATTTGAGACTTAGTAGCATTCAAAAAATTGTAATTTGTACCTGTGGAGTTGAGGCATAAATGTTGTCCTTGTACTTCATCCTATTGACATCATCAACACCAACTGCAGCTCCAATAACACCAGGAGACCCCATTGTAAAGCCAGCAGGATGAGTGTAATTTCCATAGCCAGAAGGATTACCAGATGGGACTGGTTTATACTGTGAAACTCCATACTTCACGCCTCCTGCAGTTAAATGTGAACCTCCACTGGGCATCTGAAGATAATTATTTCCATTTGATGGATAAGGGACATTTGGCGAATAGTTTGGCATAGGCATGGGATAAACTGGAGAATAGAGTTGTCGATATGGCATGAAATTTGGAAAATGTTGCAGATGCATTTGAGGGTACATCTGTGCTGCAGCTTGTTGCTGGGAGATATGCTGCTGCTGTGAAGAGATCGGAACAGGGCTGTTGCTCACAATCTGTGGATTTAAGGCCTGCAACACATTTCACAATTTAATCATGAGATTCACTAAGACAGCATTACACAAAAGAGGTAGCAATATTGTCTTTATTTATTCTTAGAATGCAAGGTTATGTTAGATAATAGTGCTCTCCACTCTTCTTTCTTTTATCATAGAAGTATAAAAACAGGGACTGCTCCTTTCTTTCCATCTATGCATGTTCATAGAACAGTAGCAGATAATGTAGATTTTGGCTAAAGTAGTATGGCCAGTTTGACCCTGTTAGTTGGTAGAATTCATAGATGGCCTCATGTACTTTTGCTTAATACATGTATATGAAAGATAGAGGCATGGCAGCAGCCTCAGTTCAAGCAGCACCATTCGCAAGTGCATTCATTTGTGTGTACTCTGCTCTCCCATTCTTCTACGTTCTACCTCCAGTATGTGTGTGAGTGTGGAGAGGCATACTTGTGTTGGCTGACGAACAGGTTATGTATTTATACTGTGATAGTGTGATCAACAGTGAATGGAAGTGTTTTAGAAAAACAGAAGACAGAAATTGTGGCAAAAGTCTAAGTGTCAATAGTCATCGTTCAGCCTGGGACAAAACAATGAAAATCAAGACTGGCTTCTCGAATTTTATTTCAATGTAAGCAGAATAATTTTCCTCAACTACAAACCAGTGAAGCGTCCCCTCCTTGCAGCAGAACCATTTTAAAAGTAATTAGTCCAATAACAAGAGAACCAGGTAGAGATTATTAAATATGGTAAGTGGATTAAAACTGGACTCGTTAGCAACCCTGGTCATCATGATGATGGGCTAAGATTAGTAGACTACAAGAGAGGTGCTATAAATTAAGCTGCCTAAAGAACATATCCAAATGATTACAAGTAATAATAATACAGAAGAAACTGCAGGAGAGCAGTTAAAAATTAAAATACAGTGCTACCTCAGACGGGGAAGGGAGAACTTGTGAGTGAACATTAGGTTCTGGCATCCTGAAGACTTGCACAGCATTATCTGCTTCTGGATTTTCTGAAGGGTACCCCTGACGAGAATAAGAGATTGTAAGGAGTAAATAACATAACACATTTCATCAATATTACTCAAGTTATGGATAGATGCTTTTACAAGTTGGTATATTAACATGTGTTTGTTTGATTTCAAAAGTACTAACATTAATATTTCTTCAAATACTATAGTAGGAATTAGTTCTTGAAGTTGTATTTTGAAAATGCCAGTTCCAAAAAACATTTTTTTGGTCACTTCGAAAAGTAATACAATCAAGGAGACCAATTAGCGAATGAATTCCAATATAACTTTTACCTGAGAAGAGGAAGCTAATACTTGCGGATGTACATTAGGCTCCACCAGTCCATACAACTGGGCCTCATTGGTTGTATGCATATTAGGATCTTCATGACCATAAGCCTGCAGAAATTTAAGTTCTACATGTCATGGATGATGCCAAAGAAACTCTTTGGAAACGAGAATTGCAACTTCACTATCTAATTAATAATGTAGCAAAGAAAATGCCAAATAGAAAACCCTTCAACGATGTGAAGCATCAACACCCACTGAGAAGCCAATTATACAAATATTCCTCATTAGTCATTACCGAGAAAGCAGTCAAAGTCGAGGTGATTTGGGTACTGTCAACATCTGCTGCTCCAACTGGAGTGTCGCTCTGAACTAAGCCCAGGCCATCATCAGTCTCTACTTGCCCACTCATTTGATCACTATCCTCAGATGGGGGCAATGAAATCTCAGCCGTTGATGTGGATAGGTGTTGTGAAGATCTAGTTTGCTCATCCATGTCATCATGTCCAGCATCCAAACTATCATCTTCACTGACCTGTTGAACTGATTCTTGTACACTACATATAACAAAAGAATTGTCAGAGGAAGCCATACTCTCCAAATTACCCACACAACATGCCAGAGTGCAAGAATAGCATTCAGAAATTACATGCTATAATTATTAAAGTACAAAAAACAAAAGAAAATATGATTAGAATTTGTCAAACGTAAACCAATAATAATATGTTATAAATGTACCTAAGAATCTAAAAACCAAATGGCTATGCCAATAAAACTGCAGGCTTGTAAACTATTTCATCATGTAAAAAGAATATAGATGCTTAGATGGCACATAGCACATTAACAATAGATGTGACAAACTACTGAATCAAGTTTATTGAATAAAGTATTTTAACTGTAGAAAAAAGTAGCAGGAACTACATGATCTAGTTTCTCAGTATTCAATAATAAATAACTTCCAAGGGATCAACTTCCTGCCACAACGGTGTTTGCTACAAGATTATCTTCTCTTTGATTAAAAGAATTGGGAAAGGTTCACCTAACTGTTCTGGTTGCTCAGTATCTTGTGGGGTCGAGGCAGGTACTTGTTCCGAATCCAAACCAGATGTGAAACTGCCAAACCTTAACTTTGTCTGCTCATATTCTGGCACACGAAGATGTTCTGGAATAATAACATGCTCCACCTCATGCAAGTTAGCTTGTGAAAGTTTTTCAGACAACCCATTTACATCTGGTGCGTTAGCATTTTCACAGTTGCTAGCTGAAGGAGATGCAGCATCTGCTATACTGTTATCTGCATCGATGGTGGGTGACTTCTTTGTAGATTTTGGCTTCCACTCCTTACTAGGGTGTACTGCTGAAGAGAAAATGTGTTGCCTCAAAGCATTAGATATGATGGACAAATAAAAAATAAGAGGCTAGATATTAAGTCGTAAGTATTTTTTTTTTCCATTTAGCAATTCTGTGGCAACACAGAACATTTCCAGAAATAGCATTTTAAGTTACAAGTTCATTGTCAAAAAACAAGTATTTCAGTGAATAAATCTTAACAGGTAGTTATAAGATCTCCATACAAAAGCGAAAAGTAAATAAGTACAGTTAGAATGAAGTTAAACATGATATCCACCCATTTATATATATATATAGGAAAAAGGTATAACCCAGTGCTGAAAACCACCACACAAGGTGGGGACAAATGTATATGGAAACACAAAAAAAGAGCACAATATGTCGTTTCCTGGAATACACAATAGTACACCCAATACTAGAATTGATTAAAACCACTTGGGAGAAATAATTGTATATCAAAATATCTGCAGTATGCTTGCTTTCAAACTTGAAAGATATAAAGCACATGGCTACATTTTGATATCAACTCTTCTGCTGAAAAAACAGAGACATCACTGTTGGGATTATACCTTTTTGGTTGCTAGTAGGACCCTGGTGATACCTGCTGACGTTTTGAGCAACAAAAGATCTACCAGTGGGCCTTCCACGAAACATTGTATCAGGTCTCTGGTTTTGTTGAATGTTTCTAGACATATAAGCTGGGTAACGCCCAGATGCCCCTACTGAGGTAAAACTCCCCCTCTGAATATTTGCATGAGAAGAACCACTTGGTGCATGCATTTGAGAACCTGAACGGCCAGCAAATTGTCTAGTAGAATTAATTACTCCAACATGACGTCGAGCAGGTCCAACAGTTCCACCAGCAATTCTAACATTGGCTGACCCATGAGCTGGGTCAGAAGCTGGAAAATGCTCCTCGTTCTGAGAATTCTTCAAATATGGCTTCACATGCTTCTGTGTACCTTGACCATCCCTCTTCCCTTGAGTTGTGTCAGAGTGGGAGTTCTGCATAGCATTTTGATGTGTGATCTGGCCATCTGAAGTTGTAGCAGGTGAGCGGTTTCGACCAGACTGAACAACAGTACTGAACATAGACAGCCCAGTAAGGAAAGTATTAGTATGATTATACATACGCAAAACAGCTGACCAAAAAAAATAAGATAGCAATTTTCATAACTGTATTTTGGACATTTGGTCAATGTATTATGGTTCTGGAACCTAGTTACAAAATAAACAACAAACTGGCCATAGCTAACACAGGGGTTTCAGTCAACACAGCTACCTGCCTGCATGTGCCATTTACCTCGGCAAATGTATCTTCACTGTTTCAAAGGATTTGTTCATGTACCATAGGAACAGAACAAAAAACATCAAACCTAAATCATTTATTCATCAAATTAGGGTTTGATAGAGGAGGCGGATGCCTACACTAGATAAGATAACCTTTAGGCTTTAGCTATACAGAAATATTAGGAAGTTGAATAAGTACTTGACAGCTGCATTATAATCAGTATACAACTTAACCGGAACTAAAAAATGACAAGATTGTTTGACAAACAAATGAGTGCACAGGAGAGTAAGAACAGCGGCAGAATTTTTCACACAAACAATACCTCCTATCAGACATTTGTACATTTTCTGAACCTTTGTGTCCTAGTTCTGGTCTGTTCTCCACCACACCATGTTGAAATCTGTTGTCCCTCACAACCCGAAATTCACGACTAGGGCCTGCATCAAGCAATCGGTTAACAGTCAGGTACAAACCTGCAAGTTACACAACCACAGCATTGCACATATGTCACACCAATGTGAAAACTGCAGAACCTTATAGTATTTAATGGGAAGCCAGGAGCAAAGACAAGCAAGCTGGAGACAAACAAAGTTGCCACGAAAACGGGAAGCTATATGTTTCATCATTGTCTAGACTCTAGAAGCTGGATCGCTAGAAATATATAAAGATGATTGGAGCTATCTTGGCAGCAAAAGAAGCATAATCATTCTATGTTACTCCCTCCATCCCAAATTATAAGGCATTCCATCATTGTCTAGACTCTAGAAGCTGGATCGCTAGAAATATATAAAGATGATTGGAGCTATCTTGGCAGCAAAAGAAGCATGACCATTCTATGTTACTCCCTCCATCCCAAATTATAAGACATTCCAAGAATCTTGGAAAGTCAAAGAATTTGAAGTTTGACCAAACTTATATGATAATATAATAACATTTATGATGTCAACAAAGTATCATTAGATTCTTCATCAATTATATTTTCAAAGTATACCTATTTGATGTCATAAATCTTTATAATTTTCTCTATAATTTTGGTCAAACTTGAGATGCTTTGAATTTTCAACATTCTTGGAATGTCTTATAATTTGGAATGGAGGGAGTACTAAACATAAGATCATCAGAATTACAAACGTTGGTCCTCAATTATGTTACCTGACATCTGACCCTGATTGGGAGTTCTTCTTTGATCATTTTCGATCCTTTGTGTATGTGGCTTCATCCATTGTGAGTTCTGCTCAACTTGTGCAGTATTATCAGCAAAGCTCTTCTGGCCAGCACTCTAACAATGCAATATTTTTTTCAGCACAAATGTATGATTTTCAGCATTACTGAAGCTTCATAACATGCATTACACACTTTAACAAATAAGCAATAAACATAACATGTTTCCTCAATTGATAGAGAACTAATTTCGTTTCTTCATAGTCAGTGCCGAAAGCTCGCATAAAGGTAGCGTCGGGGGATGACAAGGAAAAAAGCAAGAGAGGGACACATAAGAACAAAAAAAGTGTTGCGGAATGCATGTCTTGTGCAGAAGCAATGTGTATGTCTCATCATATCTTACTCCTACTCCCTCTGTTCGAAATTGTAAGTCATTTTAGCTTTGTCCTAAGACAAATTTGCATCTAGTATTTGGACTTTGGAGGCCAGGTTTTCTTTAGCTAGCCTATTGAGTCACTGTGTACGCAATCCAAGGGCATAGAACCCCAAATGTGCCTGTTTGCTTTAGATTGTTTCAAAACATCACAAAAAGCCTAACATTGCAAGGCGGATATGCATAAGTATGCTAAAAACAAAAATGAGCAATACAAAAAGGAAACGTCTTTAGGTTTAATCCTTCATTTTACCGTTGCACTGAAAATTTACCCAAACAGCAAGTGTATACCTCTTTCTTCTTGTCCCGTTTTCTTTTCACTTCATGAAATGGGTCTGCAGGTACAAACAAACGATAAATTATAATCACAAAAAAACATGAAAAGATTTACTACTAGAGACAATATATATTGGAAACAATGGCATCTCTCATCCATCAAATAATAAACATCCTACATATTAGCATGTCAAAGTTCATTTACTTCCCCAAAAAATTCATGGAGACAATTACAATATCTAATTTTATAAGCCGGTAAGGACCCACACCCTGTAAGCAATAGTAAACACTACCTTCTACAAATTAACAACATACGAAAATACAAGTAGCCCAACAACTAAAGTAACAATTTTGAACCTGCAAGAGTACCATTAATATATGTGGACATCGTTGGTTAATCAAAATCACGACCCTCGTGATATAGTATCATTAATCAACAAACCATTAAACGCTGAGCCTCCTACCAGAGCCTCCCCAAATCCCCATAGCTCGAAAACCCTAGACCGTACGCGGGAATCCCCCGTGCCCCCACGGGTGCAGCGGCAGAGCCGACCCAATGCAGCTCAGCGAGCCCCCAAAACCCTAGCTCCCGGCACCGGTACGAGATCGATCGAGTAGAGACGACCCAGATCGGGGGAACAGGGGAGAGGTAAGGGGACCTTGGTTGAGCAGCTTCTGCGCCGTCTCGTTGGGGTCCATGTTGGACTCGCGGAGGGTGTCCAAGATGTCGGCGTCGGAGTGGCCGACGACGACCTCCTTGATCGACTGGATGGTGGACTGGATCGTCGTGGTGGTGGTGGGCGAGCGCGCCGCCCCCGCCCTGTCGGAACCGCGAGCCCCGCCGCCAGCCATGCCCGCCGCGAGAGGGGAGATCGCCCGAACGCACGCTAGGACGGGGGAGCGGGTGGTGGTGGAGGCGCTCGCGATCGCCGCCGGAATCGCATCAAACGACGCGAGGCCCTGGGTTTCGGGGGAGAGTGGGTTTGGGTTTTGGTCTGGTTGGAGTGGTTGGGGCCGGCCGGGCTCGGTGGGTGCGTGGTTTTCCAAGGGAAAGGAAGGAAATTGGGGGGAAAAATCGAGAATCTCCCCGCCGACCAGTCGGACAGCAGCAGCTGTCCGACCCCCTCCGAGTCTTTTTTCAACCGGTGCTTTTTCCAGGTGATTTAGTTATTTCGGCCCAGTTAGCCCAATTACTTTTACCCAACAGTACAGCGGCGGAGCAAGCCCACCTTTTCTCCGACACGGCACAGTTCCGACAAGTACAGTATGTATAGTTTTCTTTTTCTTTCTTTTTTCTTTTTCTTTCTTTAGTTTTTTATATTTCTTTTTTTTTGTTCTATTATTCACGCCATACAGTACAGCCCGTACAGTTTTTTATTTTTCTTCTTTCTTCTTTTTCTTTGTTTTCTTTTTTTATATTTCTTTTTTTTGTGTTCTATTCTTCACGCCGTACAGTACAGCCCGTACAGTTTTTTATTTTTCTTCTTTTTTCTTTTTCTTTCTTTTATTTTTTATATTTCTTTTTTTTTGTGTTCTATTATTCACGCCGTACAGTACAGCCCGTACAGTTTTTTCTTTTTCAATTCTTTTATTTATTTTTTATATTTAGTTTTCCTTTTCATTTTTTTGTGTTCTATTATTTGGGTATCTTTTATTTATTTTTCCTTTCCTTTTATCATATTTATTTTTTTGTGTATTTATTATTTTATTTTATTTTTACTTTTTTCTATTTGTAATTTTATATTTTACCTTTTAATTTTATATACACGCATGATGTTCTATCATGTAGTCCCTCCATCCCAAATTGTAAGTCATTCCAAAAATCTTGGAGAGTCAAAGCATCTCAAGTTTGACCAAGAATTATAGACAAAATTATAAAGATTTATAACATCAAATAGGTATACTATGAAAATATAATTGATAACGAATCTAATGATACTTATTTGACATCATAAATATTATTATATTGTTATATAAGTTTGGTCAAACTTGAGAAACTTTGATTCTCCAAGATTTTTAGAATGACTTACAATTTGGGATGGAGGGAGTAGTTCGATGTTCACGATTAGAAATATAATATTTTTACTTATATTTTAGTAATGTTTGTGTAGTGATATAATGTCCTACAATATATTTGTGATGTTCGATAGAATTTTTTAGTTTTATTTAACTATAATTAATTACTCACTAATTTATACTATTTATATAGTATACCTATGTTCTATGTTATTTTTTATGATGTTCGTGTAGTGTTGATATGATGTTCTAATATATATTTGTGATGTTCGGTAGTATTTTCTTTTTATGTGACTATAATTAATTACTTCACTAGTTTTTATTATTTTATTTTATATGTTTATTATATTTGTTATGTTTATGTAATATACATTTATTATTTTATAGTATATTTAGGGTCTGTTTAGTATAATTTATAACAACTTTATGAAGTTATTGTAAGCTGTTTTTTTGCTAGACACCTCTTTCCAAAATAGATTCATCTATAAAGTTGTTTTTCTTCTCCTCTCACAAAGGTATGAAATGAGATGAAGTTGAAAATAGTAGCTTATCACAGCTCTCTCTCCCCAATTTCTCTCTCATATTTATGCATAAAGTTGTTGATGAAACTATTTTGCTAAACACTTTTTCCAAAATAGCTCATATGATGTTCGTGTATATAATGTTTTATATTATTTTTCTATGATATTCGTGTATTATTAATATGATGTTCGATGATTATCTTTAAATACAGATTTATTATGAGATAAATGTTTTTAAAAAAACTGTCAAAATATATATCTATGTGGGGTCTAGTTTTGAAGATTTTATTGTAAAAAAGATGGTGGTGCAGTGGCGAAGCTACGTGGACGCGTCGGGGTCGGCTGACACCAACGACTTTGCCGTAGCCTCTCGTAGCTAGCAATTTTTCACCATGTTGGACCCCGGTAGAAAATATGTTTGACCCCAGCGATTTGGCAGCCCAGCAGTCTGGCCCATCTTCTCCCTTCCTAGGACCACGATGTGTGATTACATTACGTGAATGTTAGTTGCTAGCAGGTAGTACTCTATTGTATTAAGCAGCGACCTAGAAGACCGAACGTTAATCTCAGCTCATTTGTTGTATGCTGATCCAGCTACCCTCAAAACCGGGCTGGTTCTTTACAAGATAACATCATTGTTCTATGGTCCTTTTCTATAATTGCTAATTAAAACAAACATGCTAAAAGTTGATAGGATATTTGTTTTCCCCCAGAGATAGTGTTTTTTCATTCCACGTGGCTAACTATGATTGGCTAGAGTATTTCATTCCAAAATTTCTCGTTTAGGTCCTAAACCATAAATTAAATGGTTGGATTGTTTAAACCCATTTAGGGTGTATTGGTTCTCACCTCCTAAATTTTAGTGGACTAAAAAATTTTACTCATCTTTTAGTACCTCTTGAGGGACCAGTGAAACTAAAGTGTTTTAGTCAGTTTGTTTAACACTTTAGTCCCTAAAAATGACTAAAGTTCAGTCCACTAAAGTTTGGGAGGAAGAAACCAAACACACCCTTAATAAATTGTTAAAACGGCTAAACCGTCTAAACATAATCAAGTTATACATGGTTAAATGAGGTAAATTACAATTTAATTTGTAAATTAGTCAATATGAGGATTGCGATTACCACAATCAATACTGAACTACTTAGCATCGTAAGTATATGAAGTGTTATGGGATTTAGATTTCTTCCAAAAGAGATTATTTGGTAGAATACTACTTTTAACATGTGTACGCATGTAAACTTTCAAGCATATTTGACTTTTTCGTATATATATAATGCTGTAGTAAGGTGCTAAATAGTATTTAACACCAAGGCTACTAAATAGTAGTTCTATATATATATATATATATATATATATATATACATATATATATATTAGTGTTACTACTATACAAAACTATTAAAACCCTTTAAACACTGCTTAAACGGTCTAAATGATAAGCAAAGAGTGTGTCGGTGTTATGATCCAGGGGGTCAAGACCACCAACTAGTAAATTTGTATATTGCGTGCTTTCTCTCCCATACGTGATGCAAGAAGAACACAAGATTTATCCTGGTTCGGGCAAAGAAGACCCTACGTCCAGCGGGGGAGGATGGATTGTATTATCTTGCACCGAAGTGCTCGTACAGGGGGTACAAGCTAGTTTACACAGGGGTGCTCAGGATGAGCTGAGGCCTAGGACTAGCAGGGCTACCCTACGTGGTCGGTTGGTGGATTGCTCGAGGTGTCGATCAAGCAATCGGGTGTGGTGTGTACGACTTGGCTCTTGGTGTATGCGGGTCAGAGCTGATGTCTCGGTTCGTTGAGAGATCTCTGATGTCCGAATATGTGAGTCGATACGAATGCGCCTACTGATCCCTGAGGCGTTCTCATTAAGAAAGATTGTGTGGATTACCTAGGTGTCAACTCCGGTCGATGGGAGTTGGTGGCTCGATGCCTCCCGTCGTAGGGATCCTTGGGTATTATCTGGTTATGCCTTGGATATGTCCCGGGGGGGCTCGAGAGTTCGTTCTCGAGCTAGAGGCTCGCGCCGGGCCCCCCTGGGTCATCCCTGACTCGAGTACTCGAGGGCGGCTGTCGAACCCTGTTCGTGGGACCAGCCTTCGCCCCCTCGAGATTTGGGGGCGGACTGGAGTCCATAACCCTGGGTCCTTCTTGACCTCAGCTACTCGAGGGCGGCTGTCGAACCCTGTTCGAGGGCTAGCCTTCGCTCCCTCGAGATTTTGACGGACGGGTCGACGTCCGTTGCTTACCTCCGAAGATAACGCCCACTGTTGCACGTTGTCCGCCCTAGGCACGCCTTTTTAGGAGATGTCCGTTCGACTGCAGCCGTAGCAGGCGTAGGGTGCGGCGTGGAGTGCGGCGCTGAGCCCAATGACGAGATGGTCGTGCCTTATCCTGTGGAATGAGAGGGGGCGGTAGGTGGGCGCATTAAATGCGGATATTTACCTGTCTTTTTGTTGGACTCGTCCATTGGGCTTCCGGTTATAAATACGGGGACGGGGGTTTGGCTTCCGCACGCTTACCATTGCCTCCCTTGACTCCTTCTCCCTTCGCCATTGCCTTCGTCGCCCAACAAGTCAGATCTCTACGCGCGCGAGAGTAGGGAGAGGAGAGATCGGGAACATAACTTCCACCCCGCATCCGAGCGCATCCGCTTCCCTGCTTGCATGGCCAGCTACAGCTTGTGCAGCCCTGACGCCTGGCTTCCATCGTCGGCGACCGTAGCGCGCTTGAGAGATTTGGTGGAGAGCGGTCTTCTCCGGCCTATCACCTCCGCGGACCGGCCGAAGTGGATAGTGCCGCCGAGGGAGGATGTTGAGCCCAACCCGCCGGAGGGTTATGTGGTCAGCTTCGAAGCTTTCCACCGGGTGGGGCTGGGATCCCCCCCAACCGTCTTCTGCGTGGGATCCTCCACCACTACGGCGTGGAGCTCCAACACCTCTCCCCAAATGGCATTTGTCATGCGGCGGTCTTTACCGCTGTGTGCGAAGGGTACCTGGGGATGAAGCCGAATTGGGAGCTGTGGATCCACCTGTTCGAGGTGGGCCTGTTCCACGCCTCGACCGGGAGCGGTAGCCATAGGATGGTCAGGGCAGGGTGCTGCAGCATCTCCCTCAAGAGGGTGGACTGCTGGATCCCGGCGAAGCTCACGTCGAGCCCCTCAGGATGGCACTCCGGGTGGTTCTACCTGAGGAACGACGACGGTCTGTTCCCCGCCTACACCGGGAGGACGATCGACTCGAGGCCCGACCACTGGAGGTACGGCGTCGAGCAGAAGAAGCAGAAGTGTCTCAACCACTTTTTGGGCGCAATCTCCCGTCTAAAGAAGGCGGGACTTACGGCGGCGATCGTCGCGTCGGCCTTCCACCAGCGGCGAGTCGTGCCGCTGATGGCTCGCCCGCGGCGCCTCGACAAGATGCGCCCGGGGGCGGACCTTACAGGGTGTCGCCTCGTGGAGGACGAGCTGCCCCTCGAGAGCGTGGTCCACCGAGTACGCGCCTCCTTTGCCGGCGCGTTCGAGGTGGACAACGTCGCCAGCGTTCCCATGATGTCAGACCAGGGCCACGTCCAGCTGGTATGACACCTCTTTCTCTGTCAATGCCCTCTTGTCTATCTTGTTTGTCTCCTTTGCCTGCGTCCTAACTACCTAGCGTTCCCTCAGGGGAACGTCGTCTTTCGGGAGTCGCTTCCACCGGTGAAGGAGGAGCGACACATGGCCTAGGTGAGACGCCTTCGGGCCGAGCAGGACAAGAAGGACAAGGACAAGCCCAAGAAGGATAAGGGCAAAAAGGCCCGAGAGAAGGAGGAGCGCAAACAGCGTCGGGCACGACAGAGGCGGGCCAACCTTTCCGAGGAGGAGTCCCCCTCGGAGGAGGATGAGGACGAGGGGTCGAGCAGCGACGAGGTTGTTAAAGATGATGTCATGACGTGACGGTATCGGGTTAGGCCCTTCGCTTTTGACCTAACGGGTATTGTCCTTATGTAGGAAGAGGAGCCGGAGCAGGAGGAGGAGGCCGAGCCGCAGTGAGGGCTCGAGGAAGAAAGAGCGGTACCCATGCGTCAGGGGGCGGCCGCCGGTATTGGAGGAGGAGAGGGGTCGACGTCGAGGTTGAGTTGGAATTGAGTCGCGGCAGATGCGTAGCTGTTCATCGCGGTCCCTGTCGAGGGGTCGATCGAGCGCACGGGCATCAGGCCCGTCGACCCAGGAGGAGACCAGGACGGTGGCGACGAAGACGCCGTTGGCCCCTACCAAAGATACGGTGTCGGGAGCAGCCTCAACCCCTGCCGCGGCCAGTGCTTGCGGGAGAAGTGGCTTCCGACGTGCCTCGCAGAAGCCCCCGAGCGGCTCGAGGTCCACTGGTCGGACCCCCGTGATTCCGCTGGGGTAAGTTGTTTTCCTGTCGATCCCGAGTATTTTTCGTTGGTTATGACTTGTGCTTACCATCGCGTATGAGTTCCTTTTTCAGGGTCAAGCGCTCGTCGGAGGACGCGACCCTCACCCTGACCAAGAGGCTGAAGGCAGAGGCCACGACCAAGATGACCGTCGGGACCAGTCCTGCCGTCCCGTCCCCTTCGACCCTCGCCCCAGGTGCGGCATGGGCGGCCAGGGCGCGGGAGGCGATAGGGTGCGGGCAGGCGCAGGCCGCCGTGGAGCGAACTCGAGCGGAGGAAGAGGCGGGTCGACCTGTCGCATCGGCAGGGTCCACCGGAGTGGCGGTCAAGGCTGTGCTCACCGTCCCGTCGGAGGGGGCGCGCCAGCAGCCTCGGAAGGCATGGAGCCGGTGTCGACGACGGCCGTGGTTGAGGGGGTTGAGCCCCAAGCCATCGTAGAGATGGAGGTGGTCGACCTGACCTCCGCCGGTGACGAAGAGACGCTGGAGCGCCCGGCGCCGAAGCGGTGGCCCGAAAACCTCGCGTTGTGGGAGGCGCGTCAGCGGCGCGAGCGCGAGGAGAAGGCGCGGCAAGAGGAGGGAGCGATTGTCGCTGCGGCGGAGGTGCCGCCGTCGGTGGAGACCCCTATCGAAGGGGCCTCGGCGCCGCTCCCCGAGCCTGCCGAGGAGGGAGGACGGGCCGAGGAACTCGAGGTGACGCCCGCGGCGGAGACAGCGACGACGGCGGAGATGGTGGTGGTGAAGACCCCTCGGCAGGAGCCGGAGGGGACCGTTGTGGCGCTGCAAGGAAGCAGCGCGGCGGACGTGATGATGCCCGAGGTAGCTGCTCGGCCTGTCGTCGAGGTCGGGCAGCCGCCTGCTCGAGGTGCTCCGCCCCCTGGCTCGGTCGTGGTGGAGGAAGGAGATGTGCTGCCAGACCGTGGCGAGCCCACCGTGCTGGAGGCTAACATGAGTTTCCTCTACCACCCAGGGCTATTCCCGCAGTGGGGGCCCCCTCCACCTCCAAGTGATGACCCGGAGGCGTCGATGGCGGCCCTCCAAGACCACTTCGAGGAGAGGAGCCCGGCTCGAGGGGGCGACCGACTTCCCCAACCTGTCCGAGCAGGTGATGTCCCACGGAGGTACCCTCGAGATGGGACAGGGCATCATGGACGAGGTGAGGAGGAGGGTCGACCGCTCCAGCGATCTCTGGGGGCAGGAGGTGCTCGAGCTACCCGACCCCAGAGATCCAGGGCGCGGATTCTTTAAGCTCGACGACCAAGCCGAGCTCGGGGAATCGGAGCACATGGAGGAGTTCCGGGCGTGGCTCGACCACGCGATGCGCGTGGCCGTGGGACTCACGTCCGAAGACTTGTACAAAGGAATAAACGTAAGTTTCGTCCTTTGCCTTTCGATTTACCTTGGTTATTTTGCTGTCGTTTATTGTGACCTTCCTTTTTATCCTTGGTAGATGCTGAGGGTGAGGTCGCACGACAAGTCCCAGTTCATCATGCGGACACAGGAGCAATGTCGCCAGCTCCCCGTCCTCCGTGCTTCGCTAGAGAAGGCGGAGACCGAGGCCACCCAGGCGAAGGTCGAGGTGGCGGCCGCGCAGGAGGAGGCCTCCCGGGCGCAGTCGAGGGCCGAGGCCTCCCTTAAGGAGGTTATCGAGGTCGGGCAGCAATGGGACACTGCCCGGGAGGCCTGGCGTAAGGCGGAGGAGGAGTCCACCCAGCTGAGGGAGGAACTGGCTCGAGCGGCGGAACGTGTCCGGCAGCTCAAGGCCGACCTGAAGCGGGCGGCTGTCGACCGCACCTCCCTCGAGGGGCGGGTTCGGGAACTCCATGCGGATGTTGACACTGTCTCCTGCGACGCGCTAGGTGTCACGGAGGAGAAGGCTCGAATCCAGATCGCCGCTTTGGGGGAGGTGGCGGCTAACCAGAAGAGGGCCCTCGATGGTACTGGCAAGATCATCGAGGACCTCCGGGCTAAAAACAGCGACCAAGCTGCAGAGCTCGTCGACGTTCGCCACCAACTTCAGAGGGCTGAGCAGGACTACGTCACCCTGGAAGCACACGCCAAAGGTGAGTTTTTTAGTGATATTATTAAACTTGCCTGTTTTTGACCCTTCCCCTGTTTTTTTTGGTTTTGACGGAGTCCTTTATTTGTTCTGGCAGAACTCGAAGGGGACAAGGCTCGAGCCCACGAGGATCTGACCAGTCTTCAGAACCTCCTCGGGGCGGAGACGAGCCTGAAAGAGAGGCTTGGGATGCCATCTCCTCCTTCTGCGACGGCATGGGTGTCGAGCCGAAGCTGCCGGTTACGGGAGACGTGCGTGGTGATTCCCTCTTACGTCGGCTCTTCGCCGCGACCCGTGAAGTGACGGAGCAGGTCCGTGCTGCCCTTCACATAGGCGTGAAGCGGGCGCTCGCGGTTGTCCGCTCGGGCTACAACTACGACCTCGACGTCGTCGCCAGCGGCTTCGTCATCGACCCAGAGCTGACCGATGAAGCGAACATGGCGAGATGCCATGTGCTGATCGACGCCGCAGAGGTGCCCGGCGGTGAGTTGGCGAAGCTGTTCGAGGCCGAGGTGCTTCCCCCGCCGGACGGCGATGGCGATGAGTAGTCAAGGCCTATGAGCCAAATAAGGCCTCGAGGCCTTAGGGGTAGAAGCGATGTAGTTGTTCGATGTTCCATGCGTTGGTGAGGATCTCGCCCTTGCTGTTCTTCAGCTTGTAAGTCCTTGGTTTTAGCACCTCTGCCACGATGAAGGGTCCTTCCCAAGGTGGCGTCAGCTTGTGACGCCCCTTGTTGCTTTGTCGGTGGTGCGGTACGAGGTCGCCGACGTCGAGGTTCCTTTTGCGTATGTGCTTGTCGTGGTAGCGTCGTAGCGTCTGCTGGTACCTTGCTGACTTGAAGAGGGCCGTGTCCCGGGCTTCCTCGCTGTAGGCCTTTAGTCGAGGAGACCCATACTCGAGGTCAGTGGGGAGGACGGCCTCGGACCCGTAGACCAAGAAGAATGGGGAGAACCCTGTAGCTCGACTTGGCGTCGTTCTAAGACTCCATAGGACAGAGGGCAGCTCATCGACCCATCTCTTGTCATGTTTGTTTAGCCGGTCGAAGATCCTTGGCTTGAGGCCCTGCAAAACCACACCATTGGCGCGCTCGACCTGGCCGTTAGTTCGAGGGTGAGCGACTGCAGACCAGTTCAACTTGATGTTACGGTGGTCACAGAAGTCCAAGAACTTTTGGCCGGTGAACTGCGTGCCGTTGTCGGTGATGATGGCATTGGGGACCCCGAAGCGGTGGACAATGCCGGTGAAGAACAACACAGCTTGTTGAGATTGAATGTTGGCGATGGGTCGAGCCTCGATCCATTTCGAGAACTTGTCTATGCCCACGAGGAGGTGGGTGTGGCCACCTTTTGTTTTCTTCAGGGGGCCGACCATGTCGAGCCCCATACTGCGAATGGTCAAGTTATGGGTATCATCTGAAGAGCTTGGGCGGGTAGGTGGGTCTGCCTGGCGTAGAATTGGCATCCCTTGCAAGATCGAACAAGTTTGGTAGCATCGGCGACGGCTATCGGCCAGTAGAAGCCTTATCCAAAGGCGTTTCCTATCAGTGATCTTGGCGCCGCGTGGTGGCCGCAAGCCCCCGAGTGTAGGTCCTTTAGTAGTGCCCTCCCCTCCTCGAGGGTGAGGCAATGTTGAAGTACATCAGTATGGCTATGTCGATACAGCTCGCGACCATCCCCATACAAGACGTAGGTTTTGGCGCGTCGGGCTATGCGTCCGGCTTCGGTGCGGTCCTCTAGGAGCTCGCCCCGTATCAGATACTCAAGGTAGGGTGTGCGCCAGTCCGTCGAGGGGGTCGGTGTTGCGGTTGTTTCGTCGATCTCCATGACCTCTCCTCCGTTCGAGGGGGGATCGGTCGAGGAGGAAGGGTCGACCCCTTGCTCGAGGGTGGGAGCCCCCGAGCCTAGGTCGACGGACGGCTTGTGAAGTTCCCTCAAGAAGACGTTGGGAGGAACCGTGCCTCGGGTAGACGCGATTTTGGCTAGCTCGTCAGCAACTTCGTTGTACCGGCGGGCGACGTGGTTGAGCTCGAGGCCATAGAATTTGTCCTCCAGCTTACGGACCTCCTTGCAGTAGGCTTCCATCTTAGGGTCGTGGCAGCTCGAATCTTTCATCACTTGGTTGATTACCAACTGCAAGTCCCCCCAAACGTCGAGGCGTCAAACTCCAAGCTCGATGACGATGCGTAGACCGTTGACGAGGGCCTCGTACTCAGCTACGTTGTTGGAGGCGGGGAAGTGGAGGCGGATGACGTAGCGCATGTGGACCCCTGAGGGTGATATGAACAACAATCCGGCGCCTTCCCCCGTCTTCATCAACGATCCGTCGAAGTACATGGTCCAGAGCTCGGTCTGAACTTGCGCCAGGGCTAGTTGGGTGTCGGTCCATTCTGCAATGAAATCTGCCAATACCTGCGACTTGATGGCCTTCCGAGGTGCATAGGAGAGAGTTTCCCCCATGAGCTCAACCGACCATTTGGTGATTCTCCCAGACGCCTCCCGGTTCTGGATTATCTCCCCGAGGGGGAAAGACGAGACCACAGTGACCGGGTGACCCAGAAAATAGTGCTTGAGCTTTCGCCGAGTGAGGACGGTGGCGTACAATAGCTTCTGAATGTGGGGGTATCTCACTTTGGTTTCTGAGAGCACCTCGCTTATGAAGTAGATGGGCCTCTGAACCAGCAGGGCATGTCCCTCTTCTGCCCTCTCGACTACTATGGCAGCACTGACTACCTGGGTAGTCGCTGAAACATAGAGCAAGAGGGGCTCGGCTGGGCTTTGGGGCACCAAGATAGGTGGCGAGGTAAGTAAGGCTTTGATTTTGGAGAGCGACTCCTCAGCCTCGACAGTCCATGTGAAGTGTTCTGTTTTCTTTAGGAGGTGATAAAGGGGAAGTGCTTTCTCCCCGAGCCGTGAGATGAACCGGCTGAGGGCAGCGAGGCACCCTGTGACCCTTTGTACGCCCTTAAGATTGTTGATCGGGCCCATCCTAGTGATTGCGGTTACCTTCTCAGGGTTGGCTTCGATCCCGCGTTGGGAAACTATGTACCCTAGGAGCATGCCTCGAGGGACCCCGAAGACACAATTATCTGGGTTTAGCTTTATATGATTTTCCCTGAGGCACCCGAACGCGATCTCAAGGTCCCCGACCAGGTTCCCGACTGTTTTGGATTTGACCACGATGTCATCGACGTAGGCCTCGACGGTCGGCCCTATGTGTTTTCCAAAGACATGGAGCATGCATCGTTGATATGTGGCCCCGGTGTTTCGCAAACCGAAGGGCATAGTGAGGTAGCAAAACATGCCAAAGGGGGTGATGAAGGAAGTCGCGAGCTGATCGGACTCCTTCATCTTTATTTGGTGATAGCCAGAATACGCATCAAGAAAGCAGAGAATTTCACATCCCGCAGTGGAATCCACTATTTGATCAATACGTGGTAATGGAAAAGGAACCTTAGGACATGCTTTATTTAAACTAGTGTAGTCTACGCACATTATATCCTTTCCATTCTTTTTCTTGATAAGTACAGGATTTGCTAACCACTCAGGATGATGTACCTCCTTGATGAATCCGGCCTTCAAAAGCTTGTCGACCTCCTCCCCGATGATTCTGCGCTTCTCCTCGTCGAAGCGGCGCAACCATTGCTTCACCGGTTGGATCCGGTCCGGATGTCCAAGGAGTGCTCGGCGACATCCCTCGGAATGCCCGGCATATCCGAGGGACTCCACGCAAACATGTCAGCATTCGCGCGGAGAAAGTCGACGAGCACGGCTTCCTATTTGGGTTCGAGAGTGGAGCTGATCGTCAGCGCCTTCCCATCCGCGTGGCCGAGGTCGAGCAGGATGGTCTTGGTGTCCTCTGCGGGCTTGAAGTTGCCGGCGTGCCGCTTGGGGTCGGGGATCTCCTTGGAGAAGTCATCGAGGGCCGCGAGGATGGCCAACTCCTCGACCACCTCGGCATTTTCCACGCACTCGACGTCGCAGTCGTAGGCGTGCTCGTAGGAGGTGTCGACGGTAATGACCCCCTCGGGCCCTGGCATCTTCAGCTTGAGGTAAATGTAGTTCGGGATCGCCATGAACTTGGTGTACCCCGGTCGACCGATGATGGCATGGTAGATGCCATGGAACGCGACCACCTCGAAGGCCAGATCTTCCTTCCGGAAGTTCGAGGGGGTACCGAAGCAGACAGATAGCTTGACGCGGCCGATCAGGATTGCCTTCTTCCCTGGGACGATCCCGTGGAATCCCCCCACGCTGGGCAGGAGCATGGTTCTCGGGATCCCCAGGAGGTCGAGGGTCTCGGCGTAGATGATGTTGAGGTTGCTTCCCCCATCCATAAGTACCTTGGTGAGGCGGGTGTTGAGTATGATTGGGTCGACGACGAGTGGGTAGACCCCTACGTTGGGGACGTGCTCGGGGTGGTCGTTCTGGTCGAAGGTGATCGGCGTGTGGGACCAGTCGAGGTATCGAGGAGCCTAGGCTCGAATGGAGAAGACCTCTCGACTCTCCCTCTTGTGCTGACGCGTACTGAGTCGAGTCGAGGGTCCCCCGTAGATCATGTAGCAGTCGTGAATCTCGGGGAAGCCCCCATTCTTGCCATCGCCCCCGTCTTGTGGATCCTCCTTCTTGTCATCTTTCTTGAATCCAAGAGAGTCGAAGTACCTCTTGAGCATGCGACAGTCCTCGAGGCTGTGGTTGGCCGGTCCCTTGTGATAGGGGCAGGGCTCTTTCAGCATCTTGTCGAAGACGCCCCCTTGAGAGGGGGACCTCGAGGCTTCTTCTTGTCTGTCGTAGCGACAAGATCGTCGGGCTCGACGTCACGTCGACCCGGCTGGTTCTTTTTCTTCTTGTTGTTGTTGTTGTTGTTCCTCTTGGGCCCATTATTCAAGCCCCCAGGCTCGTCCGCCTTGGCCTTCCCCTTGCCTGGGGATTCGTAGAAGAACGTGCCAACGGCTTCCTCACTGGCTGTGTAGTTGGCGACGATGTCCATAAGCTCGTTGGCGGTCTTGGGGGTGTTCCGTCCCAGCACTCGCACCAACTCCTTGCAGGTTGTCCCGGCGACGAACGCCGTGATGACGTCGTGGTCGGAGATGTGGGTTAGCTCAGTACGTTGCTTGGAGAACCGTTGGGTGAAGTCACGGAGGGTTTCCCTGGCCTCTGCTTGCAACTGTGGAGATCCCAGGAGTTTCCTGGCCGCACATAGGTGCCCTTGAAGTTCCCCTCGAAGATCCTGACCAGGTCGGGCCAGCCATGGATCAAGTCCGGAGGGAGTTCCTCGAGCCATCTTCGAGCGGTGTCGGAGAGGAAGAGCGGGAGTTGCCGAATGATGACGTGGTCGTCGTCGGCTCCTCCTAACTGACATGCTAGCCTAAAATCAGCAAGCCAGAGCTCCGGCTTGGTTTCGCCGTTGTACATGACCAGGCTGGTGGGTGGACGGAAACGAACAGGCAAGGCGGTTTGTCGGATGGTCCTGCCGAAGACTCGTGGCCCTGGTGGTTCCGGGGATCGACTTCGATCCTCGTCGCTTTCGTAGAGCCCACCTCGATGAGTACTGTAACCTCGAGCCTCAGCATCACCGTGTCGGCGTCGTTTGTTGTCGTTGACGTCGCGTTGCGCGTCTCGCGGTTGTCGATTGTCGAGGATGCGGTCTCGAACTGGTTGCCGCTCCGCTCTGCCTTGGGGCGCCTTGTCTTGATGGACAGATACCTCTCGAACTTGTCGAGGGGGCACGTCTCGCCGCTCAGAAGCAGCTCCTCTGCGCCTCGAGGCTGTACGGCCGCGGTTTGGAGAAGCCCCTAGATTTCGTCTCTGATGCGCTGCACTTGGGGCGTCGATGGTGCCGGCATGTCGCGGAGCAACATTGCGGCTGCCACGACATTTTGGCTGGCACGGTTGTAGACGTGGCGCTCGTTTGCCCCCTCCTCGATGATCTGTCGATGGACTTCCCGGGCCCGCTCGTGAGCTCCTCCACCCTGTGGCCGCCCACGATCTCGCTCGAGGGCGTGCTCGAGCTGCTGAAGTCGTAGGTGCTCCTCCTCGAGTTTGGCGAGCAGCTCTCGGACTTGCGCGATCTGGATGTCCTGAGGTGGATCGGCTTTGTCAGGACTCGGGGGGTCGGCGTTTCGCGCCGGTGTAGCGTTGCCCCCTCCTCTTTCATCTGTGGTCGCGACGTCGTTGATGTCGTCCTGGGAGTCAACCTGGCCGTCGAGGTGGAAGCATTCCCGGGTGGGATCGTAATCCTCATCGGGGGAGTCCAAGTCGGGGTAGCCGTGGTAGAAGTTGGGGAAAGATCCCCTGCGCTCCTCCTCCAGTTGTCGTTGTAGCATGCCCCAGGTGTAGTAACCAGGGGCCGGGGCTTGCCGTGGCACCAGGCACTCATCTGGTGGAGGGGTGCTGACGAGGTTAGTCGTCGCACGTAGCAGGTTCCCTGAGGACCCGTAACGTGTCTGCATCTGCGAGTTTACAAAGGCAGAACAGAGTCTGGCGCTGTTGTAAAGTCCGTGCGGAAGCAGGTTGCGCGGCGGCTCGGCCGAGTATGTCGGAGAAGCCACGGGGACCCTCTGAGATGATGGTGTTGCAGAGCCAAAGTCAGGCTCAGCGAGGTACCTGCCCCCGACCCGCAAGCATGGGTCAAACAGGCTCCCGAAGGGAGGAACTGTGTCACCAGCCGGGGCCGGGGAGATGGCATCCAGCGTCTCGGAATCCGCGTGGTGAAGAGTGCGGCGGCGTCGTTCACGCCTCCCCCTGGTTGCAGGCGAGATTCGCGAGTGGTGGGACCGTCGTTTGGTCCTCCCTGGCCCCGGTGTACCGGAGCTGCTGCTATCCATGCCACTGCCTGTGAGTAGAACCATGTCGTGGCCGTGGCCCGTGGACATGAACTCTAGGCTCCCGAACCAGATGATGGTAGCGAATGAAAGTGACGGGATCGTGGAATCCATCTGGGAGAGTAGTTCGGAGTTGATCGACACGCAAATCCCCTTACCTGGCGCGCCAACTGTCGGTGTTATGACCCAGAGGGTCAAGACCACCAACTAGTAAATTTATATATTGCGTGCTCCCTCTCCCAGACGTGATGTAAGAAGAACACAAGATTTATCCTGGTTCGGGCAAAGAAGGCCCTACGTCCAGCGGAGGAGGATGGATTGTATTATCTTGCACCGAAGTGCTCGTACAGGGGGTACAAGCTTGTTTACACGGGGGTGCTCAGGATGAGGTGAGGCCTAGGACTAGCAGGGCTACCCTAGGTGGTCGGTTGGTGGATTGCTCGAGGTGTCGATCAAGCAATCGGGTGTGGTGTGTACGACTTGGCTCTTGGTGTATGCGGGTCAGAGCTGATGTCTCGGTTCGTTGAGAGATCTCTGATGTCCGAATACGTGAGACGATACGAATGCGCCTGTTGATGCCGATACAAATGCGCATGCCCTTTCTTCTATCCCAGCGTCCCCTTTTATAGATCAAGGGGAGGCCTGAGAGTACAGAGGTCCTAGACTATAGAGGCATGGGAGAGATGTCCGCGACGCCATGCTTGCGATGGGACATCGATCGCTGTAGCGGCGTGGCCTTCCCGTCCTTCCGGTGTTCAGGGCATGGTGATAGCAGACTGGACGTTGCCGAACGTCATGGCGCAGTACGGTTGGCCTCCTGTAGACGGGTGCAGGCTCCACAGTTGAAGCGGGACGGAGCGGATAGGACGAGTCTCATGCTGGAGTGGTTGGAGACGGGGGTCGAGCCCCCTGGTCGAGGGGTGTTGAGGCCAGCGTGACCTTGTCGTATCCCTGAAGACACAGTCGAGGGCCGTCCTGTTCATGGCTCGAGGGGGTGCCTCTGGATTCCGTACCTGCGACGTGGCTACAGCGGCCGCACGGTTGACGGGGGTCCCGGGCATGGGCGGCGAGTTGATGGATTTGACTATGGTAGTGGGCGCCCATGGCGTTAGGCGGGGGCAGGTAGGCGCATTGGATCCCCTTTACCCCATACCGGGAGCAGGTAAGTCGATTGAGCTTCCTTCTCAGGGGTCGTTCGTTCGACCCCCTGTCCGTCATTCGAGGGGTCGAGGCGGAGGCGGAGGGGTCGTTCGTTCGACCCCTGTCCGTCAGTCGAGGTAGAGGCGGAGGCGGAGGGGTCGTTCGTTCGACCCCCTGTCCGTCATTCGAAGGGTCGAGGCGGAGGCGGAGGGGTCGTTCGTTCGACCCCCTATCCGTCATTCGAGGTAGAGGCGGAGGGGTCGTTTGTTCGACCTTTGTCCGTCAGTCGAGGTAGAGACGGAGGGGGATCCCTCCTACTGTTTTTCTAGTATTGGACCGACCCATGACTGGTCGTTGTTGTCGGTGAGGGAGACCTTTGCGTGATGGGTCTTTTCTCCATTGACTTGAACGACTGATCGGATCCTGCCTTAAAAATGGTTGCTATGTTAAGCATTAGATTATCACACGTTTAGGGTACCCCTTACCTTTGTACCCGACAGAGTGACTGGTTGTTTATCGTTTAGCGTTTAGGATAACACTGTAACCTATAAGTTACTCATATAGACTTTGACCCCGGTGACCATTTATCCTGGCTTCGCCCCTGTGGTGGTGCAATCAGATTTTATTTAGGATGCTTGGTTTAGGAGATATAACTTTTTTTTACTAAAAAAATGGTACACTAGGCGACAACATGATATACTTGTAAGTAATTATTTTCTAAAGCTAGCACTCCTGAGATCGACTCCTTATAAACGCTCCATTTTAGTGGCAGCATGCATATTTTTCTTTTATTTTTTATTATATATAAGCAACTTTTTATATATATATGAATTATTAATAATTACATGCTTCCGTATCTAACACGTGACCGAACGAAAGAAGCCTGCAGTGACAGCACGCACGCGGGATGTCAGCGAGAAGATGAAACCACGCATAAATTTACTGACGCGCAAGCGGGCCGGCCCAATTAGGGCACGTACTATGCAGACATATAGTAATATTAGCCCCAAGGTAAAGTTGTAGTCCACGTTTGCAAGAAAAAAAAGGAAGGCTACTAGCTATCCATCTATGCATGGCTCAATGTTCTGCTTTTGCAGAGAAAAAGCAAAAAGCATACGCGAGCAGAGAACAAGCACATGCTAGCAGTAGCTTTTTTACTCTCTCACATCTGGAGCTAACACCTTTTTAGTTGCAACGCATTCTTCAATCTTCATTGGGTTCTTCTGCTATGCGTCAAATGAAGTAAATGACTCTTCTGCAAGCTACAAAGCCTACCTGCGAGGCCACCAAACCATATAACATGACCTCTTGATGTTGATGTGGAGGCTAGGGCGGTACGCCAACCTGTAGCCATTGGAGAAGGCCTTAAAACAGATCCATTACATGCTGCGCACGATGCCAGAAAATAAATCAAGGGGGTCGGCGGGGTGCTAGCCGCCACCAGGGTCGGCAGCTAGCGCCCCCCGGAAAAAATTATCGATGGAAATTGAAAGGGTTGCGCGACTTGCGAGGGTGGTGAGCTGGTGGCCGCTGTGCACGAGTTTTACGGCGGCGGAGGCAGTAGTGTGTCAGTCTGTGTGCGGGAACGCGGGGAGGGGGCCAGAGTGTTTAAATGACGGATATACCCCTACGTAGGATATATGAGAAGTTTCTACGTTTGGTAGGGGTGTAAGCATCATCTTAAATGGCGGTAGGGTAATAAAGATGAGATATTTAGCCCTCAATAATATGCATCTTCCTTGTATGACATCTTTTTTTTCGAACTTACCTATATGGCCCTAAACGAATTTTTCTTTCTTCTATGGTCTTCCGTTCGATTTTGGTCTTTAATGGTGTTAAGTGTTGGATAAAATGGTACCATTTTACCCCTAGCGAGAAAAATATGATTTTAGTAGAAAAATTATATCTATTTCATACGACTTCGGATGAGAATGGTTTTTATATAAAAATTATAACCCCCGGCGAGATCTACAACTTTCTAGTTTTGAGTTTTTTAATTTAAGGCAGTTAAATTTCTCAAAAAAATAAATTACTTTTCAGCAGTATTTAAAACTCTATATTATTTGTTTAACATCTTAATGATATGAAATAAAAAAACATGTAACTATAAAGTTGTAGATACCATCGAGAGCTATAACTTTTATATACAAAATATTTTTGGTTTGATACCATATAAGAAAAATATGATTTTTCCAAGGCGACAAATGCTTGTATGCGATTGATATACTCTTGAAATATTTTTTTTTAATTTTTTTGACCAACTTAGCAACATTAAATTAAAAAACTCAAAACTAGAAAGTTGTAGATCTCAACGAATGCTATAATTTTCATATAAAAAACATCATCATTCGAGGTCGTATGAAATAGATACAATTTTTATAGTAAAGTCTTATTTTTCTCGCTAGGGGTAAAATTTTTATCCAACACTTAACACTGTTAGGGGCCAAAATCGGATGGAACGCCATAAAAGGAAGGAAATTTCGTTTTAGGACCATATAGGTAAGTTCAGAAAAAAAAGTCATACAAGAAAGATGCATTTTTTTTTAGGACCATACAAGTAAATATCTCAATAAAGATTTGTTTTGCAGAGCACGGACTACTACATTCTTGTTTGTATTTCAAGTCAAGCTGATTTTGTGGGCTGGGCCTGCGTTCGTCGCGCTTGTGGTTTGAGCTTTTCACCCGGGGCCGTCTTGCTGGACCAAACTCAACAAACAAATTTTTGCCTTTTTCTTTTATTCCGTTTGTTTTGTCCCTTTTCTTTCAAGAAATTCTCATATTCCACCCGTTTGATGAGGTACTGTTTTGGGTTAAGCTTTTACTTTTACTTTTCTATATATATAAGAACTTCAAAAAACTAGAAGCTCCTTGAAACAAGGTAGCTGTTTTAAGCTGACAAAAGCTATACGAGCTGTTTTTTTTATTAAAATCATAGAAGCTTTCTCGGAACCGGAGTTTTTCAGCTCCCAAATAGGGTCTAAATTAATCTTGAGCAACGGGCCGGCACGGCCTGATAGGGCCTGGGCCCGGGCCCGTATGGCCCGTGTGCCGCCGTGCCGGGCCGGCTACGGTGCCTGACTGACGGCCCAAGCACGGTCTGTGGGCCGTTTTATGGGTCGTGCCTGCCCGTAGAGCACGGGGCCCATTAGTACTTCGGGCCAACCCGTAGCCCGTCTTATTTAAAAAAAAACCCAAAATTAATTCCAAATTCAATTCTCAGATTGAAACTGAACACAACTTAGCTCAATTCACATTCATCATTCATACTTACAAAAATTCACAGATTCATCATTGTCATTCATAGTACTCATACAGTCACAAAGTCACAGAAACAAGGCACAAGACAAAAATGATTAAAATGAGCTGCTGTGCAATGCCGCCTCGTTAAAAACCTTTCTAGGTAAAACTCACACCTCGTGAGATAAAACTCTAGAAAGGAAAAAAGTACGTCCAGCTCATGAAAAGGTTCAATTGTCCAAGTTATTACAAGCCAAGGTTCCAATGTCAAAGTTATTACAAGCCAAGATTCATCAAAAGTACTCTCATCTCACTCCTAAAGTGCTAAGGACTTGGAGCAACTTCTAAGCAGTTCAAGCAACTCAGCAGACTTCAAGCAACTCCTTGTCCTCCACAGCTCCACAGTGAGGCAGTGAGCTAAAACAAAGAAAGAATAGATTAGTAACTTAGTAGAAGATGAGCTATGTTATTGTACAAGTAATCTTTTGTTTGACTTACATTAGTTCACCACAGTAGAAGCTCCAGAATCTTCATCAAGAAATTGGTTTTTGAAGTAGTCTTCTAACTCCTTGTCCACCACAGTATGTTGTCCACTCTCTTCGCCCAGCTCCTAGTCCTTGGTGCAGATCAGCATCTCCACAGTGTCAGCGCCCAATCAACGTCGCCGCTCTTCAATGATCCTGCCACTAAGACTAAAAGTAGACTCCGAAGAAGCAGTTGATACAGGGACAGTCATAATATCTTTAGCCAAGATAGAGAGAACTGGATAGGTTAGTTTATGCTCATGCCACCAATTCAGGATATCAAAGTCATCATCGTAGGCCACAACAGTGTCACTGTCTAGGTAAACAGTGAGCTTAGAGAGACCTGGTGACACAACAAATGATCTAGAACAGCTTGAAGGACCAGAGGAACTTGATCCTCCAAAAATCCTACCCCATGCCTGCTTCCTCTTACCTGTCAGGCCAGATGGATGAGTGGTCCTAGCTGCACCAAACTTGGATTCATATTTGTCATACAATTTATGCAACTCAGATTTAACCTCGACAATATAAGCAATGTAACTGATCATGTTATACTGAGCAAGCAAGAAAAAAACATTTTGCAAACCCCTCATCTTAGCCCTTGGGTCCAGAACAAATGCAAAAGAATATAACAGTGGTATTTTTTCCAGTACTTAAGGAATTTAGTCTTCATTGGAACAACAACATCAGAAAGATTGTTATCATCTTCATAATCATGCAGGTGGGAAGCAATCTCAAGTATGTGATGCAGTACCAAAGGACTAGTAGGGTAGTAAACACCAGAAAGTGCAACAGTTGAATCATAGAACAATTCCAGAAATTCCAACACCTTTTCAGCAATCTGCCAGTGCTGTTCATTCAATAGTGCATAGCCAGAACTAGAATTGATGAACACAGAAAAGACATATCTATATGGCAACAGATGTTTAATCATAAGATAGGTGGAATTCCATCTAACATCTATATCCAAACAGAATTTAAGAGGCCTCATGTCTTTAGCAAGACAATAATTCTTAAATTCAGCAATGCGTTGATTAGATGAATTTAGAAAGTTAATTACAGTTCTAAAAACCTCTATAATAGGTTTAAGCCTTTTCAAACCAGATTTAACAATCAAATTAATTACATGGCAAGCACAACGATGATGCACAACATGATATATCTTTTTAGTATGATCTGTAGGATGAACATCATAGCCCAAGTAACCATCAAGCATAGGAGTCAAAGCAAACATAACAGTTGTATTAGAAGAAGCATTATCAAGGCTAATAGAAATTTTTTTGTCAAGCAGACCCTAATCAGCAAGCACACCAGAGATACATTCAGCAATGTTCATACCATTATGACTCACTTCAATCAGTTTAAACCCAATGACAGATTTTTTAAGTTCCCAATCAGTAGTAATATAGTGAGCAACAACAGTTATGTAATCTTCTTTAGCATTACCAGACCAGATATCAGATGTCAAACAAAACGAAGACATAACAGGGAAAACCTCATTTTTAAGATGATGTAGTTTTTCATTATAAAGCTTAGCCAAGTCTCTAGAGGTGGTAAATCTAGAGACTCTCTTATATTTTGGATTGTGAGTACGCTGAATGTACTCATCCCAGACATAATTATCAGCAATACACAAAGGCAGGTCTAATCTAGCAATCAAACGACAAAGCTCAAGCCTAGCAGTTTGAGGTTTATACTCCCAGTTTCTATATGATCCATCAGGGTTTAAAGCTAGCCTAGTTTGAACCATATTAGCATGATCAGATTTTTTCTGGTACGAAGAATGATATCGTTTTAAATGTCCAGTGCCATTAGCAGAAGTACCAGACAAGCGAGACCTACAGAGCTTCGCAAATAGCAACAACACGATCCTCACCATCAACAGTCTTAGTGACCTCATCAAAATGTTCCCAGATAGGAGAATGACGCTTACTGTTGCTGGCCGACGATGCCAGAGAAGCAACGTCGCTAGCAGCAAAGGCCGCAGGAGCACCAGGCGCTGCAACTGTAGGAGCGCCGGGCGAAGCAGCAACACGTCCACGGCCAGTACCAGGTGCAGTAGCACCGCCACGGCCACGGCCACGTCCAGCACCAGGCGCAGCAGCCCCGCCACGGCCATGGCCAGCACCAGGCGCAGCAGCAGCACGGCCTGCACCAGGCGCAACCGATGGCGATGCACCGAACAAGAGTGAAGCAACATTTGTCATGTCATCTTTGTCGTCGCCGGCCATTCCACAGTCCCTGAGCTCGTCGTTCATGGAAGGCAAGTAAGAGTACTCATCCTCACCATCAGCGTCGGCCATGGCCACCATAGCACCCCGACTCTTCTTCTTCACCTCGCGGCACCGTTCCTCAATGGCTCCAGTGGCACCAGCTACACATCGGCGACCTGCAAACAGAAAGCAGAGGGGTTAGGGCTAGCATCCTAGCCGGAGAAATGGAGAATAGGGGAGTAGAGAGGAGCGGAGAGAAGAGGGAAGGAGAGGGAAGCGGAGTACTTGCCTGCATGGAGATGGAGCCCGGCACCAGCGAAGAAGAGGAAGAGGGAGGAGACGACAGTGGCAAGATCCGACGAGAGAGACCGGGAGACAGAGGCTTTTCGCCGGTATCTCCAAGATCCGACGGTGGAGACCGTCAATCCGACGGCGGAGACCCAGATCAGGCGGTGGAGACCCCGATCCGGCGGTGAAGACCCTCGATCCGGCCTCGATCCAGCAGGGAGACAGAGGCTTTTCGCCGGTATCTCCAAGATCCGGCGGTGGAGGACCGTCGATCCGCCGGCGTAGACCCAGATCAGGCGGTGGAGACCTCGATCCGGCGGTGAAGACCCTCGATCCGCCCTCGATCCAGCTGTGGATCCCTCGATCCGACGGTAGAGACCTCGCCGAACTGCGAGTGTTCGACGGTGGGCGGCGGCGAGGGAAGGGGATTAGGGTTTGGTGGGGGCGGACCGACTGACGGGCGGGGTGGGGAGCGCCGCGGCTGCGGCTGCGGGGTGGGGAGGGGATGGAAAGGGATTAGGGTTTGGGGGGGCGCGGCCGCGCGGGTCTCCCCGCTTATATGGGAGACGGGGGCAACGGGCCGCCACCGTGCCTGCCTTTATTAGCGGGCCGGGCCGTGCCGCCCGCCGTGCCAAGGCATCGGCCCAGGCACGGCCTGCTACGTGCCTCGGGCCGTGCCTGAGGCCCGCGGGCTGCATGCTCAACTTTAGTCTAAATCTGAACAGATTGATCACCTAATTGTAGCTTTGTGTTTTTTGGCATAAATTTAATTGTATTTGTAGAAAAATGCATTCAATATTTGTATCTATAAATAAATTTAAGGTCAGCTATTGTGAACTATTGTGAATTGTTCTTTTTGTCAAACGCTTATTTTTGAAAATAGCTTTATAGATGAAGCTATTTTTTTTCTTCTTCTCTCACAAAAATATGAAGTGGAATGAAGCTGAAAAAAGTAGTTTGTCTTAGTTCTCTCCCTTATTTCTCTCTTGTATTCATGCATGAAGTTGTTGTTAAAGCTATTTTTCTAAACACTTTTCTCAAAATAGTTTAGCTTCACTTGACCCTTAATATCAAAATAGATTCAATGATATATGTAATAATATTATTTGTGTACCATAAATAATTTTTATATAAAATTAGTTAAACTTATTTCTCTGAAAGTGAGAACGACGGTTATTTTGGGACAACGGGGTATAGGGCAATACTCTCTTTATCCCAAAATAAATGCACATCTCGCTTTTCAAAAAGTCAAACTTTTTAAATTTTGATGACATTTATATAAAAGTATACTAATATTTATGATGTATAATAAGTATCATCATATTTAGCATGAAGTATACTTTTATAATTTGAAGATTAAAATGTTGATAATATTTTTTATATTTCTAGTAAAAATTTAAAAAAAGTTTGATTTTTTGAGAAATAATATTTCCTTTTTGGGACGAAGAAGTATATGCTAGTTATGGCACATTTCAAATGCAGCAGATTATGGTTTAGCTTCAATAAATATAAACATTTCTTCTTGTCTTTATTCTGGGCCAACAAATTTACCGCATATCCTTTTGTTAGACCCAGTGGCCATGCGTCATTGATATACTGTTCTCAGTTTTTCCAAAGAAAGGGAGTTGAATTGCGATACAACACATCCTAATAGACGTCGTCACCGGAGATCAGTCATCTCTGTGATAGATTTTCTGAACGCTGACACAAAGACATAAAAAAAATACTTGATGTATGATGCACTTGTCCAACATGTGAAGTTTCCAACCGTTCGTACGTGCCAGTCAGTCATCAGTGTTACACTGGTGACTAGGCAGGCATCTCGCGGCACAGCTCAGAGCTCGATTTCATCGAGTCATTTGACCAGAACGTCAACCAATCGATAGAGGTCTCCTCTGCTCTGCATCTCCAACGGAAGGTTCTCCCTGCAAATGTTCTCCCTTGATGAAATCATGAAACCACAAACACAGGAGCAACCAAAATGAAGTATGTGGAATCTTATAAATTCCCAATATCGCGTACCTTGTAGACTGTATCTTAGAGAGGTCGATCTCGCCGATGACAGTCGCTTCCTCATGCCCAGCTGCCGCGAGCACTTCACCAAACTGAATGAATTGCAAAAATAAATTAGCCACCAATCGTGTCCAATCCGAACTGTCAATGGGAGAAGATGCAAATTTGCAATTGCTTAGCTTTTGCTGTGTCTTACAGGTCCGATGAGGCTCGAATGGCCCCAGATCATGTAGTCTGAGTTCGCGTTAGGGTCTCGCGCCGGCGAGCAGGTTGCTACAAACAGCTGGAACCAAGAAAATTCAGCACCGCTCCAATGATTTTACGGTTTTGGTACAGTGAGTCAATGACAGAAGAGGTTATTTGGTACTTCACCTGATTGTCGACAGCCCTGATGGAGTGAAAGAGTAGAGGGGAAAACAAAGTCAGTCAGATAAGTACTAGTATATACGTGAAGAGATGGATTTTTCTCATCCCAACTTGAACAAAAGTTTACTACTACCATTTCTGATGGCATCGTGATCGTGGCACAGAGAGCAGAACTGATGAAGAGCAAAAGGCAGGAAAAGGCTGGGGCACTGTAGCGAACCTGGATTTCTGCATGAGGTCCCACAAGAGCTCCCCGGTGCTCATGTTGAATGCAGAAGGATAGCATATCAGGTGCGCACCTGGTTTGGCAAGTCACACCTGTTAAGCCGTTCATGGAAACTGGAGAGGATCTAGCACTGCATGAAACCAATGTAGCACAGCACATCCTACAGAAATGGTGAAGCATACAGTACCTTTTGATCTGTACAGCATTGCAAGCTCTGGAAACCGGATATCATGGCATATTCCTATGCCAATCCGTCCAACATCTGCAACGCATGTGCCAGAAAGGTATCACAAAAACAGAAGCAGATTACTATGCCAATTCGTCCATCAATAAGTGTGTGCGCTGTAAATGTACTTCTGAAGCTTAACAAAATCTCACAGAACTCTGCGGGTGCTTAACAGTTACAGCAACATGTAGGAGACCATTTTCAGACATGAAACTATCACAGATGCACAGTAAAATGTCGCCACAAATATGCAGCAGTTAAAAAGAAAGAAACTTCATGGTAATACACTCCTACCTCTGAAGTTACCAGTTTATCACGTACGTACCTGTGTCAACTATAGTAGTTTCTTGTCCACCTGTGAATGTATCAGATTCCTTGAGCGTGATGTCTCCAGGGATGTCAATCTCAAACAAATGCAGCTGAAATTACCCATGTTTTTTTAGCAATCACAATTCAGGTCGATCCAATTACCAGCTGCAAACTACTCCTACACATAAATATTTGGATTCAGACAACAGCCTCTCCAGCTACTTACTTACTTTCCTATGCTTGGCCAATATCTGTCCATCTGGCCCGATGACACAGCAGGTGTTGAACACCTTCCCAGACGCCTTCTCGGGTATGGATCCACCTACAATGGTGATCTTTCTGGCAGCGGCGACCTCAGACAACATCGAGATGGACGTCGACTCTCCGCCGTCGATGTCTTCGGCGAAACTTGGCAGTGTCTCCATTGCGTACGGGCAGCTCCATATTTCCTGAAGCAAAAGCAGAGGGACACAATGCCAATGAAGCAATGCTTAGAACTTCTTCTGCCTTCAGCTGATCAGGTCTTAATCTGTACTCACACTTCCAGCCTGTTCAGTGGTTAGAGATTTGTGGTTTGAGGCAGTAAACTGACAGAGAGAGAGAGCGGACGACTTGCCGGCAGGACGACGAGCTTGGCGCCGGCGTCCGCGGCGGCCTCGACGCGGGCGCGCGCGCGGGCGATGTTGCCGTCCTTGTCCGGTGTGACGGCGAGCTGGCACAACGCGACCTTGTGCTGGACACACATGTGAACAGACCATGAACAGGTGACACTGGATTTCCGGCGAGCATGAACATGTTACGCACGAATTAGGATTTCAGACTTGTCTCAAAAAATAAAAGAATTACGATTTCAGACTTGAGAGCCGAGATCTGTGTGCTTGTATACCTTCTGCATATTGGCTTTGATTTGAGAAGACGGAGCCGCGGTGGTGAGGTAGAGGAGGAAGCCGGGCTCGGATTGATCCTCCGACTGGGAGGCAGGCCGATCAGGATCTGGTGAATTCTTGAGGGATGGAAGGAAGCCTGCTAGGGCTGTTGACTTCTGCGAGGCTGTGACTTTGGTACTTTTACTCGCTTCGTCATGGATACTGTAACTGTCATCCTCTGAATAACCGTCGTTGTCTTTTTGGTGCTCTTAATTTGACTGCTCTCTATGTTTCTAAATGTTTATTGTTTATACTTCCTAAAAATAACTTTAACTAAATGATACCTAATAAGTATTAATTAGAAAATTTTATTTAAAATATAAATATTGTAAATATTTTCTATAAATCTATACTATAAAAAAGCAAAGGAATTAGAAAATACATGTCACCTAAAAATTTTATACTCATCTAAGGTCTCATCCCTTGGATATCTTTCGATTTGAATTCTAACGCTGGATATCAATTTGACATATGAGCCCAGCATAAACGACACATACTTACACGGTGTTTCCTCCTTCATCACCTTACATCGTCCTGGATACTGTAACTGTCATCCTCTGAATAACCGTCGTTGTTTTTTTTGGACAATTTGAACAGTTTTCGGTGCTCTAAATTTAACTGCTCTTTTATTCCTAAATATTTATCGTTTATGCTTTCCAAAAAAACAACTTTAACTAAATAATATTTATGATACATAATTAGTATTATTATAAAGATTTTTTAATCTAGTTTTTAATAAATTTATGTCAAAGTTAAATTTATTAAAACAACTTTGAATAACTAGTATTATAAATGTTGCATATATTTTTTACAAATCAAGTTAAATTTATATCACACACATCAATAACAATAGATATTTACGGATGGAGAAAATAAATTTTATAGATAATACGGGATTATAAAAATAGATTCAATCATCTATTCATTGATGCTAATTATGTATCATAAATATTATATTTTAATATAAAATTAGCCAAAATAAATCTATTGGAAATTCTGCATTATTTTCTTAATTGAACAAAGTGGGTTGGGATAACTTGGGTTCATCGATTTTCATCCCTACGCCCCCCTTCAAATGTTAGAGGTTTTTAAAACTACTCGTTTCGGTGTTTGTCGGATCATGCAGATATGAACTTACGAAGTGCGTGCCACGCCATTCCATTTACTTGCACAACACTGGTGCCGAATGTGACATTGTACTAGAAACATTTGGTGCCAAATTTGCCTTCAAGTGTGGTGGCAATGACATTCCATTTGCTTACACATTTCCAGCACTGAACGTGACGTTTGCTTTTTTTCGCTAGCCACATTGTGCATATCAGTTGCCATAGTACAATGATGAATCATAAATGTGCCGTTGCTTTTTCACTAGCAAGATTGTCATCAGTTGCCATATACACTAACCCCTGCTTCATCGCTTTTAAGCTCTGATGATGATGAACCGAGTAGCTGTTGTGATACGTACAGATTTTGTTCGTCGAAGTTGCATCAATCATGCCGTTAAAAGGGCCAGCATTTGGCGGCTGGTGGACACGCACACACTCTACAAAGTTGATTAGCCGTCTGCACTTTGGTGCTGCGGGGGCGCCTGACGGAGACTACCCTGATCGGTGACTAAAGTTCAGATTCCAAGTAAGGCCTGAATTTCCACAACTTGTCTTTAATCACTTAGCAACAACAGTACCAGCCGTACTTTTGACCATCAAAATAAGCATCGAGGTAGGAAAATGCATGCGATCGATAGATGATAGCCGAAGTGCTAAAGCTTCTTTATTTGAGAATTGCGGTCTTAAAAGTTATGAAAACGTTCATGAAGGGCCCGTCTAGGCAACACTGAATGTTTTGCATAGACAAAACACCTTTTGCACAGCTCGATCATGTTTCATACTATGCGATTCCACTAATGAGCGAGCCCTCTCTTGATTCTAAATGAGCACGAGCGATGATTTTCGGACATGTATAATTTGCTTTTTGTCACACCCAATTTTAAGAATAAAATTGAATATGAATAACTCATGTGTGCACAGAGATCAATCACACACATAAACCGACAAATCTTTAAATAGTATCATCATTGAGTGCTTATTACATAACGAATAATATTTAAATAACATAACAGCGGAATATAAAGATAACTCTCGCGACGAAGCTCCACTTCACAGGGAACGCCGACTGGTTGACCACTAGCCTAGTACTCCTCACGGTAGTCTTCAAACCCATCTGAAGGGGTTGAGAAAGCAAGAGTGAGCACTTACGTACTCAGCAAGAGTAACATAGGGTTATGAAGCTCAAAAGGTTGACACCGGCGGTACTGCGGTTGCTTTTAACTTGGTCAAATTTTACCAACACTTAGCTTTAATTATGCATAACCCAGTTGATAACCACATGATAAGAGTAGAACAAACCATCTTAATAATTAAACAACATGATCATCTACACTGTGAGTTTTCCAGGCCGCTCGTGACCGTGAGCACGGCTATCATGATAGATTTACACTCTGCAGAGGTTATACACTTTACCCACAAGCCATGTTACCCTGATGCCCGGGATAGCTAGTCTCATAACACCGCCGAGGTGAGTGGGCAGGGAACATTATGAAGTCTTTCAAAAGCTCTTTCGAACATGTAGCGGACCCTACGGACCCAATGCAAAGGGGAATATGGGACACCCCGATGGTACCACCCGCAGCGGTCCCCACACAAGCTATACCCCATAACCAGCTCGGCAAAGGTGTCTTTCACGAACCACAAGCATGCTAGTCCAAACTTTATACTTAACTAAAGCCAGAGCCATATAGCACTCGTGGTTGTATTAGAAATCTCAGCTTTTGCCCTACAGTGGGGTCCTATTCCATGTTGCTACAAAAGCAAATTTTATCTCATTGTTGCATAAATCATTAGTCAAGATTCATCTCAAGATCTATTATTGTAAAGCATAGCAAAGCTACCCATATGCATATAAACCCATGGTGACAAGGTAAAGGATAACAAAGCTATGGTATAGATCTAATAGGAATCAAATTAGACACATGCAATAATGACTAGATTGAATTATGGTGAATAGGTAACAAGGATGATCCCATGTTAAACTTGCCTTGATTCCAAAGCTCTTGGTGATCCTGATCTGCTGCAAAGAACTCTTGGTCAACGAAGATCTCACCGGCTGTACTCGATAAACATCACCACGCAATCATCCGAACAATCATACACGAAGCAATAAAGATATGATCAGAACATTACACCATAAACAATAAAGAGACTTTGAAAAGGTTAGAAAACAGATCTATACTTTACCACGATCACAAAGACACGAGAAACACACTAATCGGATCTAAAACGAAGAAGTTATCGATTAAACGGGATTTTGAAAAGGGCAAGTTATAGCTTTAGCAAAGTAATTTTCTCTGATTTTCAAAAGTACTTAACATAGGTGAAACCTATACTACTGGATAGAGCATGAAAATACGGATCTAACGCAACTCGAACGGGTCGATTTGGATTTGAAATGAAGAAAATATAAGCATTTGAAGTTTAGAGGCAAAAGGGAAAATTAGGGTTTTATTTGATTCTCGAAGTAAATCAGACTTTAAAAGGAATACGTTTTCCCGAGGAGAAAATGCATTGCTGGAAACCGCCTTCGGGACTGCGGGTTGAGGGGTGAAAAGCCCGAGGGCTCTTTAGCAAAAAGGCCAGCGAAGGGGTATGGGGGATCCAGAGCCGTCGGATTAGAAGTGGACGGATCAGATTAGATCCAGGGGAGATAGAGGGAGGAGGCGGGCGGCGCTGTGGCCGGACTGGGCGGCGCATGACGGCTGCCATTGCCGGCCGAGCTCAAAGCTCGTCGGCGTACGTCGTTTGAGCGATCTGGTGCACCAAAAACAAATCCGAGCACACCGGGAGATCGAGGAGGACATCGCGAACTCATCTAGGGCATTGGCGAGACTCGGAGAGGGACGGAGAGGCGTCGGCGATGGTGAACCGCGGCGGCGGCATTCTGTAACGGCGGCGCGAGGTTTCCAGTGCACAAGAGAGAAAGAGAACGGAGGAGAGAGGTGTTCCGCACACGCGTGAGGCGAGTGCGAGGCTCAGATGGGTCTGAGGACGGCCGAGGAGAGCCGGCCTCGACGAATAGCGGCGGCGGGTCGAAACAGGGCGCAAGGGAGGGAGAGAAGGGGGAGATGGCGTGTCCGGTACTCACGTGAAGCTTCTGCGGTGCTTGGCGAAGAGCTAGAGACGGCCGACGATGCGGAACGGCTTCGCGACGGTGGAGCAGAGCGGCGGCAACGGCGGCGCTGCGTCTGTTCGTGCGGAGCGGTGCGAGGCAATGGGGAGATGTGGCGCGGGGCGGCGCTATTTAAAGGAGGATGAGGAGCAGTCCGGGGGGGAGACGAACGCGGGAAACCGCGTCGGCGGTTGCGGCCGTCGCGTCGCGGCGCGACGCGGACAGTGTCCGGGTCGGACACGAGGAGGAGAGAGGGGAGAAGATGACAGGCGGGACCGTCATGTCAGTGAAAGGGAGAAAGAGAAAGAAAGCGCCGACAGGTGGGGTCACGGTGTCAACGGCCAACAGAGAGAGAAGGGAAGGGGAAGCGCCGACAAGCGGGTCCCGGGTGTCAGCGTGAGGGAGAGAGGGGGAAGGAGGCCGCGGCGGACTGGGCCGTGGTGCGGCAGGCCGGCCCAGAGAGGAGAGAAAGAGAGAGGGAGAGGGAAACAGGCCGCGGGCTCTTTGGGCCAGAAAGAGAAGAGGGGTGAGGTTTTCTTTTTCATTTTATTTTCCAGCATTGATTTTGCAATTTGATTTTCCAAATGATTTTGAAATCATTTTTCTAGGGTTTTGCAACTCCAAACAAACCAAGAAAATGCAGAGGCATGCAATGCATCACACATGTTGGACCTATCATGACATTTAATTTTAGTTTTATATATTTAATTCTATATCACAAAAAGATTTGAAAGTAAACCAAATTAAACTCAAATTCAAATCTATTTTCTAATTCAAATTTTAGGGTGTTACACTTTTCTAGAAAGAAAAAAATCCGACAAGTTACTCTATTTTGACAATACTCATCTGCATGGGCGTATTCCCTGGCTGCGATGTCAACGTTGATATAGACGGAAATAGCAAAATATTTATTTTAAATTACTATAGCTTCTAAAAGATGTATTTATTTTTAATTTCGTCTATACCAGTGTATTCTACGCGATAAGTAAAATAAAACTAGACCTTCACTTGCACATGTTTCGAAGAATTTTTTAGTAGCAATTTATGTATACTATTTTATAACATATAATTTATAACAAAAAACTTATATGAAAAATTTGGAAGCTCAAAAGTCATGAAACACAACTTATTCCAAAAATTTTATTAAACATAAAGAAACGAATTAACTTATAAGTTATTCTAAAACTTATAAATACAAAAGTTATTAACATACGAAGAAACAAATTAACTTATAACTTACTCCCTATGTTTTAATTTATAATTCGTTTGACTTTTTTGACTTTAAGTTTGACCACTCGTCTTATTCAAAAAATTTGCGCAAACATAGTCAAATTTAAGTTATTCATATAGACCATTTATTAAATAACCAAACCACACCAGAAAAAAATATTTTGCATAAAATTTAAAATAAGATGAGTGGTCAAACTTAAGGTTGAAAAAGTCAAATGAACTATAATTTAAAACACATGGAGTATATAAAAAATTACATACAAAAGTTATCATACACAACTTGTATACATAAGTTAGTCAATACAACTTGTGTACATAAGTGACGTTCTTCCTCTTCCTCCTCTGCTACCACCAACCGTTGCTCACCACCTTTGCTGCCCCACCCTAACTCAGTGGCCCTGGAAGACAACCCCAACTTCGGCGTTCACCTCTCCACTCTCAATTTCTCTTCTTAGTTATGTGTCCTCCATCAAGGACGATGTTCCTCCCATCGCTCATCCATCCATTATCGTACTCCAAACAATAAACATCAAGTCTCATGTTCTCGTTGTCCTCGAGCTTGCCGAGTCAAACTATGATCAATGGTGTTGTTTCTTTTATGCATCATCAAGAAATTTGGTCTCGAATCCCACCTCTCCTCCCCCACCAACTCTAGTGCAATGTCATGATCTAGAGTGGCGCTTGCGTGACTAGAGTTGTCTCTACAACTCCATCTCCAAGGACGTGCTCGCCATCTTGCGCATTCTGTGGCCTACAACTCACATCATCTAGACTAGCATCCATGACAAGTTCCATGACAATGAACTCCACAACATTGTGTACCTTGAAGTCGAATTCTACAACCTTGTCTAGGGTGACATGGACATCACTCACTACACCAGCCGCCTGAAGCACCTCACCAACGCTCTTTGTGATGTTGGCCAACCCTTTCGCGAGATGAGCCAAGTGCTCAACATGCTCCATGGCCTGAGCTCGAATTACCGCCACACCATCCCTATGATCACGGTGAAGCAGTTGTCGCACACGTTCCTCTCGGTGCGTTCCTATTTGCTCCTTGAGGAACACTATGACAAGGAGCAAGCTAAGGGTGCCGCTGTTGGCGGTCCTTATCTTCCAAATTTGACTGCCAATTAAGATAAAAAAATAGGAGAACTAGTACGTCTTGCACACATATGCCTTTCATAATGACATATTTCCACATGTATTGGAAGGTTAAGGTTTCGCTGGTCATATACATGGATAGTGGGAAATATAGCCAATATGCGCAATCCGACATAGAGTAATGCAGACTCAAGCCAAGAAATAGAAAGAAGGACCACTGAAAGCATCTAGGCCCCATGGTTTCGGTGATTAACGACAATACAAGGTTATTATGGCTAACATGTGTTTTGTCGAGGCAATTAGAGTGTTAAGCCATGACGACAAAGAATGAATGAGCAACCAATGAGTATCTAATGCCTCCACGATGGATATCATTTAAGATTTTAAAGGATGGAGATGAAGACGGTGATAGTCTAAGTCTAAGTGTCATAAGGAGATGAAGAACACTTAGAGTAGATTAGGTCTTTGTTTTACCTCTGACCGTACTATAAAGGGGGGTTAGATACGACCCATCTTCTGTAACGACACTAACTTTGGCACTATGACTATCACTGATCTTCGTCAAAATCTAAGTGTCATAGAAGCTCATGTTTGTTGTGGTGCTCAGCCTAATAAACTGACAACATCCTTTGGCATCGAACAAACCTTGATGACACCTTAGTACGATATTCATGTCTCCTATGAATAGGAAGGTCCACATGTATATATTTCTTTGTAACACTTAGACTGTTGAAAGGATCAAGATACCCAAGAGGGGGGGGGGGGTGAATTGGGCTCTTTTACATTTCTAAGCAAAAATTAAACCTAGCAAGAGCCAATTAACCCCCTAGTGCTTTTCCCAAGTGTGTCCTAGCTACACAAGCAAGACATGGCAATGAAAGCGGTAAAGCCCTATGCAATTCTAGTCAAGCAACACAAAGGTAATGCGGAAAGTAATGCTTGAAAGTAATCGCAATAAGTAAGGAGAAGGGAGTAAGCAAGTTGACACGATGATGTTTTGCCGAGGTATCGAGGAGTCGACACTCCCCCCTAGTCCTCGTTGGAGCACTGCGCACGGTATCGCTCCCCCTTAGTCTGCGCAAGGACTAAGTGCTCTCTACGGGCTGATTCTTCACCACTCCGGCTCGGTGAATCGCCCACAACCGATCACAACGAAGCTTGGGCCATCCACAATGATCTCCTCCGGATGATCACCAAGCAAACCTTCGCGAAGCCATCTAGGTGATGTCGATCACCAAGAGTAACAAGAACTAACTCTCACTTGACCAAGGCTAGTCTAGTGATTGAATGGATGCACACTTGCTATCTCTAAGCGACTAGTGAGAATCAACTCATGGAATTGCAATTCACACTCTAACTAGGGCTCTTGCACTACTTGCTCTCTCACAAGTCTTTCTCAGCAATTGGAATGGGCAAGAGTGATGCTATGGGGCTGGTGGAGAAGTATAAATACCCCCAAGCCAACTCACAACCGTTAGGCACTACTTGTGCCTTTCTGCGTCACTCCGGATGCAAGCTGTAGGGTGGGATCCGGACCATCAAGCATGCGTCCGGACCCCCTCAGATCATAATACTCAGCACAGAAACCAGGCAGTTCAGACGCTCTTTGCAGTCCGGACGCAGGCATCCGGACAACGTCCGGATTCAAATTACGCTCTCTGGAACTCTCTGCTGGGGTCCAGACAGTGGCAATGGTCCGGACTCACAGCTCCGGTCACCGTCCGAATCCAAACTCATCTCTCGGGAGCTCTCTGCTAGGGTCCGGACGCAACAAGCAGTCTGGACCCTACACTGTTTACTACATCCGGACGCACTGACACACGTAGAGCAAACCCTAGGGTCCGGACGCACAGCCAATGGTCCGGACCCGGGGTAACACTTGAGTCCGGAGCTTCTCCTTGAGCTGAAACAGCACACTTCCAAAATGGAAGTTGCTCTACAAGGTCCAAGGACTATTTCTAAGCTGCCTAGTGCTAGTTTTCACAAGTGTGCACCACACCTAATCACTTAGCCTCTCCTAGGTCAAGCTACTGGATAGTACCCCCCTTAATAATATGACCAAAGAAAAAATAAAGGTGCTAAACTACTCTAAGTGTCTCTCAACTCCAAATGACACTTAGACCTAGTCTAATCTTCAACCTTGTCGCCAATCCTTTGAAAACTGAAAAGATTTCAATAAGGGGCACGAATACCATGATAGTCCAATCAACCATCCATTACCATGATCTAATTTCTTATTGCCTCTGCAAAACACACGTTAGTCATAGTAATCTTGCATTGTCGTTAATCACCTAAACACTAGGGGCCTAGATGCTTTCAATCTTCCCCTTTTTGGTGATTGACGATAATACGCCATAGAGTATTATAAGAGAGTTTTATTTTGGTTTTCATGTGACTTGGCTTATCTAAGCATGGGTTAGTGAATAACAATGAATAATACATGCTTAAATAATCCAAGCCACAACATGTACTAAGAATATGAAACAAGTGCAAGTACAAGAGATATGCTTAACACAGGATATATATCAAAGCAATCACGGAAGCATATCATGAGCAAAAGCATGTGACATAATCATATAAGAGTGAAATCACAAGTCACAAGCAAGTGTACCATCACACAAAAGCATAAGTACGAGAAAGTAAGCACATCAAAAGATCCAAATCTCTCTCTCAGCTCCCCCTATCACTAGCATACTCTAACTCTCTCCCCCTTTGGCGACAAAGCACTAAAAACTATGCGTCGGGCGAAGGAGGAGCAGCTGGGTCATGGGCACGAGGACGGAAGTCGAACTGCTCGTAGTCGATGTCTGAACTGGAGTCACCGTCGTCCTAACCGGCTGGAGCTGAAGGTGCCTCAGGAACAGTGGCCACAGAAGTAGAAGTTGAAGCATCGACCACTGATTCTGCTGGTGCATCTGACGGCTGAGTCTCCAGAACCACTGACTCTGTCTGTGCCGGTGCCTCTGTACTAGGCAGGTCTGGAGCTGGTGCTGGCACTAAAGGAGCAACCTCTGACTCTGTAGCAGGGACTATAAGAGGTGTCTCTGACACTGGAAGCTCCGCAGTCTGTCCCTGGGACTCACTAGCCACTGGAGTCACGTCTGGCTGGACCACTGGAGTAGTAGTGACTGAAGTAGTCGGGTCCTGAGGTGCTATTTCTGACGAAGCCACTGAGGAGGGGGAAGTGCCACCTGTCTATGGTGCGGGCTCCGTCGGAGAGGGCTGGTAGTCAGTAGGACTAGCAAGGCCAGTGAGGGCACTGTAGCTAGCAGAGAGGTCACGTTCTGTACCACCAAGCCCGACAAACGCTGAGTAAGGGGTGAACCCTGTGGTAATAGGCGTGAACTGCGTCGTCTGCCCAATCGTGTCAAACCACTGGCTGACCTGTCTGACGGGAGATTGGAACTGAGCTGACGGACTCACACTCTGATGTCCACTAGAAGACGGTGAAAGGTCTAGATATGGCTAGAGGGGGGGGGGGGTGAATAGCCTATTAAAATTTTCTACAACAACACTTAGGCAAACTTGTTAGAATAAAACACGGCGTAAAGCAAGTTTGCGCTAGCACTACGGTTAGGCAAGCCACCTACCAATTCTAGCTATTTGAAAGATAACCTATGTCACACACAAGAGCTAGTGAACTAGAGCTACAAGACTAAACTAGAATCTCTACTTTGCAAGAATGTAAGAATGTAAGTGCAAAGCTAGAGTTAGAAAGGTTATATCGCCGAGAAGAGATGAGCCAATAGATAACCAATCAAACACAATAAGAATCCTCGGTAGAGACAATGTGACACAAGATTTTTTACCAAGGTTCACTTGTTTGCCAACAAGCTACTCCTCGTTGTAGCGATTCACCTACTTGGAGGTTCACGCGCTAATTGGCATCACACGCCAAACCCGTCACCGGGTGCCGCAAAACCAACACAAGATAGGGATCCACAAGCTACGAGCAATCCACTAGAGACACCTTTTGCAAACTCCCGCGGGGAAGGTTCAAAAACCCCTCACAATCCACCGATTGGAGCCGGAGACAAACACCTTCCTCCGCTCAACGATCCTCGTCGCTCCAAGCCGTCTAGGAGGTGGCAACCTCCAAGAATAAGAACTCCCGCGACAACAACGATCACCAAGTGCCACTAGTATGCAATCAAAGAGCAATGCACTTGGATTCACTCAATCTCTCATGAATATGTCAAATATGCTTAGAGGGATGAGTGGTGGAGCTTCTCACAAATGAGCACAAGTGTGTGGGTGAATAGAATGTGCAAGAAGTACCCCAAAGGGTCAGCCATACAACTATATATAGCCTCCACTCACAACTAGCCGTTTTCCCACTGAAAAACGCTCTCTGCGTGCCCTCCGGACGCACTTTTCACAGGGGTCCGGACCATAAATTGCGTCCGGACCCACCACCAGCCGAGCGCCAACGGCTCTGAGTAGAACTCCGGACGCGGCTTCTGGACGCGTGCAACGCGTCGTCCGGACCATGCCACATGCGTCCGATGAGCCTCTCATTCAAACAACTAGCTTCCCGCGCTTGTCACTGCTCGCCACGTAGCTCCGGACGCACGCAACAGTGCGGGTCCGGACCAACGCCTCCAGGGTCCGAAAATAAATTCCAGAGAACCCGAGAGCTCCTTTCTCAGTCCTTCACCTCCGGACGCATGTCCGGATCCCTGTCCGGACTATCGCCAGCGTCCGGATCGATTTACACAAAAACCACAGAGAGCTCCAAGACTCCGGACGCACGTCCGAAGCTCTGCGTCCGGACCTCAACCAGCATCCGGACTCCTCTCCTCAGCCGAGCCAGGCTAGGGTATGCCTCCGGACCCATCTCCGATGGTCCGGACTGACCACACACCCTGCATCCGGACCTCTGTCCGAAGCTCTTTTGAGCTGCCAAACATTTCTCCAACTTCTCCAAGCTTCCAAGAGCTAACACTAAGTGATCTCAACACTTGTGCACGTGTGTTAGCTTTTAGTTCACATTTATCTTGGAATTAGTTGGTTAAAACAATAGTTCAATTGATTTTAAATGCAATGCAATGAACCTAGTGGCACATGATAACCGTAATCAAACATGTGAGCTCCGTCCTTGATAGTACATCTATCTATCCTAAATGTGATCACACCCTCTATGGTGTCTTGATCACCAAACCGAAAATGGATTCCTATTTCACCTTTGCCTTGAATCCTTTTCCATTTTCCTTTGCACCACCATATTAGAGCCTTGCCATCATCACCTTTGATTCATTAGCTCCATCACATGGCATGTACCAACCTATCTCATGATTCACACTTAGAGATCAAGGTTAGTACTTAGGTAGGTTTCATCAATTACATAAAACCAAACACATGGGGCTCTCAGACAGTCTAGCTGGAGTGGGAGTCGTCGGTCGAGACAGTCCTGGAGGCGTAGCCGGGCGACCTAAGTACTGAGCAGTGGAGACCACTAGAGCTGTGTAGTACGAGGACGAGGGTGTCGGGTGCTGGACGTAGTAAGGCACACCAGGAGGTGGTGGCTGAGGTGAAAACCCTGAGGTCTGTCCAAGCGGTGGCTGAGTTGACTGTCCAGGGAAGGGCCCAAACTGAGGCGGACCCAACTGAAACTGTGGTGGCCTCTGAAGGAACAGAGGAGGTGGAGCGCTAGTGTGCTGCAAGATATAGCCCATGAACTGAAGGGTGTGTTCATGAGATGTCAGCAACTGCTCCTGAAACTGGTCCTGTCGGGCCTGCACCTGTGAAATCATCGCTACCACTGAGCTCTGGGACGACTCAAGCCTGTTTAGGATCCTGAGAAGGGCCGGGTCTGACTGTGGTTGTGGAGGAGCTGCTGCACAAGACGGACCGGCCTCTGCATCGTGAGCAGCTGCTGGGCGGGGTGGACGGTAGTCGTCGTCGTCACTGTCTGATGGGATCGGCTCAGTGCCCTGATCCAAGTCGTCCTGCCTCTCAAGGTCAGCTAACTCTGCCTGTGCCATTGCACACATTGCCGCATCCTGGGCGTCAACCTCATCCATCTCTCTGGGCGGGACAACACGAGAAACCCGCCTGAGAGCCCTGTTGCCCCGACGACCATCGATCACTGCACTCATCATGTAGATCGGAAATACTGAAGGTGAATTGGCGAGCTCTCAACTGATTGCTGGGTGACTGCGAAGTGAAAGTACTAGCAGAGAACTGATCCAGTGACCGTAGGGTAACTGTCTGCGTGACACGATCCCATCTGCTATGGTGTCCTCCATCTCACACACAATGAAATCCGCGATATCAAATGGTGTCTGTGTCACAATGGCTGCCAGGAGGTATTGCTGGAGGTTCATGAGCGCATCACGGTAACCGGTGCGAGGAAGTAGAGTACGCCTCAACATGTCGTTTAGGAGATGAACATGAGAAAGCAACTCACCAGGGGTCCGCCGAGCACTGGGACCGAACGGCTGCTGGAAGCACGGGGAGACATGGTCAACTGCCGGTGTAGTGCCTCCAATAGCTCAGCGCGGAGGGTCACACTCTCCAAAACACTGCTGGTGAAGCCTGAGCTCGTACTATGTGAGGTGAAGACGCTCTCTGAGTGATGACAGGTACATCCGGTAGCGCTCCCCTCTGAAGGTGTACTGAAGGAACTCGTGGTCAGGGTCAATCCATAAGGACGCGTAGAACTCCCTGACCCAATGTTCGACGTAGTTCCCCGAGCGACCTAGGAGGTCTGCCAGCCCGGGAAGGTATGTGAGCAGAGGTCGAAGCACCTCTCCACCGGTCTCTATGATCCGCTCAAGAGGGCACACTCGGTGGGGTCACAGCTGAATCCTCATCGTACGAGCTACGTCGTAGAAGTCCTTGTGGTAAGGATGCCACCAACCTAGAGGAGTGTCCGGATGCCGCTCAACTGGACACCACTCCTCAAGCTCGATCATCCGGAGCTCACACACCTGCTTTGTAGAAGCCAAGCTGAGGTCAAGGTGCACGGGCATCACTGGGGGCCCGTGAAGCGACGGTGGTGGTGGAACTGCTCTCGGAACTCTGTCGCCGCGACGAGGACCTGTAGGGTGAGGAGCAACCTCGACGCGGGCGCGTGTAGACAGTCTGAGAGGAGGAGTCTGCTGAGCTGGCTCTGCTGTCTCTGCTGTCTCTGGAGCCTGAGTGTCCTCAACTGCCGCTGCGGTGGCCTCTGCTGCCTGTGAGGACTGAGTCTGCTGAGCTCTGGCGGCAGAAGAGACCCGAGAAGATGGAGGGCGAGCTCCAATCCGAAGCGAAGCAGCATGCTCGGCCCTATCCGTTGCATCATCTGCTGCAATCGCTGCTAGAGCATCTCTGTCAAGTAACTTCTACTTCTTGCGGAGCTTCTCTGGTGCCTTATCCTTACCGTTATCAACACAAGGGCGAGGCCAAGGTGGCTAGTCGTCACCGGGACCACCGCCGACATTCTTCACTCTAGCCATACTGACCAAGCAAGCACTGCTGTCACACTGTCACTGAGAAATAGAGGCCCGAGATGCCAGTGCCACTGCCTGTCAACTATGAAATCCCACGAACACTCTAACCACTGCCTCTGACACAGGAAACCCACTGTCAAACTGCAAGAGGCCCTCAATGCCACTGACCAACTCTAGAGGCTTTGCCTCAATCCATACTCGCGGGCTTTGCCCCGAGTTTTCTATCACTGCCACTGACCCGACTACCAGAAGATAGAAATAGATAGGAAATATATAAGCAACACATATAACCTAGAGGTGCGAAAAGCCTAAGGAAGCAAGCATGAAGGTAAGTATAGAATGAATTTGCTGGCTACTTGAGGAACGAAGAGCGAATCCAATGCACGTCGGGACAACGAACTGGGACACCATGGAGAGAACGAATCGACGATGGTCAAAACGCACAATCGATGACTCGAACGGAAACCCCTAGGAGGGCAGAGGAGAGCCCTAAGGGGGAGGAAGGGTGCTCGGCGGAGAGAAGAGCAGAGCAGGGCGGTGCGCAGCCAAAGCAGGGATCTCGGCGGCAGCGCTGGCGAGCAGAGGGGCACGGCGGCGCGCGGCGAGCAGGGCGGCACGGCGGCGCGCAGAACGGTGGGGGCGCGCAGCGAGGGCCGAGCTCTGGGGGTGGCGTGCAGGCCCACAGGAGGGAGCCGACATGGCTGGATGGCGGCGAGAAGGTGCGAGCGGCGCGGATGGCGAGCACCGGCGGCAGCGGTTGCGTCAGTGTACGGGCGGGTGAAAGGGTGGGGACAGAAGAGGGTGAACACACGAAAGGGTATCTGCGCAAAAGCTCCGGACTCTGGACGCAAAGTAGTGACCGGACCCGCGACACCGGACGCAGGAGGGGTGAAAAACGAGCAACATGCTCTCTGTGTAAAAATGATCAGGACACAGAGTTGGGTCCGGACGTAAAGCACAGTAGTGACCGGAGTCACTGTGCGGGAGGATGCACAACGGGGGGGGGGGGCTGACCGGATGCAAACGCGTTTGTCCGGACGGCTGAAAATGCGCGTCTTGACTGCACGATCGGAGCTGAACAGAGAGCAGGGGAAGGGGTCCGGACGCAAAAATGAGTCCGGACGCAGGACAAAATGTAGCGTCCGGAGGGTGATCCGAAGCCGAAATGCATTGAAATTTTTCTATCTCTCCCTTTGCTCTCTCCCACATCATTTCCAACATCAAGGAGAGCCAAAAGAACACATGTTGGACAAAGTGTGAGAACCATCACTCAAACCCTCATGGTTTTTCAAATAGTTAGCCTTTGGCTTAGCTCATTTTTATGAAAATAGGCAATAAGAGAGGGCGAGGAACACCGTAAGGCCATTAGTAGGGGTATAGTAACAACTTGAGCATGTAATGCTCCCCCTAAAATGGACGAACTGAGAGGATGCTCAAACTTAACCGAAAAAGAACGAACAAGCAACAAACATGCATATGCAATGCAATACTTGAATTTAAATCTAGTTGCTTGTCAAATTTGAACCGCCATTAAACTTCTTCACACGCTTTGAGGACGGTTATCTGAACCACGTTAGACAAGCCTATGTGCACGTACATAATTTGAACATGGCATATATTACAATGAATGTAAGATACCAACACAAGATCATCTTTTAGTGAAGTTACTTAGATCAAGCACATTGAGTTCACTTCTCAACCTACAAAAGATCACTTCATTAAGAGGTTACGTGAATATATCCGCCAATTGATCTTCACTTCTTACACCAACTAGTGAGATATCTTTCTTTGAAACATAGTCCCTTAGAAAGTGATGGCGGATATCGATGTGCTTAGTGCGTGAGTGTTGAACGGGATTATTTGCAAGTTTTACCGCACTTTCATTATCACAAAGAAGTGGTACACTTTTAAGTTCAACACCATAGTCTAGAAGAGTTTGTTTCATGTAAAGGATTTGTGCACAACAAGCTCCGACGACTATGTATTCCGCTTCCGCGGTAGACAAGGCCACACTATTTTGTTTCTTAGATGACCATGATACAAGTGATCTTCCAAGCAAATGGCAACCTTCGGAGGTACTCTTCCTATCAACTTTGCAACCGGCATAATCCGAATCAGAATAGCCCACTAGTTGAAAAGTAGCTCCTTTGAGATACCAAAGGCCAATGCTTGGGGTGTGCTTTACATATCTAAGGATTCTTTTTACGGCACTTAGGTGGGATTCCTTAGGTTTTGTTTGAAATCTAGCACACATGCACACACTAAACATGATATCGGGCCTAGATGCGGTAAGATATAACAAACTACCAATCATAGAGCGGTAGAGAGTTTGATCAATAGGTTTACCATCCTCATCAAGCTCGAGGTGTCCATTTGTAGGCATTGGTGTCTTGATTGGCTTACAATCTTCCATCTTAAACTTCTTTAGCACATCATTGGTATACTTCTCTTGAGATACAAATGTGCCTTCTCTCAATTGCTTCACTTGAAACCCAAGGAAGAAAGTAAGCTCTCCAATCATGGACATCTCAAATTCCTTCGGCATCAAGTTACCAAATTGGTTGCAATGATCTTCATTCGTCGAGCCAAAGATAATATCATCAACATACACTTGACAAATGAAGATATCTCCATCTTGCTTCTTGGTAAATAGTGTTGTGTCAACCTTCCCAATAGTGAATCCCTTCTTGAAGAGGAAGTCTCGAAGACGCTCATACCAAGCTCTAGGGGCTTGCTTTAGCCCATATAGCGCCTTGTACAACCTATAAACATGGTTAGGATATCTAGGGTCCTCAAAACCGGGAGGTTGATTGACATAGACTAGTTCATTTATGAAGCCATTTAAGAATGCACTTTTCACATCCATTTGATATAGCTTCATATCATGGTGTGATACATGAAAGAAGGATACGAATGGCTTCAAGTCTTGCAACCGGTGCAAAGGTCTCCCCAAAATCCAAGCCTTCAACTTGGGAGAACCCTTTTGCCACTAGCCTTGCCTTGTTTCTAACCAATTGACCTTGATCATCTTGCTTGTTGCGGAACACCCACTTAGTTCCTATCACTCTTGCATCTTTTGGCTTTTCTTCTAGAGTCCACACTTGATTGCGGGTGAAGTTGTTCAACTCTTCATGCATAGCATTCACCCAATCCGGATTCTCAAGCGCTTCCTCTACACATGTAGGCTCAACACAAGACACAAAAGAGTGATGTTCAATAAATGAAGCAAGCTTTTGGGACCGAGTCATTACTACCCTTGAAGGACTTCCAATGATGAGCTCTTGTGGATGTGATTGGAGTATGGGTGCGAATCTTTTATCAACCGCTTGAGGGGGAGGAGTAGGTGCATCAACATCTTGAGCTTGAGCCTCTACTTGAGCTTGAGGGATGAAGGTGTCTTCATTTGTTTCCCTCACTTTGTCATCATCATCTTGAGGTTCTTGTGATGTAGAAGGTTGAGCATTTGCATTATCTTCAATTTCTACCACCACTTGATCTTCTTCTTTGGGGTTGATTGCACCGGTAGACATGTTCTTCATAGCCTCCCTCAATGGTTCATCACCTACATCATCAAGATTTTCATTTGCTCCTTAGGAGCCATTAGTCTCATCAAATTCCAAGTCATACGTTTCTTCATCTAAGCCGGTGGCTTGGTTAAATACACGGTATGCTTTGGATTTCATAGAATAACCAACTAGGAAGCCAATATCACATCTTCTTTGAAACTTCCCTAGATGTTGACGCTTCTTGTAGATGTAGACCTTGCACCCAAACACCCTAAAGAATGATACATCTGGCTTCTTTCCATTAAGAAACTCATATGGTGTATTCTTCAAGAATCTTTGGATGAACAATCTATTTGAAGCATAGCATGCGGTGTTGATGGCTTCGGCCCAAAACTTCTCCGGGGTGTTGTACTCATCTAGCATGGTTCTTGCAAGTGTAATCAATGTCCGATTCTTCCTCTCAACCACTCCATTTTGTTGAGGTGTATATGTAGCAGACACTTCATGCTTGATCCCAACTTTATCACAATAATCCTAAATCTTTGTGTTGATAAACTCGGTGTCATTGTCACTTTTTATTTTCTTGATCTTTACATCAAACTCATTTTGGGCTCTCTTGGCAAACTTCTTGAAAGATCTTGTGGCTTCCCCTTTGTCATGAAGAAAGAACACCCATGTGTATCTTGAATAATCATCCACAATCACAAGACAAAAGAGGTTGCCACCCAAACTAGCATATGTTGTGGGTCCAAACAAGTCCATGTGAAGTAGCTCAAGAACTCTTGATGTTGACATGAATGCTTTGTGAGGGTGAGTGTTGGCAACTTGCTTGCCGGCTTGACATGCACTACAAAGCTTATCCTTTTCAAACACAACATCCTTGATGCCTCTAACCATTTCCTTCTTCAATAGCTTCTTGAGAGTAGACATCCCAACATGAGCTAGCCTTCTATGCCACAACCAACCAAGAGATGACTTAGTGAACAAGCATGTTTGGAGGTTGGCATCATTTGATGAGAAATCCATAAGGTAGAGGTTATTGTGCCGAAAGCCTTTGAATATGACTTGACTATCATCAATCTTTGACACAATGACTTCATTTGGAGTGAACAAGCATTGGAAACCAAGATCACACAATTGGCCAACCGAGAGTAAGTTGAAGCTCAATGATGCAAATAGCAAGACATTTGATATTGAATGATCATTTGAGATTGCCACCTTTTCAAGTCCTTTGACCTTTCCCTTTGAATTGTCCCCAAATGTAATCTTGTCTTGGTTGTTGCCATCTTCTTCCAAAGAGGTGAACATCCGGGGGTCACTGGTCATATGTTGAGTGCAACCACTATCTATCACCCAATGACTTCCACCGGTCTTGTAGTTTACCTACACACAAGAGATCAAGCTTGTTGTTTAGGCACCCATTGAGTACGGGGGCCCATTGCTTTCTCTACTAGTGACTTAGCAACCCAAAGTGTCCTTGGTCTATTCTTGTTAGGTGGTCCCAAGAACACAACTTGTGGTCTCCCCTTGACATCCTTGTTGATGATATAGTGAGCATTGTATGCAAATGGCCTAGTGTGCTTGGGCAAGGGTTGTGGAAGTGGAGTCACACAATTATGAGAAAAGTGTCCTTGCTTCCCACACTCAAAGCATGTATTCATCTTTGGCTTTGGCTTTGCTTGGTAGAAGTACTTGGCTTGTTGTTGATATTGAGATTTGAATTTAGCTTTGGCCTTCTTCACTTGAGTGGACTTGTAGCCAAGATCGACTTTGTCATTCTTCATGACGGCGTTCATAAGGAGCTCACTTTGAAGATTGTGGCCCTTAGTGAACCTCTCCATTCCAATGGCTAGATGGTTCTTCTCATTCTTTAGCCTCTTGTTCTCTTCTCTAAGCATATCAACTTCAAGTGCCACATCATAGTCTTCATCTTGTGTTTCAATCACTATTGACTTGGTTGACTTGAGCTTGATAAGATCTTGCTTGATCTTCTCATTCTCATTCTTGATCTTGATATAGTCATCATAGTGATCCGCCACAACCACTTGCTTTCCTTTGCACTTAGGCACTTGCTCAATGGGCTCAATGATCAAATCATCATAAGAAGTGCCAATGTCAATCTGACAATGGGGTTAGCAACAATAGGCAAAGCATATTCAAGACATTCATTTGCTATAAGGAGAGTATCATAGTTCATCTTCACTTCGGTGTACTCTTTCTTAAGCTTGTTATGTTTGGTTCTAAGCTCTTGTGTTGTCCTCTCTAGCTTATCATGTTTCTCTTTTAGCTCTTTTAGAGAGGATTTGTGCTCCTTAGCATGTGAGGATAAGGATTTGTTTTTACTTATTAGCTCATCACTAGCATTTGAAGTTACTTCAAGTTTGGCAAGCAAGTCATCATTTTTTTCAAGCTTCTCATTTTTAGCTTGCTCCTTCTTAACAATTTTAGTGTACTTAGTGAGCAATTTTATGAGTTCATCATAAGAAGGAGCTTGGTATTCATTTTCACTTTCACTACCACTATCATCACTATCATCACTATCCTCTACTTTAGATTGTACCTTCCGGTCACCTTTGGCCATAAGGCATAGGTGTGTAGAGGATGTTGTGGAGGAAGATGATGATGGTGGAGGAGGCAATGAAGTTCCAATGACTAGAGCGGCCACTTTCTCTTCATCATTATCATCATTGGATGAATCACTTGAGTCTTCGATGTCGGTCAACCAATCACCAACTATGTATGCCTTGCCATCTTTCTTCTTTTGGTGTTGGAACCTCTTCTTCTTGAAACCATCTTTCTTCTTGTGTGGCTTCTCAATCTTCTTCTCATCATCACTTGACTCATCTTTTTGATCTTTGCCATTCTTGTACTTCTTCTTGTACTTGTCCTTCTTTGGCTTGGTACAATGATGAGCTAGATGGCCAAGATCACCACAATTGTAGCAATCCATTTCCGACAATGGCTTCCTCTTGTTGCTAGTGAAGAACTTCTTCTTTCTTGAATCAAACTTGACACCGCTCTTGTTTAGCTTCTTTAGCATCTTGGTGGTCTTCTTCACCATTAGAGCAATGTTTGTGTCATCATCTTCTTCACTTGAGCTATCATACACCACCTTTGACTTGCCCATGTCATGGCTAGATTTGAGTGCTAAATCTTTCTTCTTGGTGGATGATGAGCCTTCTTCTTCTTTGTGGATGTGCATGTACATCTCATGAGCATTGATCTTTCCCAAGACTTGTGTTGGTGTATAGTTGGAAAGATCACCTTGATGCAACACCGTCACAATGTGGCTATACTTGGCAATTGGAAGCACACAAAGAATCTTCCTTACAACATCAGCGGGCTCCATTTGATTTAGCCCAAGTGCATTCAATTCCTCTATAAGAACATTCAAGCGTGAGTACATTTCATTTGCATTTTCATGAGCAAGCATGGTAAAGGCATTCATCTTATTCATGACTAAGTGATATCGCTCTTCCCGCTCGCTATTTGTACCCTCATGAAGAGTACAAATGTTCTTCCACAACTCGTGAGCGTTTTTTGAGGTGCGCACACGGTTGAACACGTCCTTGCCAATGCCCCTAAAGAGAGTGTTTCAGGATTTGGCATTCCACTTCTCATAGTTAACCTCGTCACCGAATGGTTCTCCATCAAATTGAGGAAACCCATCGGTGGCGGATTTTAGCACACCAACGTCCAAGGCTTCAAGGTAAGCCTCCATACACACTTTCCAATAAGGAAAGTCGTCTCCATCAAAGATGGACGGGGGTCCATCCCCATGGGACATCTTGCTCTAGGCGGTTAAGCCTAATTTAGAGCAACAAGGTTCTGATACCAATTGAAAGGATCAAGATACCCAAGAAGGGGGGTGAATTGGGCTCTTTTACATTTCTAAGCAAAAATTAAACCTAGCAAGAACCAATTAACCCCCTAGTGCTTTTCCCAAGTGTGTCCTAGCTACACAAGCAAGACATGGCAATGAAAGCGGTAAAGCCCTATGCAATTCTAGTCAAGCAACACAAAGGTAATGCGGAAAGTAATGCTTGAAAGTAATTGCAATAAGTAAGGAGAAGGGAGTAAGCAAGTTGACACGATGACGTTTTTGCCGAGGTATCGAGGAGTCGACACTCCCCCCTAGTCCTCGTTGGAGCACTGCGCACGGTATCGCTCCCCCTTAGTCCGCGCAAGGACTAAGTGCTCTCTACGGGCTGATTCTTCACCACTCCGGCTCGGTGAATCGCCCACAACCGATCACAACGAAGCTTGGGCCATCCACAATGATCTCCACCGGATGATCACCAAGCAAACCTTCGCGAAGCCGTCTAGGTGATGTCGATCACCAAGAGTAACAAGAACTAACTCTCACTTGACCAAGGCTAGTCTAGTGATTGAATGGATGCACACTTGCTATCTCTAAGCGACTAGTGAGAATCAACTCATGGAATTGCAATTCACACTCTAACTAGGGCTCTTGCACTACTTGCTCTCTCACAAGTCTTTCTCAGCAATTGGAATGGGCAAGAGTGATGCTATGGGGCTGGTGGAGAAGTATAAATACCCCCAAGCCAACTCATAACCGTTAGGCACTACTTGTGCCTTTCTGCGTCACTCCGGACGCAAGCTGTAGGGTGGGATCCGGACCATCAAGCATGCGTCCGGACCCCCTCAGATCATAAAACTCAGCACAGAAACCAGGCAGTCCGGACGTTCTTTGCAGTCCGGACGCAGGCATCCGGACAGCGTCCGGATTCAAATTACGCTCTCTGGAACTCTCTGCTCGGGTCCGGACAGTGGCAATGGTCCGGACTCACAGCTCCGGTCACCGTCCGAATCCAAACTCATCTCTCGGGAGCTCTCTGCTGGGGTCCGGACGCAACAAGCAGTCCGGACCCTACACTGTTTACTGTGTCCGGACGCACTGACACACGCAGAGCAAACCCTAGGGTCCGGACGCACAACCAATGGTCCGGACCCGGGGTAACACTTGCATCCGGAGCTTCTCCTTGAGCTAAAACATCACACTTCCAAAATGGAAGTTGCTCTACAAGGTCCAAGGACTATTTCTAAGCTGCCTAGTGCTAGTTTTCACAAGTGTGCACCACACCTAATCACTTAGCCTCTCCTAGGTCAAGCTACTGGATAGTACCCCCCTTAATAGTACGGCCAAAGGTAAAATAAAGGTGCTAAACTACTCTAAGTGTCTCTCAACTCCAAATGACACTTAGACCTAGTCTAATCTTCAACCTTGTCGCCAATCCTTTGAAAACCGAAACGATTCCAATAAGGGGCACGAATACCATGATAGTCCAATCAACCATCCATTACCATGATCCAACTTTCTTATTGCCTCTTGAAAAGACCTTGATGTCACCAAGGAGGACTAGAGAGGGTGAATAGGCCTATTTAAAACAACTTGACACTTTTCTGTTAGCACATGTCCGGCACTGCCGGCCTTGGGTCCGGCACTGCCGGGGTGCCCGACACTGCTGCTCTCTAAGGCGGCAGTGCTGGTCACCAGGACAGAACTGAGCACAATTTAAAATGTATAACCAGCATGGAAATTGTGCTTGAATGAAAACCTTCCTAGAGGTGTAGGGAACCTCTAGCACCACTTGAAAGTCGTAGCAACACACCCACCAAGTAGATCGGGACCAAACCCTAGAAATCACCTTGAGGACAAATATAAGTAAGGCAAACAATACAAACACAAGTGACACAAGATTTATCCCGTGGTTCAGCGTCGCCACAAAGGCTGGCCTAAGTCCACATTGTTGAGGTTCGCCACACAAGGCTTAGGCTCGCCACAAAAGGCTTGCCTTTCCCTCGTTCTCAAATCAAGAGTGAACTCTTGAAGTGAGGGGTGATTTCTTAGCTGCAATGAGATGGTTACAAACCTCCCGGGGCTGCCACACAAGTTGGCAAGCTCCACGGGCGACGCTCTAGCCGGCTAGGAGCAAGCTCCAAGAGTAACGAATGCAATCCACCGGCTTGAACGCGAACCAAGTGCTCTAGGCGTTGAAGAACAGTTTGGACTGCTCTCTAATGAAGTTTGGAGAGTCAATCTCTCAAAGGATTGTAGAGGAATCAAAGGAGAAGCTTGAGGGGATCCAATGGAGTTAGAGAGAGGGAGAGAGGTGTTGCTGAGAGCACTGGAGAAGGAAATGGTCGAGATGACCGTTGGGGCAGCAGGAAGGGGATAGAAGTACTCCCTGCTGTCCAACGGTACTTTAAGTCCCGGCACTGCCGGACAGGTCCGGCATTGCTGGACTAAGGGCCGGCACTGCTGGACCGCAGCACTGCTCCTCTTCGAAACAGCGCTGCTGTGCTGCCCAAAAATGCTCCGAATGAAAAACTGTTTTGCAGGGAGTCTGGGCAAGGTATGAGAGGATGTTTGGTGGAATTTAAGCACTTGGTTGCACATTTAAGCATGCACATTGCATCCCCCTTTGTAGTACGGCCTTTCCTAAACTCAAATTCAAAACATCAAATAATTTAAATGCTTTTGAGTTGGTCACCACATCCTTTGATAATTTGGGGTTGCACCATTGAATGTATTGTCCTCATTCTTGTAATACCTTGAGCATGTGTTTGCAATCCTCATTATCTCATCTCTTTGAGCAAACACACCTTAGAGCTTGTGACTTGAATCTTTCTAACACATATGAATTCAGCCCATGGCTTCAAGTCACTTCCACTAATAAATTGATCATCAACATAATATGACTCCTCATAGCTTGATTAGTACTTCGACTCAATGCATGTACTCTCTTCTTTACCTTAGCCATAGTACCTCGGTCTCCTTGACCTTCACCTTTGTTTAGTACCTCGAAGTACTTTCCTTGCTATCTTCACCCTGTCAAGCCATACTTAAGTCACATCATATTAAGAATCCATTGAAAACCATTTCTTCAATATTGTGATCCTTGCTTGAATATCTTATAGATATGAATGTTAAGATCAATCAAGCTTTGATATATGAGACTCCACATCAATATGGTCAAGCCAATTCACAATTCCTTAGATCCTCCTTATTTTGGCTTGACACTCCTATTACTCACTTCAATCTCTATCTTCAAGCTTCTAGCTTGATCATATTAATGCAAAGTGATTCTCCAAATCTTTGTCCATACAAGCAAACTAAAGTAGAGACCATATTATATCCAATATACATTGTCTCCTTTGTCATTTGACCTTTGCTTGATGTTTTCTCACTAATGCACTATTGATTCATTATTCAATCCTTGATCAACACTAGTCCACTATCCAACTCTTCTTGTTCATGTAAAGCAAGCCAATATAGAGACCAATCCATAACTATCAACTCATGTCTCATTTTCCATTTGCCAAACATGCTTGCTTTCACATGATACTATGATATCCCACAATATAGAAGTCATTTCATTGATTCCATTTGCATTGTTGTCTTTTGCTTGAACTAGATTGTTTTCATAGTCTTCCAATACAACAATACATAATCTGACCTTCATCTGAACACTTTGTGGAATACCATCAAGTTTGCTTTTCTTGTTTAATGTTTGATACACATAGCAAACTTGTTAGACCTTTAATTTTGTTGTCACTCAATTCACCAAAACCCACTAAAGGGCTAGATGCACTTTCAATCTCCCCCTTTTTGGTGATTGATGACAACACAATTAAAGCTTACAAGAGATTGATAAACATTAAGATTTTGGATCCTATGATATAGTGGGCTCCCCCTAAATGTGTGCATTGAAGGGAATTCAAATTTGACCTCAAATGATAAATGCACATATTTAAGAAAAAGTATGAGAACTCTCCTATATCATAGCATCTGTGGGGTGCAAGGTGTCATCCAGATAAACATGATGCTCATGACAGTTATACATAACAAAGATAATAGATACTGAAATTATACTGGGTGGCACTGCCGCTCTGAGAGCGGCACTGTCGCACCTGTGACAGTCAGCACAACTATCCTTGCACACACAACATATTTTTCCCCTTTACATATCAATCTGTTTTTTATACCCCCTTACACTTTTAATATTTCTCCCCCTTTGGCATTAATCTCCAAAGAGGATCTCTCGACCAAAAAGGAAGAAATCAAGGTAGACAAGTGAGTGCAAGAGGTAGGTTAAAAGTTTGGCATAAAGGATTTCATTTTTATAATTGCTACCAAACAAAGTATGCAACAAATTAAGTCAAGATTCTTGAGAAGTTAGCATATTTAGCTCATACCTCACTTAGATGGCATTTATAACATGAGACAAACTCATGCCATCACCACAAGAGATATCAACCAAATATCTAACTCATTCTCTAATCGTCACCACAAGAACAAACTCATGGTGTGGCTCAAAGTATTGCATACACATGCACATGCTAGCATGTAAGGGCCTAGATGCACAAAGGTAATACAAGAGTTCATGGAGGGATATACCTTTGTTCTAAGTCTCAAAATCTCTATCATGATGATTATTTTGAATTTAGTGCTTTGATGGGCTTGGCACTTATTCAAGCAAAAAGATCTCATTTGTGTCCATCTCTCATCATCTTCAAGGAGATATCACAAACTTGTGCTTTATATCAATTGAAAGTCCATTGCTAGCTCTTGTTGTAATTTTGAGATACCAATTGAAGACATATTTCTTGATATACCAACTTGAAAGATTATCCATCAACACCAATTGAAATATGATCTTTATAGTATGACACCATTTGAAGGAATCTTCACAAGATGATGCCAATTAGAATATATGCTTGTATCTCATAATGTCACATAGATGTCACCTAGTAAATGCTTACAAAGACAAGAGATGACATTAAATTACACAAGCTAGAGTTTCAAAACTAGTGACCATTTTGGATGTGGAAGGCATGTAGATCACTAATTGCAAAACCTCATGACATAGACTAAGTTCCCCCTTTTGATAGTGCATACATATATATGTGGAAGACAAGAACATATGCACTTTTGGTCATTTAATTCCAAACAAGGGAATTTAATCTATATTATGGAGAGTAGCTACTTGAGAGATAAAATTACAATCCAAATAAATATGAGAGATAGCTTTACCGATTTGGATTGAGTTAGTGTAGCATACTCATGAGAAACTCATTCTTACCGAGAGACTATACAAATTCACTAGAAGAAAAGGTTAGTCTCAAAGACACAAGACATAGAATGGGCTCCCCCTTCATATGTGCATCAAGTACTCAAATTACTTGTGAAATGCACTTGAATCGGTTTAAGAGTATAGAGGAGTTCATCCTATATATTGGTCAAGGCATGATAAAATTGTAACAATTGAAATTATGCCAAGGACACATACCACCACCAAGATAGATAGATCACCACACAATGCCATCATAAGTGAGACTTCAATGAACTGGACGACAATAGTTTTTCACTTGATGAAATGTGGTGAAATAGAGTTTTCATGATCATCCAAGATCCATATTAGGTTCCTAGTTCTTTCTTTACAATGAAAGTCCACAAATCAATTATTTCTCTTCAACCCATTTACAGCTGGTTCCACCAAGGATTGGGGCATTCAACACTAAACCAGAAGCTCTTGGTTTATAAAGACCAAGATATCGAAGAATAAATGTGAGGAAGCCAGAGAATCTAAAGGAACCATCCATCCTTGTTTCTCCAATGTGTGAGACAAAATAATCATGAATTTGAGAGAAACCATTTGTCCCACAAGATATTAGCTAAACTCCCCCTCAATGTTTGCACACAAGAGTACTCAAGGTAGATACATACATATCAATGATCCTGGGGTCAAGGGAGAAGTTTATACTATGTTCCAACTGAATTCTCCTTCAAGCAGCTTGCAATTCAATTCTAAATAGGGAGTTTTCAGATTCTGTCTTCTTTGGAAAAGAATTCATATCTCTCAGACCACTAGACGAATATGCATAAAATTTTGTAGAGATGTTCATACATAAGTAATCTAACTGCTGTTAGGATTTCAACTCATTTGGACACCATTTGCTCAGTCAAATATATTTTCTATCAAAACTGCTCAAGTCTGAAACTGCACTGCTAAGACTGACAGAGATCAACTCAAACACTGATTTTCTTCTAAACCAATCTTCATGCCAACTGTACAGAAGCAAGTACTAGATGTGTATATCATGATTACAAAGTTTCAGGTCATTTCATCAGTGTTTGAACTTCCAAATCCATGCTTAAAGGCAACCAACTCATATTTCAATTTTCTAGACAGATTTGATAGTTTTCACAATTTTTCTCCTCTTGTCCAAACTTGAGGTGGCTCATCTTGCTTTAGGTGAAGAGTAACCTTTAGGCTTATGATTCATCCAATTCAATCACAACCTCTTCTCTATGATTTTCTATAAACAATCTCAAACACAAGAGGTCATTAGTACCACAAACACTAGTTTCTTATTTAGTAACCCTTTATATGTGGATGGCAAGTAGGCTACCAAAATAGAGAAACCTCATAACATGGATTAAATCTCCCTCAAAGCCTCATGCACACCCTTTTAGTGGAATAGAAATGTGAATGTGCATGGTTGGTCAATTAAGTCCAAAGGGTAGGTTTAAGCCATATTATGGTGAGTGTCTAACATAGAAAAATCAACTCCAAATCAAATAGAGAGAGAATACATCACATAGTTTTGGATTGATGACCTTCCTATGATAGAACACTCCATTTGAGAAACACATTCTCTCATTTAGCTAGTGAGACTACACAAATATCACTTAGAGAGAAAGATTAGTCTCACAACACTAGTCATAGAGTAAAGTCCATTTTGATAAGTGCTCTAAGTATTTGAATTTCTCACATAGCACTTTATTCAATTAAGAACTTGGAATTTCACTCTATGTCTAGGTCATGGCAACAAAAGGATAATCGAATTGAAATATGCCAAGAAATACTTACAACCATTAGAGCATGTAGATGGCCATAATATGAGAATGAGATTTTGCCAATCTACCATATGACAAGAATCCATCAAGTAGAGAGTTCTTGAATTATGAGTGATAAGTGTCTCTACTTGACTTGAGCTTGATTCTTCATTCTTGGCCTTCTTGAAATTTACTTGTATTTTTCAATGTGAGCCAAGTATTTGAATCCCTCAAACCAACTCAAAGTATGATTTCTTCATCTTGAAATTCTTGGTTTGAAGTCCACAAGGAAACTCAAGTCATCTATGTTACTTGGTGTGAATGATCAATTTAATTCCAATCATACTTTTCTTCCATGACCAACAACCAATATATATAACCTCAAGTGTTTTATTTCCCTAAGTGGATACACAAGACACAAAGGAGTAAGATGTGAAAATATTATGCACTTGAGATTTAGTTGTTACCACCCTTTTGAAAGTAATGGATGAGGTGGTATTTTCATCTTCACATTTCTAATGATCATGTTGTAGGCTTCATCCATGGTTTGGACTGATCTCAGCTGCTACTGAGGTAGGAGGGGCAGCACTACCGCCCATAGGTGCGGCACTGCCGCCCTGTTGATTTCCAGCAGGTGAGTGTGCTGCACTTCTTCATACAGTATGTCAGCGGAAATTTGGTGCAGCAGCAACTTAATGATCTCCTGTCTCTATACTTCATAACCTATAACATAATAAGAACTTGCTCTACTAGAGAGCCATTAAAAGCATCATATGAAAGATGATTCATTTAAATTTGAAGTACTCTAACCACTCTTAATAATTCACAAACACACATATTTATGAATTACTAGAGACTACACAAGTCAAGTGGCTAGCTATCAAGGGTTAGGTACTAGTTACCAAGGTGAATATGAAGTTAGAAATATATCCATAAATTCATCTTTGGGTCAACCATATAAGAGGGACAATATGAATTGGTTGATAGCTTGAGTGAATATTTTCAATCAACTTGCTCAAGCACTCGAAGCTTCATATCACCTTCAAGTACCTACAACACTTCAAGCACAATTTGGTACCCATACCAAGATGGTTCCATCAAGGTTAGTCACAAGAGACTTAGGCACCCAAATGGCCTTTGTGCTAGCATGTGGTGAACCAATCACCTTTCTACCACAAGTGTCATTTTTGGGCCTCCTAAGCAAATTTACATCAATTGAAGAGTTTAGCTTAAGAGTGTTACCCATGGGACAATCCTTACCAAAGTGTCCCTTTGTTCTACAAGTGTAGCATAGGTGGCTCTTGTTCTTATTGGCCTTCTTTTTCTTGCCTTTTGCTTGCACCTTGCTAGTGAACCTCTTTCTTGATGATGCCAAGACTTCATCATTCATGTGGGGCATGATGCAATTTCATGTCCCTTCTCATTGCATCCATAACACTTCCTATTGCTTATTCTTGTCTTCTTCTTTGAAAGTGTTGCTTGGTCATCAACCTTGTTGGAACACATAGAGACATTGTGTCCCAAGTTGGAGCACTTAACATGAGCCATCTTTTTCTTCTCTTGAATCTTGCTCATGCCCTTCTCTTCTTTCTTCATAGTGCAATCTTTCATATGGTGACCCTCTTTCTTGCACTTGAAGCAAGTGATGAAAACCTTCTTTGGTTTCTGAGGTTCTTGCTTTGGCTTGGAGACCTTCTTCTTGAGATTGACTTGAACATGGATAGAAGTGGTAGCCTTCCCTTTTCTGTGGGGAGCGGCACTGCCACCCTTCACAGCGGCACTACCGCCCTTAGGTAGCTGTGCTGCTCGGGGCTGCTGTTGTGCCACTATCTGTGCAGGCTGATCTGTACCAACTTTTCCCTTGCTCTCAAACTGTGCACATTCAAACCCATTATTGGACTTGTGATTTTGTTGATAGGATTTGATGCATGAATTGGTTAATCCCTTGCAATGAATCAAGTCCCTTTTTAGCTTCTCAATCTCTTCCTTGAGCTGTTCATTTTCTTTTGTGATGGAGTCATCACATGTTTCTACATATACATGCTCAACGAAGGTTGACTTTCTTGAGAGCAACAATAGTTAGCACATGATAAAATAGATTGAACTTGTGTACATGTGCATTTGTGGGTGTGAGGTTGATATGATTTTACCACTGCTATCATAACCTCATGAGCAATCTCTAGCATGATATGAGAATCCATAATCTTCTCATGAGAGCACAACAACCCATCATGACTTTCTTGCAAAGTCTCATTCTTGCTAGTGAGCCTTTTTAATTTCTCCTTAAGCATATAATTCTCATCTTCTAATTGAGCAACACAAGATAGAGAGTTAATAGTATGAGTTTGCTCAATTGACAAGTTTTCATACCTTTCGACCAACCTAGCATGAGAGCACTTAAGCTTTTCATGCTTATTGGTCAACTTCTCCAAGCATTTGATCTTTTCAATGAGCAAGTCTTCTTGCTTGTGAAGTGTTTCTTCTTGCTCATTTATTTTCTCCATGAGCTTGAGCATCATCAACTTGTCTTTCTTGCTTAGCCGAGCAATGTGTTGAGTGATCTCATCATCATCACTTTCATCTTCACTCTCACTATCACTCTCACTTGCCACATTCTTCTCATTCTTTGCCATGAGACCCATATGAGAAGTGGCATAAAGAGTTTGGCTTCTTGGTGAGGTAGATTCATCATTTGGCCTCCACCGATCACAAGCTTCTCCTTCCTTCAAAATGTTAGTTTCACAAGAACTAGAGGAAGTAGAAGTGCCACATGTAAAAGCAATGCTCTCACCAACCATTTTATTACCTTCCATTAAGTCATATGTCGGTGAGAAGGTAGATGTGACATGATCATTTAGACCTTTAGAGATAATCACTTGAGGCTCTACATGTGTTGGTGAAGTTGAGCACTCCTCAAGTGATCCCTCCAATGAGAGCAACTTCTCATCACATTTAGACTTGTCATATCTTTCTTTGAGAGTAGTCCAAATGAGATGGGCATCCTCAAGTGGTTCACCATCCCCAAATATAACAACATCAAGTACATCTTCACTCAAAGCACTAAATAAGAGATTAGTAGCTTGAGCATTGTATTGTAAGCATTTCACTTCCTCTAGATAGATAGTCCAAATCATCACTAGGAGGTGAAATGCTCACATCTACAATCTGCTCTATATGAGGACTCATGGTCCTAAAAACATCAAGTACATGAGCAGACCAAGATGCATAATTTGAGCCATCAAAAAGTAGAAGTTCAAGAGATACCTCCCCACTTGTCGACATCGTTCTCTCAAGGCGGTTAAGCCCGAAATTGAGAGCCAAGCTCTGATACCAATTGAAAAGACCTTGATGTCGCCTAGGAGGACTAGAGAGGGGGGGTGAATAGGCCTGTTTAAAACAACATAACACTTTTCTGTTAGCACAGGTCCGGCACTGTCGGCCTTGGATCCGGCACTGCCGGGGTGTCCGGCACTGCTGCTCTCTGGGGCGACAGTGCTGGTCACTAGGACAGAACTGAGCACAATTCAAAATGTATAACTAGAATGGAAATTGTGCTTGAATGAAAACCTTTCTAGAGGTGTACGGAACCTCTAGCACCACTTGAAAGTGGTAGCAACACACCCATCAAGTAGATCGGGACCAAACGCTAGAAATCACCTTGAGGACAAATGTAAGTAAGGAAAATAACACAAACACAAGTGACACAAGATTTATCCCGTGGTTCAGCGTCGCCACCAAGGCTGGCCTAAGTCCACGTTGTTGAGGTTCGCCACACAAGGCTTGTCTTTCCTTCGTTCTCAAATCAAGAGTGAACTCTTGAAGTGAGGGGTGATTTCTTAGCTGCAATGAGATGTCTACAAACCTCCCGGGGCTGCCACACAAGTTGGCAAGCTCCACGGGAGACACTCTAGCCGGCTAGGAGTAAGCTCCAAGAGTAACGAATGCAATCCACCGGCTTGAACGCGAACCAAGTGCTCTAGGCGTTGAAGAACAGTTTGGGCTGCTCTCTAATGAAGTTTGGAGAGTCAATCTCTCAAAGGATTGTAGAGGAATCAAAGGAAAAGCTTGAGGGGCTCCAATAGAGTTAGAGAGAGCTGTTGCTGAGAGCACTGGAGAAGGAAATGGTCGAGATAACCGTTGGGGGCAGCAGGAAGGGGATAGAAGTACTCCCTGCTGTCCAACGATACTTTAAGTCCCAGCACTGCTGCTCTCAGGCCCGGCACTATCGGATAGGTCCGGCACTGCTGGACTAAGGCCCGGCACTGCTGGACCGCAGCACTGCTGCTCCGGGAAACAGCGCTGCTACGCTGCCCAAAAATGCTCCGAATGAAAAACTGTTTTGCAGGGAGTCTGGGCAAGGTATGAGAGGATGTTTGGTGGAATTTGAGCACTTGGTTGCACATTTAAGCATGCACATTGCATCCCCATTTGTAGTACGGCCTTTCCTAAACTCAAATTCAAAACATCAAATAATTTAAATGCTTTTGAGTTGGTCACCTCATCCTTTGATAATTTGGGGTTGCACCATTGAATGTATTGTCCTCATTCTTGTAATACCTTGAGCATGTGTTTGCAATCATCATTATCTCATCTCTTTGAGCAAACAAACCTTAGAGTTTGTGGCTTGAATCTTTCTAACACATATGAATTCAGCCCATGGCTTCAAGTCACTTCCACTAATAAATTGATCATCAACATAATATGACTCATCATAGCTTGATTAGTACTTCGACTCAATGCATGTACTCTCTTCTTCACCTTAGCCATAGTACCTCGGTCTCATTGACCTTCACCTTTGTTTAGTACCTCGAAGTCCTTTCCTTGCTATCTTCACCCTGTCAAGCCATACTCAAGTCACATCATATTAAGCATTCATTAAAAACCATTTCTTCAATATTGTGATCCTTGCTTGAATATCTTATAGATATGAATGTTAAGATCAATCAAGCTTTGATATATGAGACTCCACATCAATATGGTCAAGCCAATTCACAATTCCTTAGATCCTCCTTATTTTGGCTTGACACTCCTATTACTCACTTCAATCTCTATCTTCAAACTTCTAGCTTGATCATATTAATGCAAAGTGATTCTCCAAATCTTTGTCCATACAAGCAAACTAAAGTAGAGACCATATTATATCCAATATACATTGTCTCCTTTGTCATTTGACCTTTGCTTGATGTTTTCTCACTAATGCACTATTGATTCATTATTCAATCCTTGATCAACACTAGTCCACTATCCAACTCTTCTTGTTCATGTAAAGCAAGCCAATATAGAGACCAATCCATAACTATCAACTCATGTCTCATTTTCCATTTGCCAAACATGCTTGCTTTCACATGATACTATGATATCCCACAATATAGAAGTCATTTCATTGATTCCATTTGCATTGTTGTCTTTTGCTTGAACTAGATTGTTTTCATAGTCTTCCAATACAACAATACACAATCTGACCTTCATCTGAACACTTTGTGGAATACCATCAAGTTTTCTTTTCTTGTTTGACCGTTGATACACGTAGCAAACTTGTTAGACCTTTAATTGTGTTGTCACTCAATTCACCAAAACCCACTAAAGGGCTAGATGCACTTTCACCTTTGCAAAACACACGTTAGTCATAGTAATCTTGCATTGTCATTAATCACCTAAACACTAGATGCTTTCAACTGTAATATTATTTTGTGTTACTATAGGGCATATATTTGTAACACATTTTATATGTTCCATTTATGCATGTGTCACAACAAACTACACTTTTATAACATTTAATTTTGGGTTACTATAATTATTGTTAGTAACACATTTTTATAAAAAAAAGGATTTGTGTTACAACCGGAGTCTGTAACACACTATTTTGTGTTACTATGAAATTTTATTGGAACACACCGATGATTATGTTACATATAAGTGTTACAATATCTTTGTTTTGTAGTAGTATTCTTGGACACTGGGGCAACGTCAGACATGGCTTCTAATGCTTGTAACCTTTCCACCTCTCAACCTCTTATTTAGTTATGATTGCAATCCAAACCCCAACCTCAAGCACATCACCTCATTTGCTTTGGATGACCACTCCACACCATAATGGAGGAGTGACAAAGCTAACCAATGTTAGTACCAAGCGCTTAATAACCTTATTCAAAGTAAGCCAACACGAAGATACGATCTCTCACAAGACAATCATCAACTAACCACCCGTTAGCTTATAGCGATTTTTTTACAAAAGATTTTAACTTTATCGTCACTCACCATTAAATGTATCTCAACGTTAGATCCCATAAGTGGCACTAGATAACCATAATGCAAAACGCATCTGCTCCTCTTAGAAGTACAACTATCTATCATAATTAAATCCGTCTATCTTAATCTTTTCTACACACCTTATATCCGGTAAAATGAAAAACCATATGTTTCATACTTTGTTGTGCGCAAATCCAAGTTCTCACAAATTGATGCCCGCAAGGAAAACATTGTCCAATACATTCATCAAGTCATTTATATGAACACTGAATCATTGGCTTGGTCTTCGATGATATTGATCACTCAAACCATCACATAAACTTTAAGTTTATCGACCTTAGCCTTGCTGGCTCTTCATCTTTGCCTTGGTACATCGATGGCAAGTCCTTGCTTAAGCTTCTCCGCCAAATGCGGTCCAAAGCCTCTTTAACCTGCCCTTCTCCATTACCTTGGTCCATTGGACCCAAGCCCATTAGCTTGCACTTCATCATCGCATTGTACACTATCTATCGTAGCCAAGCTTTGCTCAGATCTTCACTTGCTATGTTTGATTTGAGCATTCTAACATGCTAGCAATCAAATCCATGACAATATCCATCTCATCTTGTGAACTAAATCCAAACAAAGGTCAAGGATGGTGTTTGGTTGCCAACCTTTATTCATCACGTCTAAACTTTAGCTGTCACATGAAAGCAAACACTTGTTTGGTTGATGGCATATCACACAAGTTACAGTTCATTTAAAGACATTTTCTCGTCATAACTAAGAGGTGGTTCCCCGTCGTAGCTTGCCAAGCCATGGTTGAGGCGCGCCATAAGGCAGCTAAGGTGATGAGTACCTTTTTCTTTTGATAAAATCGCTATGTTCGGGTTGAGAAATTTCTACGCCACCCTACGTGACTTTGTGACGAGACATAGAGTACTCTACGTGTAGTGTGGCTACCAAAGACCAACATCCAAAACCAACATCCAAAGATGCTCTAACACTGTTTTTTTAGGTCAAGAATAGCCTGTTCGTTTCGTCTATTTTCAGTGACTGATAAACTGACTGATGTGTTTTTGACTGTTTTTCAGTAAGACAAAAATAATGTTTTGGTGGCTGATAAACTGACTGATAAGCCAAGCAATCAGGGCGTGTGTGGCTTCTCCTGTCAACCAACGGCACGTGATAATTCGATGAGGTGGCCAGGTGCGCTGTAGTTGTACTGGTAGAACTTTCGGGAGGGATTTTGATCGTGCCTGCAACAAATGGGCCACCGATTCCACTGACCACGGTGATGCCTGCTGCGCGATGTCAGCGATCCTTGTTTTTTTATTTCTCATTACTCCTCTTCAATGTACTGTAATAATGGAGGATAAGAACAGTGGCGCTTGCCTGTTTGATTTTGCTTCCATCCACCCGCCGAAAGTCGGAGCGAGAAACACGGACCGGCTGCGTGGCGAAACGAGCGAACCGAGGCGACAAACGCCACGACCGGGCCGCGTGCCGGTCTGCGAGACGAGAGCGTGGGTGCGTGATCACCAGCCGAGGGCCGAGGCCTCCTCCTCCTGTAGTCCTTTCCGCTTTTATAACCTGCGTGGTTGTTCTCTCGCTCAAACTTCGCCGTCCGCCCCTCTCTCCGTTCCGTCGACGCCACCTGTGCACCTGCTGCACCGGCCACACTACCCCGTCACAAATAAAAACCGGTCACTCCCAGTTCCGCCGCGCCTGCCTCCCCGCTTCCCGCTCAGCCGCCGCGTCGTCAGACCCCAAACCCAGGTTACCAGGCCGGCCGCCGTGCGCGGGGGCGTGCTATGGACCCGTCCACGGCCAAGGCGGCCGCGCCGCCCAATAATGCGGACCACGTCCTCCTCATCCCGCCCGACCACCCGCCGCCGCCGCACCCGAGCAATAACCAGCAGCCGAACCCACCGCTGCCGGAGACACCAAAACTCTCGCAGAACCCCGAGAAGCCGCCGACCTCCAGCCCCTCGCGCCCGCCGCTGCCCCCCGCGCTCCTCCGCCGCCGCTCCTCCCTCGCCAAGCCCAAGTCGCGCTTCGTGGAGCCACCCACCCCGACGCACCCGGACTCCGCGCACCCCTCCCCAGTCCACCCCGCATCCGGCGCCTCGCTGACCGCCACCCCGACCCATCGCGCCGCGGGCGTCTCCACCCCGCACACCCCCGCGGAGGCCGACGACGACGAGGACCTCTTCCGCAACAAGGACGGCTCCCGCGCGCCGGCCTCCGCGGCGCGCTGCCGCCGCCGGGCCCGCCTCGGCCTCGAGCTCTCCGTGCTCGTCCTCTTCCTCGCCCTGCTCGTCGTCAGCCTCGTCGTGCCGCCCCTTCATGGCCGCGTCCTGTGGGACCTGGAGATCTGGAAGTGGTGCGTCATCGTCATCGCCGTCTTCTCCGGCCACCTCCTTAGCCAGTGGCTCGTCACGCTGCTCGTCTTCGTCGTCGAGTGCAACTTCCTCCTGCGCAACAAGGTGCTCTACTTCGTCTTCGGGCTCAAGAAGAGCTTCCAGGTCTGCCTCTGGCTCGCGCTCGTGCTCATCGCTTGGTCCCAGCTCTTCGACAACGAGGTTGGCCGCTCCCATAAGACCGCCAGGACCCTCAACTACGTCTCCAGGTTCCTCGCCTCCATGCTTATCGGCTCCGTCATCTGGCTCGTCAAGACCTTCCTCATGAAGGTGGTGGCGTCCACGTTCCACCGGAAGACCTTCTTCGATCGGATCCAAGAGAGTGTGTTCCATCAGTACGTGCTGCAGATGCTGTCGGGCCCGCCGTTGATGGAGCTGGCGGAGAATGTGGGGCGGGAGGGCAGTGGCCTTGGGCGGGTCAGCATCAGCAGGGCCAAGGAGGAGAAAGGCGTGCCGGAGTTGATCGATGTTGTCAAGCTCAGGAGGATGAGTCAGGAGAAGGTCTCAGCATGGACGATGAGAGGGCTCATCACTGCAATCCGAAGCTCTAGGCTGTCAACCATATCTAATACAATCGAGAGCTTTGATGATGTAGATGGCGTGGAACAGAAGGACAAAGAGATAAATAGTGAATGGGAGGCCAAGGTCGCAGCATATGCAATATTCAAGAATGTCGCAAGGCCCGGCTATAGGTGAGAACGACTTTAACTTTCCAGTAGCCATTTCTTGTCTACATATGCATGGCTCAACATACGCAATTCTTTTCAATTTTGATATAGGCACATTGAGGAGGTGGATCTGCTGAGATTTTTCAACAAGGAGGAGGTGGACCTGGTGATTCCAATGTTTGAGGGAGCATCAGAGACCGGGAAGATAAAAAAGTCTGCTCTGAAGAATTGGGTGGTAATGGAAAAAAAAATTAATGCATTTACTATCTCTGTTTTCCTTCCGTTTCAGAATTCACTGGAACATATTATTGGTTGGCCCATGTGTCGTGTCTTGAATTTTAATTTGGTGTGCTGATGCAGTCGTAACTGTGGGTATTGAGCCTTGCTATGCATAATTTGAGGATTATATGATTTCTGAGTAATTGCCATCTGCCTTTTTTACTTCTGCATTTAGACGACATTCCATTTTTTAGTTCTTGCAAATCATTTGATTCCTTGAAACAGATAACAATACAAGGTTCGTGCTAATGAAAATTTAGCAATATATGTCATGTTTTGTAAATTTTGATGTAGTCATTGCAAATCATTTGGCTTGTATTGGAAGACGTCTGTTTGCTTGCCTGATCTTGCTTTACTTCCAGGTGAAAGCATACCGTGATCGCAAATCACTAGCACATTCTCTGAATGACACAAAGACCGCAGTTATGCAACTTCACAACCTAATCAGTGTTATAGTCATCATTATAATCATCGTCATTACGCTACTGTTGATGGGCATCGCGACAACCAAGATCCTTGTTGTCATCTCGTCCCAGCTTCTGGTTGTGGTATTTATATTTGGGAATGCATGCAAGACTGTATTTGAGGCCCTTATATTTGTATTCATCATGCATCCATTTGATGTTGGTGACCGCTGTGTTATTGATGGAACACAGGTAACTTCTAGATCACCCTTTCTGGTACATGCTTCCATTGATTTCCCATGTCCTGTTGCTGACATGAATGTACTCTGATGATAGATGACTGTCGAGGAAATGAATATATTAACCACTGTTTTGTTGAAGAATGACAACGAAAAGATATATTATCCAAATTCTGTGTTGTCCACAAAGCCAATCAGCAACTTTTACCGAAGCCCTAACATGTATGACACGATTGATTTTGCAATTGATGTTTCAACTTCAGTTGAGAGCATTGGAGCTTTGAGGTCCAAAATTAAAGGGTAATTCTCAAACTTGACCTGAATTCATATTTAACTTCAGATTTGTAAATTTATTGAAAGAAACTATGTCAGCCAGTTTAGGCAGCTTGTACTTTATTTATTAAAAAAAGGAATAAGATTAATGGGGGCAAGGAAACCCTTGCAGAATTTTTACAAAGAGGGGAGAGGGGGAGAAAGAATACAATACAAATTTGTCCATAGAAAAGAAAATTGGGGAGGGAGAGGGAGGGTGGGTTAAAACAATAGCTGTAGTCTTATAAATATGAGGTAGCCGAAGCTGCAGATGACACCAGCAATAAATAAGTTATCTTATTATAATCTCATGTTTATGAAGAATTCACATTATCAATTATCATTGGTTCCTTTTACTCTCAGGTACTTGGAGAGCAAACCAACACATTGGCACCCTGTCCACACAGTAAACCTGAAGGACATCTTGGATGTGAACAAGATCAACATGTCTCTCTCTGTCCAGCACACCATGAACTTTCAAAACATCCGGGAGAAGAACATCAGGAGGTCTGAGCTCGTTATGGAGTTGAAGAATATATTCGAGGAGATGTCCATCCGGTACCACCTTCTACCCCAGAAAGTTGAACTCACCTATGTCAGTCCGAACCCACTGCCGATGGCTGTTTCTCATACAAGATAGAAGATGGGTAAAGACTTGAAATGTTATACTAACAACTTGATTAGTTCATGGGACCTGACAACTGATGGCTAGTTGTGCAGTCTGTTCTGAAGTTCTTAAAAGTCTGCATAGTAGATATTAGCTCGTATAATAATTTGTCAGATAATGGATTTGTAAGCAGTGAAGGTACTGATGATCAATGCTTTGGGATTGGCTATTACACCATTTGGTTATCTAGACCGTTTGGTGCATCACAATGGAAATTGTTAGGAAATAGTTGCCAACCATACAATGCTCGCCTAACAAAGTGGGGTGTTAAAGGAAATGTAGACTGCTCAAGCAGCACTGCAGTAGGAGAAGCACTGTCAATTCGGTCAACAGTTTATTTGGGCCACAGTGCAGGGAATATGAACAATCATCATGGACAATGCAAATGTTTTCATGTTACGTTTATCATTGACAGCTCATGTGGACTGCTATTGGATGGTGACATGCGACAAGAACTGACATTATCTGAACACTCTTGCACTAGTATGGTTTTCACCACTTTGCTTTGTCTGGGTGCTGGAACGGCTTTTCTAGATAACACCACGAAAGCGTGGTTTTGTACCAGACACATTACATTGTTTATTTTAGGCTCCTGGACACCGTAAACTTGAGTCTTTTGTACGCTGCACACTATCACTGTTAAAAAATGCTTTTCTGATCTAGGTGGGTACATAGTGCCACATGAATGACCAAAATGACCTCAGCTATAATGGAGATAGATTCTGGGCGCAAGCCCCATCCCATGAGCAGTTCACATATTGAGTATATGATCAAATGACAGTATATATACACAGCATCAAATAGGTAACAAGAAACAAAGTTTAATTAAACCAGCATAGCTTAACAAGTGCATGATCTCACATGTCAGAGCACAACTTAATAACTTGTCACAAACTAAAGTCTTCTCTATGTGAGCAGCATCTCATAGAGGTGCAAAAAACTTTAACATGTCACAGATTTACATCAATTTGGCATGTCAAAATACTTCTTCCAGTTTTCTTGTGCATGGTCTCACACGTCAGAACACAACTTAATAACTTGTCACAAACTAAAGTCTTCTCTATGTGAGCAGCATCTCACAGAGGTGCAAAAAACTTTAACATGTCCCAAATTTACATCAATTTGGCATGTCAAAATACTTTTTCTACTTTTCTTGTACCTGCATACACAAATATCAGATCTGCATGAGATGGTTTAGTGCCATTATACCATGCACCTCGGCTTCCTCTATTGCAAGTTTCCTAGCACGGCTGCAAAAAAATAGCATGGATTAGGAAAAATATTAGTTTGAATCTCATCAAGTTTGGTTGAATCTCGACAAGTTAAATGAAAAATACTTACTGCCTAGTCAGTGCTCCAGGACTGTAGTTGATCTCATCAAGTTTCCTAGCTTGGCTATGAAATAAGATGGCAATAAGGAGATTTTATTTTCAATTTCATCAACTTTGGTTGTTAATATTAGTTAAATGAAAAATAATTACCTCCTAGTCAATGCGCCAGGACTACAATTAAGATCAAATGGGCTTGATGGTCCATGCAGTAGCCTAAGTGGTGTACTGGGGCTAGCTGTTACTGCTGCTACTTCTGTGATGACTTCCCTCCTAGTCCTCTTTCCCTTAGGTGTACTTGTATTGCCAGCTACCTCCTCTGTTATGACTTCCTTCTGCTTCTTGGCTCTCTTTCTCTTCGGTTTTAGTGGTGCTGGTGGTGGAGCATCCGAGTCGTACACAGTCTCATTGCAAGTTTTTTGAATGTGCCCAAATTAACCACATCTCTTGCATTTCTTCCTATTCTTGCTGCCTCCTTCCTCAACTCCTTTCAATCTCCTTGTCCTTGGTCTACCTGCTGCCCTCTTGAGTATTGGAGGCCATAGCTTGAATCCTAAGTTCACTTGAGGCCATAGTGTCTTGTCTGGTATAGGTTCAATCCAATCTTCATATGCAGCTTTGAACCTAGATACAGAGTAACAATTGTCAACATAATCCTCTAACTCTAGACCCCTGTAAGAGCATATTAAATTGATTGCATGGGTGCATGGTAGGCCAGTGATTTGCCATTTATTGCAAGTACAGGTTCTTTTTTCTAGGTTCACAGCATGTCTCCAAGGAGTCAAGTCCTTGTAAACACCACTTATCTCTGCTGTGTGTCCAACACCTTTGTGGATTGAATACCCAACCAATCCTCTACTTTTTGCATTGAGGTCCTTCACAATGTGTGGAAGCACTTTGCTGTTGAGCTTAATGGCAAGTCTTCTCCTTTGAAATAACTTATCCATGATTTTTTGTCTAATTCTATCCATTAGATCTATCACAGGAAGCGACTTCTCATGTTTAAATTACTCATCTAATTATAGGCTCCAATCTCTTGGATATATACGTGAAAAATTCTCAATGAAATCAACACCTCGAGTTCAGATAACAGTTGATAAAATCCCATGACGAGAAAAATTACTCACCTAACTGCAGGTACCAATTTGGCTTCTGCTGCTTCCAGAACAGTATTCAACTTACGAATGAACAGCTTCAGAAATGTGAGAACAATATATATGTTGTTCTAATCCCTAACCAATATAAACATATTCTATTATGCGCAGGGGTTCACTACTGATGATGGACCTAAGAAAGCATAGTCACACAAGGCCTGATTTGGCAGTGCACGAACAGATCCTTAAAAGAAACAAATTAATTAATTAATATCAATTCCTAATTCTTACTACCTTGTAAGAAATACGGAGTATGCTGCTCTGATATCTCGCTTCGCTCCTGCCAGTCCTTCCCCTTCTGATGATCTGCTGGAGCATGTAACTAAATCAATTTGGACCAGCGGGAGGACCAGCAGCAGCAGGATGGAGGGCTGTGTTGGGGCAGAAGGGGAGACGCTGGCTACTTGGCTAGATAGAGGATAGATAGGGAGGACTGAGGTCTGAGGAGATCATAACCGAAGCAGCTAGCAGTCCAGCACCAATCCATGTGCATCGATATCCTCGCATCCGTCGTCAGGGGTATGATGATGAACCTGCAGCCAATGGCAATATCGATCTTGCCATGGGAGCAGTGGAGCACATCCAATCCAATCCAAGAGGCCGGAGGCAAAGCGTAAGGTTTGTACATCCAATCAGAGCAGCATATTGCTCTGATTAATCCTGGATCTCATGATTAGTCCTGCATTTGTCTAATGGCAATATGCGTGGAGCAGGATATCGGACTAAGTCCTGGATGGATCTCTATGAGATCGAGAGGAACGCCGAGATCCTAATAAATTAACTCAAGCGAGGGAGGGAGGCAGCCACGCCCCAAGCCCTGGTTTACGTGATTTGCTCGGGGCGGCCGGGGTGTGGGATCTCATCGTGGGGAGTACAACCACGCATCGAGCTTCTGTTGCAAAGCATCCGTGGCCAAATTAATGCCCGTTGGTGGCGCAGTGAACATGTGGACTCAATATCTCCATCTCAGCATGTGGATTTTTCTAACCAAGCAGGGGAATTTGGTAAACAAAACATAAGTAGAAGGCTACTTGCCTAGTTTTTGACTTATTATTACCAAAAAGAGCCTTCAGCGCTACCGTAGTATCCGCATCTATCTAGTAATAATAAATATCATACATGTTAGATATTTAGACATTTTCGATAGCAATTTAGTCCAGAAAGTGGCCAGAGACAAAAGGTTTGTGATATCATGCTCGATGCAGTGCCAGTCACTAGAGCCGGAGTCCTCCGGTAGCGAGTAGTCGTGCTGCTAGCGACAATTGCCAAAAACCGGATTGTCGTCTTTCACCCGATTTCACCCGAGCACGGAGGTCTACCCTCTCAGGACATTGTGTGCGCCCGGCCCTCCCTGCACACGTCGTCGTACCCAACGCAACGCGTGCGTGCGTGCGTGCCCGGCTCGCCAGGCACACAGCGTGCGAACGCGATGGGCGAGTCCAAATCGTCCTGCTCCGTCCGCCGGTTCACCACCATGCGGGCGCCGGTCAAAGAAATGCGTTCCGCTCGATCGCACTCGCATCGCCGCCGCGTGCCGCACGCACGCGTGAGAAGCTTCCACCACCAAACGCCATGCTCCTCTGGTGCATGCATAGTAGAGATAAGCTAAACCCTTACTAATCCAGAGGCCACCACCACTGACAGCGACCATCCCCCATGGGCCATGGACGGTTAAGCAGCCAGAAGCAAGAAAGTCATTTGTTCAAAGCCTATCGCTACCTGGTTTTAGCATTACCTCGTCGTTGTCTTTAAGCGCGTACGTACGTCAAGCTAGCTATATAGGTTACCGGGAGAGCAGGTAAACCTTTGTGCGTTCGTCGTTGGTTGGGAGTTGCGAGCAAACCACTCGCACCCAGCGCAGCCGTCGATCTGTTAAAGACCACGGGGGTTCGTCTTCTTCACGTGTCCCTCTCCGGCCTCTCTCTAGCTCTTAGTTACCTGGCCAACTCGGACTCAAACTTGTTGTTGGAAGATTAAAAACTTAAAAGCGTGTTACTTGTATTGTATGATTACTCTAACCATCATTCTACCAGAGAGCCGGCAGGCAAAACCCATGCGGCACTGGCTCACGGCGGCACGTACGCATGGCAGGCTTTGCCGGCTCGATCGGTTCACCCACGTAGTGGTGGAGCGCGTGCGTAGCACACCATTGTTCTTTTCCTCAACTTCTAAATACAGGTAGACAATGTCCAATTACGTAAAGTTAAATCATCATCTAATCAAAATCTCATACAGTATTAAACCATAACTAGCACACTACTTATGCAGGGTTACGAACACGATGAAACCACAACAGGCGGCAGTCCGGCCATTGAAAATGCATATACTACGTATATAAATAAATTATACGACGCGGGAACACGTGCCCAGGTCGCGCCGGCTAGCGGCAACACGTAGTAGTAGGTTGTACTTCATACGCGCGTACGTACGTATTTCTGTTTGGATCGGAGGTAAAAAAAAAAGTATACATACGCATGGCTATATATATTCTACTACACCGTACGTGCGTGTACTCGTTGTCTACGCATGCTGGTCGGCCATCTGACAGCGGAACCACTCCTCGTCGGACTCGAGAAACGAAGCCAGGGCCCTGACGTCGTCCATCCAGTCGCCGTCGCCGCCGCCGTCGCCGGAGAAGAACGGGTCGTCATCCTGCTGGTTTCCCGCGAGGGGAGATACCGACACCGCCGAGCTGCAGTCGTCCGACGACGATCCAACTGCTTCTCCTCCTCCTACTGCACCGGGCGTTGGCGTCGTCGTCTCGGCCGCGTGCGGCGTTAGCGGCGTGTCCCGGTGGAAGAAGAGTCCGCCCGTGCACCGCACGGCCTTGGGCGCCCACACCGCCGCCGTCATCGTCCCGGCTGCTGCTGCGGATCCGGCTGAGTCGGGGTCCGCGCGAGGAGCGGCGGCGCCGGCGCCCTTCTGTCCGGCGGTCTCGCAGCTGCCCGACGTCGCCGCCGGGGTGGCGGGCGCGATGACGACGACCCTGCTGCTGCCGATGGCGCCGATGATGCCGGCCCTCCGGCCGAGCGTGCTGTTCCAGTAGTTCTTGATTTCATTGTCTGTTCGGCCCGGCAGCCTGCCTGCAATCAGCGACCACCTGCCATGCCAACCAACACGCAGATCGATCAGGAAAATCTATATATATAGAGAGAGAGATGAACATATATGCATGAGCTTCATCAACTCTGAGCTAGCTAGCTCATCCGATCCGAGAGAGAAACACCGACCTGTTGCCGAGGAGCTTGTGGAGGCGGATGATGAGATCCTCCTCGTCGTAGGAGATGTTGCCGCGCTTGATGTTGGGCCGGAGGTAGTTGAGCCACCGCAGCCGGCAGCTCTTGCCGCACCGACGCAAACCTGCATCATCATGTTGTTGTTGTTGTCTTAGCTTAGCTTGCTATATACACACAGTAGTAGATGATTCCAAAATGGAAAATAAACTCTGTTTGTTAGTGCTAGTTCAGCAAGACCGATCGACGACTAGCTATTTAATTTACCGGCTTTCTGGGGCACCTCCCTCCATTTGCCTTCGCCATGGGCCTTGACGTAGGCGGCCAAGATATCGTCCTCCTTGGCCGTCCACGCCCCTCTCTTCACCCCTTCCTTGGCGCAGCACGCCCTCCTGCCCATCTCTCTCCCTCTGTCTCTCCCTCTCGATCTGGCTCTCGATATATGGTGTGCAGCAGAGCAGATCAGGGTCTCTCGACCAGACTCTCGTCGACCGAGCTCCGTTGGCCTATTTAAATGCACGCGCGGCGTCGACGTGCGTGGCCGGCCGGCTGATCGCTCACTCTTGTAGCACTGGCACTACGTGGCCGACTTGAGGCCCTGCAAAGCTAAACTGCATGCACGGACACTGCTGCTGGAGTCTGGGACTAGCAGGGAGAGGAGTGACAGTTTGAAGTGAACCTTACATCATCTCGAGGAGGACATTAGCTTAAAAAAAACTAAAACTAAAACTAAATTTATTATTTTAGTTATTTTTAAAATAGATAATACTAAGAATACAATTTTTTTTAAGCACATATGCTTTTAGTACGTACTCACTACTACATAAAAGATTAACCGTAACGGTTTTTTCAACCGCCACCACTACTACAGGAGGGACTAAAGGTCCTCTCGTGAAAAGAAAAAATAATGTTCTCATTCCAGCTACACCCCCAAGACCTCATGCACAGTTCGCGCGTAACTTACCACCCCAACTACATAGTATATCTGATGATAAATAGAATATTATGGAGGGAGTATATTAGAGCGTTATGAACCGTCATTGTCAGAGTTGGCGTCGCATCTTCGTAGCTCAAATGCGACTTTGGATTATCATTGGTAGTCTAGTACCCCGGTGCGTTTCAGCAGACAGCAGCGACGACTGCGGGATGGCACAGGCCACAGGCCAGTACCACATTGTTCCGCGGCGAGTACAGTCAACAGTCAACACGAGCAGCACTGGGCAGGCCCAGTCGCCCAGAGACGCGCTGGCCGCTGGTTCACGGCCCCTGAACGAGCCCTCGTCTGCTCTGCTGCTTGCTTTCCCCGGCCCAGACGCCACCACACCAGAGCCGCGCGCCACGACAAGGACAAGCGTGACGCGAGCGCGCCGTGACTTCATAGTTCGTCCTCGTCCGCGCCTTCAGCCCCCTCGTCCGTCTCTCACGTCACGTGCGAACTGAGCTCCCCGGGCAGAGAATCCGTGTTGAACGGCTCCTCGATCGGCCTCCAGATCGCCCTGCCGGTTGCGGTGACTCGACTTGGCTCCCTGCATCTGCATGCGCCAAGCAGCAAGCTGAGCCGCGCAGGCTACGGACACTTACTCCCTCCGTCCCTCCGTCCCAATTTAATTTTCGTTTTTATGTTTATGCCATACAACATTTATATCTGTAAATAATTTTATTAAAAACTAGAATCTTTTCGATGATACTATTTATGTAGCATAAGTATTAATATATTTTAATATATATTTAATCAAAAATATTTCTCGGGAAGTAAGAACGACAGTTATTTTGAGACGGATGGAGTATTAAACTAGCAGCTCAGTTTCAAGGACATCGTTTTCTCAGTTTCCTCATAAAAACATCATTTTTCTCGGCTTGTTACAAAAGCCGACTGATTCCGACTGATTAAATAATGTTTTGTAAGAGGGAATAAACTTAAACAAGCTGAAACAAGCTGGAAGTAGTTTAAGCGAACAACACATAAGACAAATATGTACAATAAAATTAACTCTACAATGAGCCAACCTTCGTCTTAGTGAAGTACTCAAACGACTCTGATGACAGTGGTATCCTCCATTGTGCGCGCCCTTCCCTGTGTGCAAGGCCACAAGGCCCACAACACATGCCCTAGCTTTCATGTTAAACAGTAGCAACTGTCACTGTGACACGCTCATCCCTCTACATCAGGCCACAACCACCACATGTGCCATTCCGTGTGGAAGCAAATGCCCCATCCTCCTCTACCCAAGGCGCTCCTTAGGTCATCAGAGTCGCTGCTCCTCCATGCTCTCCGACCGGACCACCATTGTCGCCTCAGCTCGGTCTTCACTAACGTCAGAAGAAGAGATAGAGGGGGGAATGAATGGGCATTTCGATGGGTCCCACGAGTATACCACGTAATTTATCCGAGCCAAGCCTAAACAAGAGTTAGGGGATGCTTCGTTACCGACCTCACCCAGCCACACTCCATATGTGGCGTCACCATGTCTGTGGTGGAGATTTCTAGCGTTGCAACCGTGATAGCAATTTACACTAGAAAAATATGTTGATGCCAACAATGAAGTATACCAACCAAACAACAAGAGCAAATAACTATGGCAACCTTTACCGGTGGTGTACGGTGGCTGGGAACCAAACATTGTGTCATCTCTGCTTCCTCTCTCTCTCTCTCTCTCTCATGTTGACGTCATGTTAAGCTGGGATTGTATGAGATAGCTGAGATGTCATTATTAGACCTTAGAGTGTATTGTATTTGTTTATTATTGTAGAGAAGATGTTACAACAATATTCCCATTTTTAATGGTGCGGCTAGCATGGTGGACTATTGGAAATAACCAAGTTGCCTTCTTCCCTTCCTTTCTCACTTCCTTGCTCTTGCCTCCACAAGAGCAACCCTCATCCATGGGAAAGGGACATCCTAGCCTATTAGCCTCTGCTACCGCCGTCAAGTCACCATTGCCACCTATGTCGAACCTCGCTATTCAAACATGAATCACCATTTGAAGAATCATGGCCCTAATGGTTTCGGTGATTAACAACAATAAGGGATTATTATGGCTAATGTGTGTTTTGCAGAGGCTATGCGTAGCTTAGTCATAGTGATCAACATGAATGGGCATCAATGCTTATCACTTAGCCCCCAAGATGGATATCGTTTCGGATTTCAAAGATGACATGATGAAGACCCTAGAGTGATAGGCTAAGTGTCATAAGGTGATGAAGGACACTTAAAATTAGATAGGGCTTTATTTGATCTTTGACCGTACTATCAAGGGGGGTCTAGACTAGTAGCTTGACTTAGGAGAGCTTCATGACTTAGGTGTGGTGCACACTTGACTTCCTTAGCTCTAAGCAAGCCTATGGTGACCGTAAGATAGCCTAGAACAACTTCCATATTCATCGCGACGAAAACCGAAGTTGAGAGAGCCAGTTTCTGGGCGTCGGACGCTAAGGCCAGAGGTGCCGAACGTTGTCTGGCGTGCCGGACGCTGACATAAGCACGTCAGAGCGTCCGTTGAGCCAGCAGAGAGCTCCAGACACGGCCAGCTTGCGACGGACGCGTCTGTCGCATGGGCGTCGGACGCTGCGGAGCGTCCGGGAATATTTTTCCCAGAAACCCGAGAGCAGCTAGTTGGCGCCGGACGCTGAGGCTCAGTGTCCGTCGCCTGCTGACGTGAACAGGAACTAGCCGTTGGGGCTAGCGACGGAGCATCCGTCGTCAACTTAAAATGCCTATTTTTCTCAGCCGGAGGATTGAGTGTGTGGGGGCTATAAATAGCTTACCCCTTTATCTCCCACCTTGCCTTTGCTCATTTGAGTTGCTGAGTTCTTTGAGAAGTTTGAGAAAAGAGCAAGAGCCCTAGAGAGAGAGAGAGTGATTTGCGAATCCAACCATCTTTCTCTCCTCTAATTCATCCAAGAGTTCAAGTGTGCACCCACTCTAGTTGTGAAGCTTGAGTGAGTCAAGTGAAGATCAAGGCTTGTTACTCTTAGTGATCGACATCACCTAGACGGTCCGTTGATGCTTGGGAGGAAGGTGATCGCCGGAGGATTGTTGGCGGCCCTTCTCCATCGACTTGTGATCGGTTGTGAGCGGTTCACCGAGCCGGAGTGGCGAAGAACCAGCCCGTAGAGAGCACTCATCCCTTGTGTGGGATTGAGGGGGAGCAATACCTTGCGAGGTACTCCAACGAGTACTAGGGGGGAGTGTCGACTCCTCGATACCTCGGCAAAATGTTGCCGTGTCAAGAATCTCTTTCCCTAGCTCTTTTATACTGCATTACATTCCGCACTTGTTCTTCAATTTATACTAGAATTGTGTAGGGTGTTTTCGCTTTTCTTGGCTTGCTACCGCTTTCATAGTCTAAGGCACATGAATCGTTAGGCACGGGGTGATTGACACTTGATAGGATTTTATATTTGCTTTAGAAATTGGAAACAAGCCCAATTCGACCACCCCCCTCTTGGGCATCTTGATCCTTTCAATTGGTATCGGAGCCTTGTTGTTCTAAATTAGGCTTCACTGCCTAGAGCAAGATGTCCCATAGGGATGGACCACCACCCATGTTTGATGGGGATGATTTTCCTTATTGTAAAGTGTGGATGGAGGCCTACCTTGAGATCGTGGATATCGGTGTGCACAAAGCCGCTACCATAGGTGGCACCGTGTTCGCCGAGGATCTCTTCTTTGAGAAGAACAATGCCAAGGCAAAGAACATTTTTTCCCGTGGCATTGGCAAGGATGTGTTCAACCGTGTGCGGAATTGCAAAACCGCATACGATGTTTGGACAAACATTTGTGCGCTACACGAAGGGAGCAAATGTGAGCGTGAGGAACACTACCATTTGTTCATGGCTAAGTTGAACTCCTTTGCTATGCTTGCTAATGAGAATGCAAATGAAATGTACTTACGTCTCAATATTCTTGTAGAGGAGTTGAATGGACTTGGGCTCACCCAAATGCAACCCGCCGATGTGGTGTGCAAGATTCTTTGTGTCTTGTCAATTGACAAGTATGGCCACATCGTCACCGTTCTTCACCAAGGGGATCTCTTCGCTTCTACACCAACACAAGTGTTGGGCAAGATCAATGCTCATGAGATGTACATGAAGATCGGTGATGGCGGCTCTTCATCCTCCTCCAAGAAGAAAGACAAAGAGAAGAAGGAGAAGAAAGACTTGACCCTCAAAGTTTCCACCAAAGAGAAGTGCAAGATCCAATTGGTGGTTGAGCACTCAAGTGATGAAGATGATGAAGACAACATTGCTCTCATGGTGAAGAATACCACCAAGATGTTGAAGAGGCTAAACAAGAATGGAGTCAAGTTTGACTCAAAGAAGAAGAAATTCTTCACAAGCTCTTCAAGGAAGCCAATCTCCCAAATGAAGTGCTACAATTGTGGCATTCTTGGTCATCTAGCTCATACATGCACCGAAGAGAAGAAAGACAAGTTCAAGAACAAGAACTTCAAGAACTACAAGAACAAGAAGGGTGCACAATATGACTCAAGTGAAGATGACAAGAAGGAAGATAATCCCTACAAGAAGAAGAAGAACTTCAACTTCCACAAGAAGAAGGATGGCAAGGCTTATATTGTTGGTGATTGGCTCACCGACATTGAGGATTCAAGTGACTCCTCCGATGATGAGAGTGAAGAAGAGAAGGTGGCCGCATTGGTGATTGGTTCTTCTACTCCACCGCCACCTCTCCCTTCATCACCAGGCTCATCCTCTACACACCTATGCCTCATGGCTAAAGGTGACAAGAAGGTTAAAAAAGAGGATGATGGTGATGTTTTCTCTAGTGATGAGAGTGATGATGAAGAAGCACCTTCCTATGATGAACTAATGAAAATTTGCAACAAATACTCGGACATCATAAGGAAGTACAAAACTAAAAAAGACAAACTTCTTGTGATACAAGAAAACTTGCATGCTAAGCTTGATGCCTTGTCTAGTGCTAATGATGTTTTGAAGCTTGAGACTAATACTCTCACATCTAGCACTAGGGATATCAAAGCCTCTCTTAAGCAAGCTAATGAGAAACATGATAAGCTTGAGAGGTCAACACAAGAGCTCCAAACAAGGTATAACTTGCTAAAAGATGAGTACAACCAAGTGAAAAATAAAAATGGAACACTTGTGGTAGCTAATGAATTTCTTACACATGATCTTGCTATACATGTTGCTATTAACCCGGTTGTTAAGTGTGATAGTGCTACTTCTTGTGAGGACTTGCTTGATGAAGTTGCTAGTGGGCAAAAAGCTAAGTGCAAGGGCAAGAAGATAGTTGAAGCCGACAAGTATGATGACTATGTGAAGATGAGGGAAGAGAACTCAAAGCTCAAGGAAGAGCTAATAAACCTCAAGGCAAACAAGCCCTTCACCATCAAGTCGGCCAAGGAAGATGACAAGGATGCATCTACCTTGATCAACACACTTAGAGAAGAAAATACAAAGCTCGAGAATGAGAAGATCAAGCTAGCAAGTGGTTTGGAAAAGTTCACCAAGGGACACAACCTCCAAAGTGAGCTCTTGATGAACACCATGATGAAGAATGACAAGATGGGCATTGGGTTCAAGGAGAACCAAGTGATGAAGGCCAAGGTCAAGATTGAAGCAAAGAATTACTACAAGAACAAGTACAATGGCTACAATCAAGACAAGCCAAAGCCCAAGCCTAGAAGATGCTTTGGGTGTGGACAAGTTGGTCACCTTGAGTTCCAATGCAAGACACCACCTCCCAAGACCTTGCCCAAGCACACAAGGCCAATTTCTCATGATGCACACTTTGTCATCAACAAGGATTCCAAGGGTAGACCTTTAGTGGTGTTTCTTGGTCCACCCATGAAGAAAAAGCCTAAAGTGTTGTGGGTTTCTAAGGAGTTGGTTGACAAGGCCATGGGTCCCCGCAATGTGTGGGTTCCCAAACAACAAGATTAACTCTAAGTTGCTTGTGTGTAGGTGAACTACAAGACCGGTGGTAGCCATTGGGTAATTGATAGTGGTTGCACTCAACATATGACCGGCGACCCCCGGATGTTCACCACACTTGATGAAGATTGTGCAAATCAAGACAAGATTACATTTGGGGACAATTCAAAGGGAAAAGTTCAAGGGCTTGGCAAAGTGGCAATCTCCAATGATCAATCAATCTCAAATGTCTTGTTAGTGCAATCTTTGAGCTTCAACTTGCTATCGGTTGGTCAACTTTGTGATCTCGGGTTCCAATGTCTCTTCACTCCAAATGAGGTAGTTGTGACCAAGAATGAAGATTCTTCATTGATATTCAAGGGGTTTTGGCACAACAATCTCTATCTAGTGGACTTCACCTCAAATGAGGCTAGCTTGCAAACATGTATATTCTCCAAGAGTTCTTTGGGTTGGCTATGGCATAGAAGATTAGCACATGTGGGCATGTCAACTTTGAAGAAGCTTGTCAAGAAGGAATTGGTTAGAGGGGTCAAGGATGTGGTGTTTGAGAAGGACAAACTTTGTAGTGCATGTCAAGCCGGCAAGCAAGTGGCAAACACTCATCCAACCAAAGCTTTCATGTCAACCTCAAGAGTCCTAGAGCTACTTCACATGGATCTATTTGGACCTACCACTTATGCTAGCCTTGGAGGCAATCTCTTTTGCTTGGTGGTGGTTGATGACTACTCTAGGTACACTTGGGTATTCTTTCTTCAAGACAAGGGAAAGACAACCGAAGTTTTCAAGAAGTTTGCAACTAGAGCACAAAATGAGTTTGATGTGTAGATCAAGAAGATTAGAAGTGACAATGGGACCGAGTTTGTGAACACCAAGATTGAAGACTATTGTGATGAAGTTGGCATCAAGCATGAAGTGTCCGCCACATATACTCCACAACAAAATGGTGTAGTTGAAAGGAAGAATCAGACTCTAATCACTCTTGCTAGATCTATGATTGATGAGTACAACACCCCCGAGAAGTTTTGGGCCGAAGCAATCAACACCGCATGCTATGCGGCCAACCGGCTATTTGTCCAAAGTCTTCTCAAGAAGACCCCCTATGAGCTTGTGAATGGGAAGAAGCCGGATATTTCATTCTTTCGGGTGTTTGGATGCAAAGTCTACATTTACAAGAAGCGCCAACACTTGGGGAAGTTTCAAAGGCGTTGTGACATTGGTTTCCTTGTTGGTTATTCGCTTAAATCCAAGGCATACCGTTTATTTAACAAAGCTACCGGCTTAGTTGAAGAAATGTATGACTTGGAGTTTGATCAAACTAATGGCTCTCAAAGAGCGCTTGAGAATCTATATGATGTAGGTGATGAACCCTTGAGGGAGGCTATGAAGAATATGCCTGTTGGTGCTATCAACCCACAAGAGGTGGAAGAAGGAGAAGATGGTGAAAATCAAGAGCCTTCTCCACCCCGCACGCCTCAAGTTGATGAAGAACAAGTGAGGGAAGCAAATGAATATTCTTTCATCCCTCAAGATCAAGCCGAGGCGGAAACTCAAAATGTTGAAGCACCACATCCCCCTCCTCAAGAGACTACAAGAAGATCCACACCTATACTTCAAGCTCATCCACAAGAACTCACAATAGGGAGTCCATCAAGGGGGTAATGACTCGCTCTAGACTTGCATCTTATGTTGAACATCACTCGTTTGTTTCCTTTGTTGAGCCTACTAGTGTAGAAGAAGCACTTGCAGATCCGGATTGGGTGAATGCCATGCATGAAGAACTCAACAACTTCACCCGGAACCAAGTGTGGACACTTGAAGAGAAGCCAAAGGATGCAAGAATCATTGGCACCAAGTGAGTATTTAGGAACAAGCAAGATGATCAAGGCGTGGTTGTGAGGAACAAAGCAAGATTGGTGGCAAAGGGGTTCTCTCAAGTAGAAGGACTCGATTTTGGAGAGACCTTTGCTCCGGTTGCAAGACTTGAAGCCATTCGTATCCTTTAGCGTATGCTTCACATCACAAAAATAAAACTCTTTTAAATGGATGTGAAGAGCGCCTTCTTAAATGGTTTCATAAATGAACTTGTCTATGTCTCACAACCTCCCGGGTTTGAAGACCCAAACTTGTCTAATCACGTATATAGGTTGTCCAAGGCACTCTATGGATTAAAGCAAGCTCTAAGAGCTTGGTATGAGAGGCTAAGAGACTTCCTACTCAAGAAGGGCTTCAAGATCGGGAAAGTGGATACCACACTATTCACCAAGGTGCTAGATGGAGAGATCTTTGTTTGCCAAGTATATGTCGATGACATTATATTTGGGTCAACAAACCAAGATCATTGCAAGGAATTTGGTGCATTGATGTCCAAGGAGTTCGAGATGTCGATGATTGGCGAGCTAACCTTCTTCCTTGGCTTCCAAGTGAAGCAATTGAGGGAGGGCACCTTCAGATCTCAAGAGAAGTACACTCATGATGTGCTCAGGAAATTCAAGATGGAGGATTGCAAGTCAATCAAGACCCCAATGCCTACCAACTAACATCTCGATCTCGATGAGGGAGGTAAACCGATTGACCAAACTCTCTATCGTTCTATGATCGGTAGTTTACTTTACCTCACCGCATCTAGGCCGGATATCATGCTTAGTGTGTGTATGTGTGCTAGGTTTCAAGCAAACCCTAAGGAGTCGCATCTATGTGCGGTTAAAAGAATCCTTAGGTACATAAGGCACACCCTTGGCATTGTCCTTTGGTATCCCAAAGGAGCTCCCTTCCATCTTGTGGGCTATTATGATTCGGATTATGCCGGGTGTAAGGTTGATAGGAAGAGTACCTCTGGAGGGTGCCATATGCTAGGATGATCACTTGTTTCTTGGTCCTCTAAGAAGCAAAATAGTGTGGCATTGTCTACCGCCGAGACGGAATACATTGCCACGGGAGCATGTTGTGCACAAATCTTATACATGACTCAAACACTCCTTGATTACGGCGTTAACCTAAAAAATGTTCCACTCTTGTGTGATAACGAAAGCGCCGTAAAGCTTGCAAACAACCCGGTTCAACACTCTCTCACCAAGCACATAGATATTCGCCATCACTTTCTTAGAGATCATGTTGCCAAGAAGGATATCACACTAGTTGGAGTTAGAAGCGAAGAGCAATTGGCGGATATCTTCACAAAACCACTCGATGAGTCAACCTTTTGTAGGTTGCGAAGCGAGTTAAATGTGCTCGATCACTCTAACTTCACTAAAAGATGATCTTGTGTGAACCAACCTTGCATTCATGTGTAATATAACATGTTTAATTTAGCAATGCACATAGGCTTGGCTAACGCGGTTGAGATAACCGCCCTCAAAGCGTGCGACAAAGCTTAACCGCGGTTTAAACTTGCAAGCAACCTAGATTCAAATTCCGCAATGCATTGCATGTGCATGTGTGTTGTTTGTCGTTTCTTTTCAGTTAAGTTTGAGCATCCGATGTGTTCGTCCACTTAGGGGGAGCATTTCAAGCTCAAGACACTTCTTTACCCCTCTTGTGGCCATATGATGTCTCCTTGCAAGTTTCCATTCGAATATTTTGAGCTAAAACTAAAGTTAAAGCCTATGGCAAAATACTTGCAAATGAGAGTTTGAGAGATGGTTCTCATACCAAGTCCAATCAGGTTTTTTTGGATCTTATTGGGATTGGGACTTGGTTGGGAGAAAGGCGCAAAAATCTATTTTGAAAATTCTGTTGAAAAAGGCGCCGAACGCTGTCGACGGACGCTTGGCCTCCCATGCCTCAGCGTCCGTCGCGATCGTCCGCAGATTAAAGTCGCTCCGCAAAAGGGGCGTCGGATGCTTGCAAGCGTCCGTCGCAAGGGCGTCAGACGTGTCTGGCGCTCCCTGGAGCTCTCTGGTCCTCTCTGTTCGAGTGACAGACGCTCCTCAGCGTCTGTCGCCAGAGGGAGCTCTCTGTTCCTTTCTGTTAGTGCACCGGACGCTGTGACCTAGCGTCCGTCGCCCCCGACGGAGCGTCCGTCGCCCCCGACGGAGCGTCCGTCGCGAACTAACCGAGTGCATTGAAGAATCATTGCCCTAGTTGGTTTCGGCGATTAACGACAATTAGAGATTATTATGGCTAACGTGTGTTTTGCAGAGGCTATGCGTAGCTTAGCCATAGTGATCAAGGAGAATGGGCTCTAATGGTCATCACTTAGCCCCCAAGATGGATATCGTTTCAGATTTCAAGGAGACATGATGAAGACCCTAGAATGATAGGCTAAGTGCCATAAGGAGATGAAGGGCACTTAGAAATAGATAGGGCTTCTCTTTTTATCTTTGACCATACTATTAAGAGGGGTTGAGACTAGTAGCTCACTTAGGAAAGCTTCATGACTTAGGTGTGGTGCACACTTGACCTCCTTAGCTCTAAGCAAGCCTAGAGTGACCGTAAGATAGCCTAGAACAACTTCCATATTCATCGCGAGGAAAAACGAAGTTGTTAAAACTGTTTTCTAGGCGTCGGACGCTCCTGACAGGGGCGTCGGACGCTGTCCGTCGGCGTCGGATAGAGGCGTCGGACGCTGGGTGGTTGAGTCCACAACATCCGTCTACCTTCCAGTGGAGATGTTTTCTGGCTAAGATTTTCAGGGTCCGTCGGACGCTGTCTGTCGGCCAGGCGTCGGACGCTGGGAAGAGCGTCCGTCGACCTTCCAGAGAGGGTGTTTTCAGCCCGAGTCAGAGTGTAGCGTCGGACGCTGGGGATGAGCGTCCGTCGCCCAGTGACGTAGCGTCCGTCGCTAGGAACAGTGTGTCAGAACTATCCATTGGGCAGGGCGTCGGACCGTCCGTCGCCCAAACTATGAACAGAAACTAGCCGTTGGGGCATGCGACGGACCGTCCGTCGCCTAGTCGACAGAGCGTCCGTCGCCAACTTAAGTTGCCAGCCCGAGGCAGTTTTCAGAGGGTCTATTTATAGCCCCTCCCACTTCTCTCCCACCTTGCCTTTGCTCATTTGAGTTGCCGAGTTTGTTTAGAAGGTTGGGAAGAGAGCAAGAGCCCTAGAGAGAGAGTGATTCACGAATCCATCCATCCTCTCTCTAGTTCATCCAAGAGTTCATGTGTGCATCCTCTAGTTGTGAAGCTTGAGTGAGTCAAGCGAAGATCGAGGCTTGTTACTCTTGGTGATCGACATCACCTAGACGGTCCGGTGGTGCTCGGAGGAAGGTGATCGCCGGAGGATTGTCGGCGGCCCTTCTCCATCGACGTTGTGATCGGTTGTGGGCGATTCACCGAGCCGGAGTGGCGAAGAATCAGCCCGTAAAGAGCACTCATCCCTTGCGCGGGATTGAGGGGGAGCTATACCTTGCGAGGTGCTCCAACGAGGACTAGGGGGGAGTGTCGACTCCTCGATACCTCGGCAAAACATCGCCGTGTCAAGCATATCTTTCCCTAGCTCTTTACCACCGCATTACTTTCCGCACTTGTCATTCTTTTCATACTAGAATTGTGTAGGAAGTTTTCGCATTCCATTGACTTGCTACCTCTTTCTAGCTAGGACACACAAGCGGTAGGCACTAGGGGGTTAATTGGCTCTTTATAGGTTTAATTCTTGTTTAGAAATTAAAAAGAGCCCAATTCACCCCCCCTCTTGGGCATCTTGATCCTTTCAATTGGTATCGGAGTGAGGTTGCTCTAAATTAGGCTTCACCGCCTAGAGCAAGATGTCCCATGGGGATGGACCACCTTCCATGTTCGATGGAGACGACTTTCCTTATTGGAAAGTTCGTATGGAGGCCTATCTAGAGGCCATTGACGTGGGCGTGCTCAAAGCCGCCACAAAGGGAGGCACCCTCTTCGCGGAGGACCTCAACTTTGATAAGCACAATGCCAAGGCGAAGAACATTATCTTTCGTGGCATTAGCAAGGATGTCTTCAACCGAGTGCGTAATGCCAAAGACGCATTTGAGTTGTGGACCACTATTTGTGCTCTTCACGAAGGCACAAAAAGTGAGCGTGAAGAACGCTATCATTTGGTCATGGCTAAGCTCAATTCTTTTTCCATGCATGCAAATGAAAATGCAAATGAAATGTACTCACGACTTAACATTATTGTAGAGGAATTGAATGGGCTCGGTCTCAACCAAATGGAACCGGCCGATGTGGTACGCAAGATCCTTTGTGTCTTGCCCATTGAGAAGTACGGCCACATCATCACGGTACTTCACCAAGGAGATCTCTCCGCCGCTACACCAACACAAATCTTGGGCAAGATCAATGCTCATGAGATTTATATGAAGATTGGTGATGGTGGCTCTTCTTCCTCCTCCAAGAAGAAAGAAAAAGAGAAGGAGGAGAAGAAGAAGGACTTGGCACTCAAGGCATCCTCCTCGGAAAAGTACAAGATGCAAGTCATGTATGAGAGTACAAGCGATGATGATGATGATGATGATCTCGCTCTCATGGTGAAGAAAACAACCAAGATGTTGAAGAAGCTAAGCAAGAATGGAGTCAAGTTTGACTCAAAGAAGAAGAAATTCTTCACAAGCTCTTCAAGAAAGCCTCTCTCCAAGATGGATTGCTACAATTGTGGCAAACTTGGACACTTGGCTCATGCTTGCCTCGAGGAGAAGAAAGACAAGTACAAGAACAAGAAAGCAAACAACAAGTTCAAGTACAACAAGGGCAACAAAGTTGAGTCAAGTGATGAGGAGAAGAAGGATGACAAGACATTCAAGAAGAAGAAGAACTTCAACTTCCACAAGAAGAAGAAGAATGGCAAAGCCTACATTGTTGGTGATTGGCTCACCGACATTGAAGACTCAAGTGACTCATCCGGAGATGAAAGTGAAGAAGAGAAGGTGACCGCCTTGGTGATTGGTTCATCTACTCCACCGCCACCCCCTCCATCATCTCCGGGCTCATCCTCTACACACCTATGCCTCATGGATAAAGGTGACAAAAAGGTACAAAAAGAGGATAGTGATGATGAGGCTAGCTCTAGTGATGATAGTGATGATGAGTTTGAGGCACCTTCCTATGATGAGCTAATTGTAATTTGCAACAAATATACTAAGCTCATTAGGAAGTATAAAGGTAAAAGTGAATGACTAGAGAAAGCCAATGATAACTTGCATGCTAAGCTTGATGACTTGTCTAGTGCTAATGATGAATTGAAGTTTGAGAACAAATCTCTCTCATCTAGCACTAGGGAGCTCAAAGCCTCACTCAAGCAAGCTAATGAGAAACATGATAAGCTTGAGAGGTCAACACAAGAGCTCCATACAAGATACAACTTGCTAAAAAATGACTACAACCAAGTTAATAATGAACATGGCACACTTGTGATAGCTAATGAATTGCTTTCAAATGATCTTGCTACACATGTTGCTATTAACCCGGTTGTTAAGTGTGATATAGCTACTTCTTATGAGGACTTGCTTGATGAAGTTGCTAGTGAGCAAAATGCTAAGTGCAAGGGCAAGAAGGTAGTTAAGGCCGAAGAGCTGTGAAGATGAGGCAAGAAAACTCCAAGCTCAAGGAAGAGCTAACCAACCTCAAGGCAAGCAAGCCATTCACTATCAAGTCGGCCAAGCAAAATGACAAAGATGCAATGACCTTGATTAACTCACTCAAAGAGGAAAATGCAAAGCTCAAGGTTGAGAAGATCAAGTTTACAATTGGATTGGAGAAGTTCACCAAGGGCCACAACCTCCAAAGTGAGCTCTTGATGAACACTATCATGAAGACCGACAAGACCGGTATTGGGTTCAAAGAGAACCAAGTCATGAAGGCCAAGGTCAAGATAGAAGCCAAGAACAACTACAAGAACAAGGCCATGAGAAGCAACTATGACACACCAAAGCCCAAGCCCAAGAAGTGCTATGGATGTGGTCAAGAGGGTCACTTTGAATCCCAATGCAAGACTCTACCTCCCAAGACCTTGCCCAAGCACATAAGTCCTTTCGCTCATGATGCACACTTCATCATCAACAAGGACTCCAAGGGTAGACCTCAAGTTATGTTTCTCGGTCCTAAGATGAAGAACAAGCCCAAAGTGCTATGGGTTGCTAAGGAGTTGGTGGACAAGGCTATGGGACTTCGCCAAGTGTGGGTTCCCAAACAACAAGCTTAACTCTAAGTTGCTTGTGTGTAGGTGAACTACAAGACCGGTGGAAGTCATTGGGTGATTGATAGTGGATGCACTCAACATATGACCGATGACTCCCGGATGTTCACCACACTTGAGGAAGATTGTGAAGGGCAAGACAAGATTACCTTTGGGGACAATTCAAAAGGCAAAGTGCAAGGCCTAGGCAAAGTGGCAATCTTAAATGATCAATCAATATCAAATGTCTTGCTAGTACAATCATTGAGCTTCAACTTGCTATCGGTGGGACAACTATGTGATCTTGGTTTCCAATGTCTCTTCACTCCAAATGAGGTAGTTGTGTCCAAGATTGAAGATTCATCATTGATATTCAAAGGGTTTCGGCACAACAATCTCTACCTAGTGGACTTCACCTCAAATGAAGCTAGTTTGCAAACATGTCTATTCTCCAAGAGTTCTTTGGGTTGGCTATGGCATAGAAGATTAGCACATGTGGGAATGTCAACCTTGAAGAAGCTTGTCAAGAAGGAATTGGTTAGAGGTTTGAAGGATGTCGTGTTTGAGAAGGACAAACTTTGTAGTGCATGTCAAGCTGGCAAGCAAGTGGCAAACACTCATCCAACCAAAGCGTTCATGTCAACCTCAAGAGTCCTAGAGCTACTTCATATGGATCTATTTGGACCTACCACCTATGCTAGCCTTGGTGGCAATCTCTTTTGCTTGGTGGTAGTTGACGACTACTCTAGGTACACTTGGGTGTTCTTTCTTCAAGACAAGGGAGAGACTCAATCAATACTCAAGAAGTTTGCAACTAGAGCCCAAAATGAGTTTGATGTGAAGATCAAGAAGATAAGAAGTGACAATGGGACCGAATTTGTGAACACCAAGATTGAAGATTATTGTGATGAAGTTGGGATCAAGCATGAAGTATCCGCTACCTATACTCCTCAACAAAATGGTGTAGTAGAGAGGAAGAACCGGACACTTATCACTCTTGCAAGATCAATGCTTGATGAATACAACACCCCCAAGAAGTTTTGGACCGAAGCAATCAACACCGCTTGCTATGCGGCAAACCGTCTCTTCGTCCAGAGGCTATTAAAGAAGACCCCCTATGAGCTTGTCAATGGGAAGAAGCCGGATATTTCATTCTTCCGGGTGTTTGGTTGCAAGGTGTACATCTACAAGAAGCGTCAACACTTGGGTAAATTCCAACGGCGGTGTGACATTGGTTTCCTTGTTGGTTATTCACTTAAATCCAAGGCATACCGTATATTTAACAAAGCCACCGACTTAGTTGAAGAAACGTATGACTTGGAGTTTGATGAAACTAATGTCTCCCAAGGAGCGCTTGAGGATATTGATGTAGGTGATGAACCCTTGAGGGAGGCAATGAAGAATATGTCAATTGGTGCTATCAACCCGCAAGAGGTGGAAGAAGTTGAAGATGAAGCAAATCAAGATCCTTCTCCACCCCACACGCCTCAAGTTGATGAAGGAGATCAAGTGAGAGAAGCTCAATAAGACACTCACATTCCTCAAGATCAAGCCGAGGCCGAAGCAAGCAATGTTGAAGCACCGCATCCTCCTCCTCAAGAGACAAAAAGAAGATCAACATCTATCCTTCAAGCTCACCCCCATGATCAAATCATAGGGAGTCCATCAAAGGGAGTAATGACTCGCTCTAGACTTGCATCTTATGTTGAACATCACTCGTTTGTTTCCTTTGTTGAGCCTACTAGTGTAGAAGAAGCACTTGCGGATCCGGATTGGGTGAATGCCATGCATGAAGAACTCAACAACTTCACCCGGAACCAAGTGTGGACACTTGAAGAGAAGCCAAAGGATGCAAGAATCATTGGCACCAAGTGAGTGTTTAGGAACAAGCAAGATGATCAAGGCGTGGTTGTGAGGAACAAAGCAAGATTGGTGGCAAAGGGGTTCTCTCAAGTAGAAGGACTCGATTTTGGAGAGACCTTTGCTCCGGTTGCAAGACTTGAAGCCATTCATATCCTTTAGCGTATGCTTCACATCACAAAATAAAACTCTTTCAAATGGATGTGAAGAGCGCCTTCTTAAATGGTTTCATAAATGAACTTGTCTATGTCTCACAACCTCCCGGGTTTGAAGACCCAAACTTGTCTAATCACGTATATAGGTTGTCCAAGGCACTCTATGGATTAAAGCAAGCTCTAAGAGCTTGGTATGAGAGGCTAAGAGACTTCCTACTCAAGAAGGGCTTCAAGATCGAGAAAGTGGATACCACACTATTCACCAAGGTGCTAGATGGAGAGATCTTTGTTTGCCAAGTATATGTCGATGACATTATATTTGGGTCAACAAACCAAGATCATTGCAAGGAATTTGGTGCATTGATGTCCAAGGAGTTCGAGATGTCGATGATTGGCGAGCTAACCTTCTTCCTTGGCTTCCAAGTGAAGCAATTGAGGGAGGGCACCTTCAGATCTCAAGAGAAGTACACTCATGATGTGCTCAGGAAATTCAAGATGGAGGATTGCAAGTCAATCAAGACCCCAATGCCTACCAACTAACATCTCGATCTCGATGAGGGAGGTAAACCGATTGACCAAACTCTCTATCGTTCTATGATCGGTAGTTTACTTTACCTCACCGCATCTAGGCCGGATATCATGCTTAGTGTGTGTATGTGTGCTAGGTTTCAAGCAAACCCTAAGGAGTCGCATCTATGTGCGGTTAAAAGAATCCTTAGGTACTTAAGGCACACCCCTAGCATGAGTCTTTGGTATCCCAAAGGAGCTCCCTTCCAACTAGTTGGCTATTACGATTCGGATTACGCCGGGTGTAAGGTTGATAGGAAGAGTACCTCCGGCGGGTGCCACATGTTAGGAAGATCACTTGTTTCTTGGTCCTCAAAGAAGCAAAATAGTGTGGCATTGTCAACCGCCGAGGCGGAATACATTGCCATGAGAGCAAGTTGTGCACAAATCTTATACATGCCCAAACACTCTTTGATTACGGCGTGTTTTTAAAAGAAGTTCCACTTTTGTGTGATAATGAAAGCGCCGTAAAGCTTGCAAACAACCCAGTTCAACACTCTCGCACCAAGCACATAGATATTCGCCATCACTTTCTTAGAGATCATGTGGCGAGGAAAGACTTAACACTAGTTGGAGTTAAGAGCAAAGATCAATTGGCGGATATCTTCACTAAACCACTCGATGAAACAACCTTTTGTAGGTTGAGAAGCGAGTTAAATGTGCTTGATCACTCTAACTTCACTAAAAAATGAGTTTGTGTGAACCATGAATTCATATGTAATATAATATGTTTAACTTGGTAATGCACATAGGCTTGGCTAACGCGGTTAAGATAACCGCCCTCAAAGCGTGTGACAAAGCTTAACCGCGGTTTAAACTTGCAAGCAATCTAGATTCAAATTTCATATTGCATAGCATATGCATATGTGTTGTTTGTCGTTCCTTTTTGGTTAAGTTTGTTTTAGCCTCCTCTATGTTCGTCCACTTAGGGGGAGCATTCCAAGCTCAAGACACTTCTATACCCCTCTTGTGGCCATATGATGACTCCTTGGTGCTTCCATTCGAATATTTTTGAGCTAAAACTAAGTTTAAGCCTATGGCAAACTATTTGAAAATGAGTGTTTGAGAGATGGTTCTCATATCAAGTCCAATCAGGTGTTATCTGGATCTTATTGGGATTGGAACTTGGTTGGGAGAAAGACGCAAAAAGAACATTTGAAAAATTCTATTTTTAAGGCGTCGGACGCTGCCGACGGACGCTCGATGTCAATTGCCTCAGCGTCCATTGCGATCGTCCGGAGATTAAAGTTTCCCGCTTACAGGGCGACGGACGCTCCCCCAAGCGTCCATCGTGGAGCGTCCGTCGCGGTCAATGCGATTGGGCGTTTCAAAATCTATTCTGGAAGCCCGACGGACGATGCCATCGGACGCTCCCCGAGCGTCCGTCGCAGTCCGACGGAGCGTCCGTCGCGAACTTAACGGCGATTTTTTAAAAAAAAAATCCCGGCTTCCTCTGTTCTTCTCGCTCGATCCGTTTTTCCGTCCGCCGCTGCTACTCAAACCCTAACCGCCGTTGTTCTCGCCGCCGCTGGGCCGCCGTTCCTCCTTGCGCCGCCACGGATCCCCACTTGCGCCGCCGGCTACTCCTCCACCCAGCGCCGCCTGCCCCCTTCGCCGCCATTCCTCTCTGCGCCGCTGCTCCACCCTGTCCCAGCGCCGCCGCCTGCCCTGCAGTGCCATCCACTGCTCCACCGCCGCGCCAATGCTCTCCCTAGCACTACCGCTCCTCTGAGTGCCTCAAGCTGTGCACCACTCCGTGCCGAGGAGCTCTCCGTGTTGGAGGGTGATTGACCATAGTTGCACACCAAGGTGAAATTCAATTTCAACCCCTGTGACTCTCACTCTGATTTGCAAATAAGATCACCTCGCCATTCCCTATCATCACCCTAAATCCTACATTGCCTTGATTAGCTTGTGGATTGCGGATTGCGGATAGACGACCAGAGGATCTCACCTTTTCTGGTTTTGGTCAGCTTTCAAGGTATGAAATGGTAGTTGAAATTTCAATCTTTTCTTATCTACATTTCATGCTTCTATAGTCACTCTCTTCTCTAGCTTATATGCTTATGGTTATACTCCTATCTACTTCTCACGAGCAGGGTCAGTTGATCAGAGAATCAGAGGGTCAGTAGGCGGTGTCAGTAAACTCGGGGCAAAGCCCGCGAGTACGGATCGAGGCAAAGCCTCGCGAGGACAGTCCAGGGCCGGCGTGCCACTCTTGCAGTGTGTTTGGTCTGAGGTTTGTCAGTGGTTTAAGTGACAGTTGGGGCAGTGAGCTTGTGGTGTGATCTCTTGAGGTTTTGATTGTTAGAATTTGGTTTGCAAAAGGTTGAGTCATGGCTAGAATAAAGAATGTCGGTCCCATTCCCGGTAGTGGTGGTGACCCTCCACCTCCACCGCGTCCACCCACTGACCGGGGAAAGGGAAAGCAAAAGGTCATCTCTCGGAAGCGCAAGAGGCCAGCGATGGATCCAGACTCGGCTGCAGCACTAGCAGTGGCAGAGGCCGCCGAGATAGCGGAGCGAGGAGGACGTCGCGCCGGCTTGAGGCTCTCGCCTCGCCGTGGAGCGCGTCGTGAGTCCCCTCCACCCCAGAGACAGAGCCCGTCGAGGCTACAGAGGCTGAGGAAACAGAGCCAGTCCCAGAGACTGAGCCGACAGAGGCCGCAGGCCACTCTTCCATCGGTGAGTTGATGAGTCGTCGTGTTACCCGTTCCAGAGGCTCAGGTGCACCACCTAGCCCTCCAGGACCCCGGCTCCCAGACCCAGTGAGGCACCAGGTCAGAGTGCTTACAGCGAAGCAAGTCCAGCTACTTCGCTTCGTCGACTTCCAGTCCTGGTTCCCACCTCAGCGGATCCACGTGCCGGACGAGACTTCTGTACTACAGTGCACGAGGACTTCTACAGAGCATATATAGACACTGATGCTCCTCTTAGGGCTCACAGAGTGTGCCCATCTGCCCATATAGAGGGGATCGGTGGTCCAGAGATCCTGCAGCACCTCCAGTACATTCAGGGTCTGACAGATCTGATGGGACGTTCAGGGGCATATCAGAAGGATTGGGTATATCAGTTCTACGCCTCTTTGTGGATCTTGCCCGATCACGAGTTCCTACAATTTGGTTTTCAAGGACGTGATTTCAGGGTTACAGCAGCACGTTTCAGAGAGCTCTTTCACCTAGAGTCCTCCGCTACGAGGATCCACAGTCTTTGCTATGGGGATCAGGAGGCCCCTCGCCGACCTCACGATGGTATAGTGCCATCTACGGACTTCATGAGGCCATGCTTTCAGCAGCCGTTCACTGAGGGTTCGAGTCGTACACCACGTGACCTCACTCCACTAGCTCGGATCCTCCACGAGGTACTCAGGCGTACTATCCTTCCCCGGATTGGAGCCCGAGATACGATCACTCGCCTACAGCTGTGGCTCCTTGCCCATATTGTCCGGAAGGAGAAGTTCGACCTCTGGGATTTGATAGTGAGCGAGCTTGAGGATATTATAGCTGCTGGATTCAGGGGTCACTGGCAGCTACAATTTGCTCATTGGATCTCTTATCTGATAGTTGCCAAGACCGGGTCAGGTGCTATGAGAGTCACCCTTACGAGGTCAGCTACAGAGTTTCCGGTTTATTCGATGAGTCAGCTTGTGATCCATGGAAACCTGCCTCGCCCTAGCAGAGCTCACAGACCAGGCACTAGGCAAGCAGGTGTGCCACCACAGTCGGCAGAGGTCACGGATGCTACAGTTGAGCAGATTGCCCAGGCAGAGCTGGCAGACTTAGACGCAGAGATTGATACAGCTGCCGAGACAGTCTATAGAGAGGACCTCGACTCCGACAGTTCCGACGAGGACTACCAGCCCGTGCGTGAGTATACACCAATGACCCATGACCACGAGGCAGGAGGGTCAGGCACAGCTGCAGCAGCTCCAGCTCCAGGTTCTAGCTCCTCTAAGGCTACTTTGCTCACGATTCTGTCGAGGATGCAAGAGGAGCAGTCACGTCAGGCCGAGGAGCAGAGGCGACAGGCTGTCGATCTACGGAGGCTTACTGAGCAGCAGCTGGCAGCTCAGGCCCAGACACAGGCCAGACAGGACGAGTTCCAGCGTCCGTTCTTGGCCTACCAGCTGCAGTAGGCAGAGATCCAGAAGACCCAGACGTTGCTACTTGAGCGTCTTCTGGCCTCTAGCTCCAGGCAGACTTCCACTCCACAGTTTCAGTTGCCCGGAGTCTCACAACAACAGTAGTTCACCTCTCCTCCACAACAGCCTCCAGTAGTTGTGGTTCCGACTCCAGCGTTACCGTCCAGAGGACAGCAGAGTCAGGCACCAGCTACTACTCCATTCCAGCCAGCAGCCTCTCCTGAGTACCAGACTCTGAGGACCCAGGTGTCCTCTTGGATAGCTTCACCCGGAGAGTTTTAGACGGGATTCACTCCTACCCGGGGAACTACCATAGCAGAGGCCTCGCGAGATCTCTCAGCTTCCTACCTAGAGATCACGGGAGAAGACTCCCCAGGAGCAGCTCAGCCAGTCTCACCAGCTCCAGCAGTTGCAGTAGATCCTCCGGCGACGGGCACCCACATGTCTTCAGTTGCCTCGTCAAAGATCACTCCTGAGCAGTCAGCACAGACAGTCACTACTCCTCCAACTGCAGTTCAGACCGATGCCATATCGCTAGCAGATGAGGCCGTTACAGTGGCAGTGTGTTCTCTAGCTCAGACTCAGCCCGCAAAGGTTGCAGCAGCAGTGTCACTTGTTGCTCTAGCCGTGACACTGTCCCCCTCGCCTCGAGTATTCACTCGTCGGGTTCACAGGCCCGCTACTACTGAGGCAGGACCCTCAGAGGCACCAGCTGAGCCTCAGGGGGAGACAGTTGAGACACCAGCTCTAGAGATCACTCCAGCTGCATCTACTCTTGCAAAGACCGAGGCAGATGACGAGTCAGACGAGTCAGACCTTCAGGACTTCATCATGCTCGATCGCAAGGCTGCAGCTCCTCCACCTTCTTCTCCAGCCCCAGACACTTAGTTTTTGGTGCTAGACGCCAAAGGGGAGAGAGGGTCGAGTATAGAGATAGGGGGAGGGATTTGGATCTTTGTATGCTTTTTTTCCCCCGTACTCTTTCATCATGTCTACTTTCATGCATTTGTCTATTTGTGTGATGTGATGATTACTTTGGTTGATGTTTATATGCTTGGATGTGACAAACTCTTGATGATCACTAATATATCTTGTGAGTTGTCTCATGTTTCATGATATATCTCTTGACTTAAAACGATAATTGAGCTTCCGCGCTATACTCCGATACATCCTTTGAGAATATCATGAGGTACTTCTTTTACATTCATATCTATAAGTACCATGTTTTGTGATTTGGCTTGGGTGAGCAAGTATGCGTCATTACAATTTCACTAACCCTTGCTCAACCATTCCAAGTCACCTTTGAGTCTTAACCATAACTCTTATCCATTCTCGAGGATCTATTGTCGTCAATCACCAAAAAGGGGGAGATTGAAGAATCATTGTCCTAGTTGGTTTCGGCGATTAACGACAATTAGAGATTATTATGGCTAACGTGTGTTTTGCAGAGGCTATGCGTAGCTTAGCCATAGTGATCAAGGAGAATGGGCTCTAATGGTCATCACTTAGCCCCCAAGATGGATATCGTTTCGGATTTCAAGGAGACATGATGAAGACCCTAGAATGAAAGGCTAAGTGCCATAAGGAGATGAAGGGCACTTAGAAATAGATAGGGCTTCTCTTTTTATCTTTGACCGTACTATTAAGAGGGGTTGAAACTAGTAGCTCGCTTAGGAAAGCTTCATGACTTAGGTGTGGTGCACACTTGACCTCCTTAGCTCTAAGCAAGCCTAGAGTGACCGTAAGATAGCCTAGAACAACTTCCATATTCATCGCGACGAAAAACGAAGTTGTTAAAACTGTTTTCTAGGCGTCGGACGCTCCTGACAGGGCGCCGGACGCTGTCCGTCGGCGTCGGACAGAGGCGTCGGACGCTGGGTGGTTGAGTCCACAGCGTATGTCGACCTTCCAGTGGAGATGTTTTCTGGCTAAGATTTTCAGGGTCCATCGGACGCTGTCCGTCGGCCAGGCGTCGGACGCTGGGAAGAGCGTCCGTCGACCTTCCAGAGAGGGTGTTTTCAGCCCGAGCCAGAGTGTAGCGTCGGACGCTGGGGATGAGCGTCCGTCGCCCAGTGACGTAGCGTCCATCGCTGGGAACAGTGTGTCGGAACTAGCCGTTGGGCAGGGCATCGGACCGTCCGTCGCCTTGGCGTCGGAGCGTCCGTCGCCCAAACTATGAACAGAAACTAGCCGTTGGGGCATGCGACGGACCGTCCATCGCCTAGTCGACAGAGCGTCCATCGCCAACTTAAGTTGCCAGCCCGAGGCAGTTTTCAGAGGGTCTATTTATAGCCCCTCCCACTTCTCTCCCACCTTGCCTTTGCTCATTTGAGTTGCTGAGTTTGTTGAGAAGGTTGGGAAGAGAGCAAGAGCCCTAGAGAGAGAGAGTGATTCACGAATCCATCCATCCTCTCTATAGTTCATCCAAGAGTTCAAGTGTGCATCCTCTAGTTGTGAAGCTTGAGTGAGTCAAGCGAAGATCGAGGCTTGTTACTCTTGGTGATCGACATCACCTAGACGGTCCGGTGGTGCTCGGAGGAAGGTGATCGCCGGAGGATTGTCGGCGGCCCTTCTCCATCGACGTTGTGATCGGTTGTGGGCGATTCACCGAGCCGGAGTGGCGAAGAATCAGCCCATAAAGAGCACTCATCCCTTGCGCGGGATTGAGGGGGAGCTATACCTTGCGAGGTGCTCCAACGAGGACTAGGGGGAGTGTCGACTCCTCGATACCTCGGCAAAACATCGTCGTGTCAAGCATCTCTTTCCCTAGCTCTTTACCACCGCATTACTTTCCGCACTTGTCATTCTTTTCATACTAGAATTGTGTAGGAAGTTTTCGCATTCCATTGACTTGCTACCACTTTCTAGCTAGGACACACAAGCGGTAGGCACTAGGGGGTTAATTGGCTCTTTATAGGTTTAATTCTTGTTTAGAAATTAAAAAGATCCCAATTCACCCCCCCCCCCTCTTGGACATCTTGATCCTTTCACGCATATTATTTTGAAAACTGCCTCTTCTTCCTCGGTTCTTTCAGATCCAATCCGTACACCTGCGCCGCCCAACCGCCTCTCCACCACCGCTGCCCCGCTCCAGTGTACCGCCTCCTTCGCCACAACCTCGCCGCTAGCCGCTCGTCGGAGGTCTCTTTCGCCGCCGGTGTGCCCTGTGCCTGTGCCGCCGGCCCGTGTCCCTCCTTTTCTCCTCTGCTGCGCGCGATTCAGCCGAGCAGAGGTGTGGTGGTCGTGTGGATCTACCCCAAGGCCCCCCCTCCTAGCTCTTTGGCTCTTCCTCTGTTTCTCCAAGGTGATTGGCAGTCCTTAATCCCTTTCATCTCAGTGTTGATACATATATCAAAATCCATCCACCTAAACCTTAGTGCTATCTCGATTCCCTGTTTTAGGTTACGGATGGAGATTGATCGATCGAGGATTCTTACCTATTTCGTTTGTGTCACCGTGACTTGAGGTATGGCATGGCAGTAGCGATCTATTTCTTATCCAAATTCATGCTTCTAAATAAAATCTCGCACCTCTAGTTAAATTGCTTACATGTTATACTCCTATCTATCTATCATGCAGTGTGTTGCTTGACAGTGGCAAATAACTCGGGGCAAAGCCCATGAGTACGGAACGAGGCAAAGCCTCGAAAGGACAGTCCAGGGTCGACGTGCCAATCTTGACAGTTGTGGTCAGTGGATTGTTAGGGGTTTGTCAGTTGATCAGAGATAGTGATTGCTTGGGGATTGTTTTGACAGTTGATTGGTGCAGTTGACAGTAGTTCTTCTCGTGCCCTGCAATGGCATGCACGAAGAACGTCGGTCCCGTTCCCGGTGGTGGTAGTGACCCTCCACCTCCATGTCGTCCACCCACCGACCGGGATAGGGGCAAGAAGAAGCTTGTTGTGAAGAAGAGGAAGAGGCCAATGATGAATCCGGATTCAATGGCAGCTCTAGCAGCGGCAGAGGCAGCCGAGATCGCCGAGCAGGGTGGACGTCATGCCGACTTGAGGATTGGTTCACCACCTTGCCGTGGAGCGCGTCGTGAGTCCACCACTCGCGCTGAGGAGGAGACAGTGCCAGAGACAGAGCCCTCAGAGGCTACAGAGGCAGAGGAGATAGAGCAGGCAGACCCTTCGGGGCATTCCTAAGTCTAGGAGTTGATGTCTCGACGTGTTACACGCGCTCGTGGTTTGGAGCCTCCTCCTAGGCCCGATGGGCCACGGCGCAATGACAGACCTCCGCCTCGGTCTAGTTTGCCAGATCCAGTGAGGCACCAGGTTACTGCTCTATCAGCGAAGCAAATCCAGCAGATGAGGTTTGCCGACTTTTAGACTTTGTTCCCAGCAGCTCGAGACCCCCGTGCCAGTCCCGACTTCTACACCACGGTGCACGAGGACTTCTACAGAGGGTATGTTCAGACCCGTGCACCACTTCGAGCTCACCGGGTGTGCCCTCTACAGTCTATCATTGAGGTCGGTGGTCCAGAGATAGCCTAGCATCTCGAGTATCTTTAAGGGCTGATAGGATTGATTGGCAGGATTGACACCTATCAGGAGGATTGGGTCAGACAGTTTTATGCATCACTATGGGTCTCTCCGGATCACAAGTTCATCCATTTTGCCTTCAAGGGCAAGGATGTGAGGATCTTCGACACTCGGTTCAGAGAGATCTTCCACCTTGAGGAGTCTGCTACTAGGATCCACAGTCTGTGCTACGGGGATCAGGAGGCTCCTCGACGTCCTCACGAGGGGAATGTGCCATCAGTTGATTTCATCCGTCCTTGCTTTAGAGAGCCATTCAGAGAGGGTTCCAGTCGCAGTGTTCGTGACCTCACACCGACTGCCCGATCCTGAACGAGGTTCTACGGCGGACTATACTTCCCAGAGTTGGAGCCCGAGAGACCATCACTCACCTTCAGTTGTGGCTTCTAGCTCATCTAGTTCGGATGGAGAAGTTTGACTTGTGGGATCTAATAGTCAGCGAGATGGAGAATATCATTGCTTCCGGGTTCAGAGGACACTGGCAGCAGCAGTATGCTCACTGGATTTCCTTTCTGCTCGTGTCCCGTGGTGGTTATGTGTCATATCTCACCACACTCACACCCGCTCTAACACAGTGTTTCCGGAGTATAACATGAGTCAGCTGGTGAGTCACAGTGGCCAGGGCCGTTTGAGGCGCCAGGGTCCTCACACACGTCAGACCGGGCTTGCCCCGGAGTCAGAGGAGCAGCAAGAGGCTACTGTTTAGGGCCTAGCAGGGGCCGGCTTGCAGAGTTAGATGTTCAGATTGATGCTGCTGCAGATGATACTTATCAGGATGCCTTACCATCTGATAGCTCAGACGATGACTACCGGCCAGTTCCTGAATACGCACCTAGGTCTCACGACCACGAGGCCGGTGAGTCCAGCTCAGCTCCTCTACCTGCTGCAGACTCCTCACAGGCTACGTTGTTAGCCATTCTTACTCAGTTGCAGCAGAGCCAGCAGCGCCAGACTGACGAGCTACTACGACAGGCTGAGGAGCAAAGGCGACATGCTGAGGAGGTCATGAGACTCGCAGCACAGCAGCTTGCAGCTCAGGCAAAGTCCCAGGCTAGGCAAGACGAGTTCCAGCGTCAGTTCCTCAGTTACCAGATGCAGCAGACCGAGATCCAGAAGACACAGACTCTGCTCCTTGAGCGTCTCCTCAATTCGAGCTCCGAGCCGTCCGTTACTCCATAGCTTCAGTTGCCCGGAGTCTCCCAGCAGCAGCAGTACACCTCGCACCAGCAGACACCACCAGTAGTTGTGGTACCGACTCCCACCTTACAGCCCAGTGGGCTTCAGAGTCAGGCACCGACTTCTCCTGCGGTTCAGACACCGATGACCCAGGTGTCATCTTGGTTGGCTTCCCCCGGTGAGTTTCAGACCGGATTCACACCTACCCGGGGGCCACACTTGCTGAGGCGACTCGAGACCTCACGACTTCCTATAGAGAGATCACTGGTGAGGATTCTCCAGTAGCAGCAGCTCAGCCTCAGCCAGCAGAGGCTCAGGGTGATCCTCTGGCGACGGGCACACACCTCTCCTCAGTAGCCTTGTCGGAGATTGCACCAGATCAATCCACTCAGATAGTGTCTACTCCTCCTGTGACTGCTGTTCAGACAGATGTCGCTTCTGTTGCAGTAGAGGCAGTTGAGACAGCGACTCCAGCTCACCCAGAGGGTCAGATTGCAGATGATGCAGGAACAGTCACAGTGGCCGTGTCTTCACCACTTCGGACTCAGGGACAGCCAGCCGAGCTTGTTGCAGCAGTTACACTTGCAGCTCTGGCAGTGACATCTTCCCCCGTGCCTCGTGTTTTCACTCGTCGGGCTCCCAGACCCGCACCTACCGAGGCAGGACCGTCAAAGGCCTCAGCTGAGCCTTAGGGAGAGCTTGTAGAGTCAGCACCTGTTTCAGTGCCTGCAGAGCCTGTCACCGCGTCCGAGTCAGCTCAGCCTTCCCAGACCGCTACACAGACAACGCCAGCTTCAGAGGGTCAGGCAGCAGATGGTGACAGTGACTCAAGCCCCGACTACTCCCAGTTCGATCTCCGTGCTCGTCAGCCAGGTGCTTCAGCTCCAGATGCTCCAGCAGACGTGTAGTTTTTGGTGCTAGACGCCAAAGGGGGAGAGGGTCGAGTAGTATCAGAGATAGGGGGAGGGATTTGGTTTTACTTGTGTGTTTTTACTTCCCCGTACTCATGCATCATGTCTACTTTTCTGGCACTTATGTCTATGTGTGATGGATGATATGATTGATGGTTGTGTGTGACAAACTTGCTTTCACTAATATATCTTGTGAGTTTTCACTTGTTTCATGATATGTCTCTTTGATCTAATGATAATTGAGCTTCCGCGTCATACTCCGATACATATGTGAGAATATCATGAGGTACTCTGATTCCTTTTCATATTCTTGAGTATCATGTTTGTGGCTTGGTTTGGATGAGCAAGTATTGTTCTCTCTTTTTCACTAACTCTTGCTCAACCCACCCAAGTCACTTGAAATCCTAACCTTTCACTCTTATATTCATACTCGAGGAGTTATTGTCATCAATCACCAAAAGGGAGAGATTGAAGAATCATGGCCCTAATGGTTTCGGTGATTAACGGCAATAAGGGATTATTATGGCTAATGTGTGATTTGCAGAGGCTATGCGTAGCTTAGCCATAGTGATCAACATGAATGGACATCAATGGTTATCACTTAGCCCCCAAGATGGATATTGTTTCGGATTTCAAAGATGACATGATGAAGACCCTAGAGTGAGAGGCTAAGTGCCATAAGGTGATGAAGGGCACTTAGAATTAGATAGGGCTTTATTTGATCTTTGACCATACTATCAAGGGGGGTCTAGACTAGTAGCTTGACTTAGCAGAGCTTCATGACTTAGGTGTGGTGCACACTTGACTTCCTTAGCTCTAAGCAAGCCTATGGTGACCGTAAAGTAGCCTAGAACAACTTCCATATTCATCGCGACAAAAACCGAAGTTGAGAGAGCTAGTTTCTGGGCGTCGGATGCTAAGGCCAGAGGCGCCGGACGCTGTCTGGCATGCCAGACGCTGGCGCCGGACGCTGATGTAAGCACGTCAGAGCGTCCGTCGATCCAGCAGAGAGCTCCAGAGATGGCCAGTTTGCGACAGACGCGTTTGTCGCATGGGCGTCGGACGCTGCGGAGCGTCCGGGAATATTTTTCCCAGAAACCCGAGAGCAACTAGTTGGCGCCGGACGCTGAGGCTCAGCGTCCGTCGCCAAGCGACGGAGCGTCCGTCGCATGCTGACGTGAACAGGAACTAGCCGTTGGGGCTAGCGACGGAGCGTCCGTCGCCAACTTAAAATGCCTGTTTTTCTCAGCCTGAGGGCTGAGTGTGTGGGGGCTATAAATAGCTTACCTCTTTCTCTCCCACCTTGCCTTTGCTCATTTGAGTTGTTGAGTTCTTTGAGAAGGTTGGGAAGGGAGCAAGAGCCCTAGAGAGAGAGAGTGATTTGCGAATCCAACCATCTTTCTCTCCTCTAGTTCATCCAAGAGTTCAAGTGTGCACCCACTCTAGTTGTGAAGCTTGAGTGAGTCAAGTGAAGATCAAGACTTGTTACTCTTGGTGATCGACATCACCTAGATGGTCCGGTGGTGCTTGGGAGGAAGGTGATCGCCGGAGGATTATCGGCGGCCCTTCTCCATCGACTTGTGATCGGTTGTGGGCGGTTCACCGAGCCGGAGTGGCGAAGAACCAGCTCGTAGAGAGCACTCATCCCTTGCGCGGGATTGAGGGGGAGCAATACCTTGCGAGGTGCTCCAACGAGGACTAGGGGGGAGTGTCGACTCCTCGATACCTCGGCAAAACGTCGTCGTGTCAAGAATCTCTTTCCCTAGCTCTTTTATACCGCATTACATTCCGCACTTGTTCTTCAATTCATACTAGAATTGTGTAGGGTGTTTTCGCTTTTCTTGGCTTGCTACTGCTTTCATAGTCTAAGGCACACGAATCGTTAGGCACGAGGTGATTGACACTTGATAGGATTTCATATTTGTTTTAGAAATTTGAAATAAGCCCAATTCACCCCCCCCTCTTGGGCATCTTGATCCTTTCACCATTGCACCATCCCACATCGATCTTGCACCGACGAATGTTCCATACCTCCTCACCATAGGTGAACTCCTCCAACTTTGAGTTCCACCCATTATTCCTTCATCAATTCTCCATTCCTTTCTGTTTTCTATATTCCTTTTGTCATCTTCCTTAGATGTTTTCTTTTGGTTTCACCGTAAAATTTGTGCTTCCAACTATTAGATTAATTAGCCACTTTGACTGCGGGTTGCATGTTGCATTATTTAGGGCAAGTATGTTGTTATTATCTCATAGATGGCCCCATACAATGTCATATAATCATAAGATGATTGAGCAACTAACTCATACAATGGGTTGTCTTATAGTTATCCAATTATCCTCAATTTATGAAATCAGTATAAGAAAGTTTGTGAGTTGCGTGGCAACATCAAATCATATAATAGTGAATAATGGTCTTATAATCTTAAGTTTTTTTGCTGATGAAATGGTTGCTTCATGAAACATCCACCTTTTTTAACCTTTCTCACTCCCATTCACATCATTAAAAATTTTACATAGCATTCCATGAGATGAACCGCTAATATATAATAATTTTTTAATGGTAATCCCAGTTTTTGGTGATGTGGCCCATGGGTTCAGTCACACCGTGCCGATGTTGGTGTCAACCCTCGCCTAGCAACCATCACATTTGGGAGGGGTGGCAGTCATGCCTGCCACACCATGATTGAAATGGGAGGCCGCCAATCCATGACACCCGCTTGCTAGCCTCGTGCCTTGTAGCGACAGCTTGCTACTTGTGTTGGCCCGACCAACTGAGCCAGTCCACTCCACCTCGATCATCTCCACCTCCATGGCCGGTCATGGTGATGGACAGGAACATATGAGACGGGCAAGGAAGAGATGGATGAGGAAGAGAAGATCAAGGAGAAAGAAGGGGAAGAGAGGCAAAACTTGAGCATTTCCTACGATCGGTCCAAATTGGCTAGAAGAGTTGGCAAGCCACGTTAATTAAAATGACAGAATTGTTACAACATCATTGTTACGCCTTTCTTTTAGTGATAAAAAATGTCTAAGTTCCATCTAAAACTAACATTTGAATATCCAGTGAGCAACTTGCCAAAGAAGTGTTTGGTTCTTCTCATGGCCTAGCTAGCCTCGCCTTGTTGGTATGACCACAGGTGAGCCATTTTGGCTCTCACTTTAGCAAACAACTTTATAAAGCTGTTGTGAGATTCATGAGCTGTTTGTCGCCCGCATAGACTTCAATACGCTCAAGCAAGAAAATCAAACACATAGCCTTGCTTAGACTCCTCACCGGACAAGGCGATAGAGTAACTAGCAAAGAAACTAAACATGCTCTAACTAACATTTGAATATCCAACAGGCGACTGCTAACCCATGTGTCCATGTCCAAGTGTGAGCTGAAAAGCTTCGTTGCTGGATCAACCGTCAACGTGGCCTGTGGCACTAATGGGCGTGTTTTGCCGGAGTCCTGTGCAGAGATCGCCGGGTGTCTGAGGAAGAATCTACGGATGTGACAAACGATCAACGGCAGAGCCGCAGAGGAATCAGGTGATATAGGAATCAAAGGCGTGGGTGGGTCACAGTCAGATTGCAGGAAAGCACACAAAGGCAAAGAGGCAGTACGAGTACTATACTCCTAGGCAGGTAGAGCTAGCGTAGTCGCAATAGGAGCAACCTGAACGAAAATGTCACACAAAACAACAAGCTTACTCCCTCGGTCCCTTTTTTATGTCATTTAGAAAATGTGACTGTGAAGAAAATACGGATTTTTTGGATTTTTAGACATTAAGAGACAGTACATTTTGGTGCGTACGTAACGTACTGCTACAAAGGAACAAAGGAAGATCAAATCATAGACCTAGCTAGGGTACTAGTACTGCTTGACTCGATTTCAGGCTTTGAGCCCAGCCTGAGCTGCGACTGCGTGCCCTCACCCCACAACGGCAACACCAATCATCTCTTGCACTCATCACTGCTCGCTGTTGCCGGCTTGCAGCTCGGAAATGCACCGATCACTCCCCTGTGTGAAAGAAATCAAGCTATCGATCAGCAAACTGATTGTAAAAGTGGAGTCTTTCGCTCTCCGGCTCACCGTTGTGGTATCGCGCAGCGGCGGAGGCAGCGAGGTCGGAGGGCGAAGCCGCGGGAATGGAGATGGAGAGCTGCGTGGCGTCCTCCGGCCCCGCCCACGACGGCCTCGTGTCGCCACTCTCCCGCGGCCACTCGTCGAAGAAACGCCGCAGGGGCTTCTCCACGGGCGCGGCGTCGGAGCCGACGGTGGCGGCCAGCGGCTTGTCGAGGCTCAGGTCGGCCCCGAGCGCGTGGAAGTGCCGCCGTCTGAGCTCGGCTTCCCGAAGCTCCTTGGATTGCCCGTAGACGTCGTAGTAGCCGCCGCCGCCGCCCGGGAAGAGCGATGGCTGCGGCGGCGGCGTGTAGTGAGCGTGGGAGTGAGCATACCTGTGGTAAGACGGCGGCGGCGACGCCGCGTGCAGACTCGCGTCGAGGTGGAGCTGGAGAGCGCTCTGAGCGGGAGCGCGGGCTGCTGCTGCGGAGGCGGCGCCGTGGCGGAGATGCTGCTGCTGCGGATGGCCGAGGCTCGGCGGTGGCGGCGCGTCGACCGCGCGAGGCGGCGAGATGGAGAGCGCGGACGGGCGGTACGCCGCCGCGGCTGGGGAGGTGGCGGAGGAGGTCACTTCCACAGGCTTTCTTGAACGGCTCTTCCCGCGGTGGATGTGCTTCTCGCAGTACTTGGACTCGCCGTGGGCCTCCCTGGAGCATCGCCACTTCTTGCCGTCCGTCCGCCGGCACCGCCCCGGCTCCGGGTCCTCCGCCTTGCGGCCGAACGGCGCCCCGGCGCCGTAGCAGCCCCAGTACGCCACTGCACGGAGGCGACGATCATCAGCGAGCTATGCTATGATGACTAGCGAGCGACGATCAGAGTAACTAAAACATGAGGCGACAACTCGAGGAGGAGGAGGAGAGAAGCGCAGTACGCGACGGCGAAGGCTGGGGCGGGAAGGCGAGGGAGGGCGCGGTGTCGACGCCGGTGGCAAGGCGGAGCGGCAGGACGAGGTCGTGCGGCACGGGCGCGCCGGAAGCCATGTACTTGAAGATGAGCGCCTGGTGCTCAAGCTCCTGCCACTGCGACGCCGTGAACAGGCGCCTCCCGCCGCCGTGCCCGCTCAGCATCATCTCGCAACAAACGCAGGCTGCCAACTGCCAAGGAGGAGACACAGCACGATGACGGCGCCGAGAGAGAGCTCGCTTCTTTCTTTTGCAAGGGAAATGGAAATGAAGTGAAAGGGAGGGGATGACTCCAATACTACTACTAGTAGTCTCCAGGTTTGTGCTGGTGTCAGTCAGGGCTCGGGAACGGGAAGACGTGCTAGTATCATCATCCGCCATCATGCATACGGTGTCAGTCAGGCAGGCTGATGAGGCACAGGGCAGGGCGGCATGTAAATGTTTTGCTGTGTCATCGAATCTTTCGGCACTAATTAAATATATTAAAAATAAACTATTTATAAAACTAATTACATATCCCTGCGGAATTTAACAAAACGATTATATTAAGTTAAGTTAATTTATAATTAACAAATATTTACTGTAGCACAACATTATCAAAATATGAATTAAATAGGCTTAAAAGATTCGTCTCGCGAAGCTGGTCCCAACTAACAAATTACTTTTTTAATTAGTATATTTTAAATAGATAAAATTAGGAACGGGAGATTCGATGTGACAGGAATAAATGTTTTGACACAGAAACCAAACAGGCCCTGACTGGGGATTCAAGGTGAGGATGCCGCTGTGGTGGTGCAGTCGGCGCAGAGGATGGGTCACTTCGGTCAGTGTTCAGGTCAGGGCGGCAGAGCAGAGTGCGCGCTGCAGAATCTGCGTGCGCTGCAGCTCGGCTGCCCGCGTCCTGCAGCGCGGCCGGCATCAGCAGCAGACAGCAGGGCAGCAGCTGCCAGCGGGAGCAGCTGCGCAGGCGCTCTGGGCTGGCTGGCTGGCACCTGCCGCTGCGCCTGCGCGCGTGGGAGGGGGAGCGGACGGAAACGCTGGGCCTCTGTGCCAGTGGTGCGCACAGACCGACGCACGGTGTCCTGCCCCTGCCCGCTGCGCAACGGACTCGTCTTCGGAACAGGAGAAGGAAAGAGACGGTCTCGACGGAGTATGGACCAATGTCAGTGGCCGTGGTTGGGTCGATCAGCGTGACGGCGAAGGGGCGAGCTCAGCCTGAGGCGGGAGGTCGGCCCCGAGCTCCTAGCCAGCACCCAGCAGCATTGCAGCAAGGCTGGTGGGGGGCACTCTGGCATGCAGAGATGCTCATGCTCCCTTGCGGCCTCCTTGCCACGCCGTGTTCACAACAATCTCCTATTCGCTGAGAACTGTTTCATCAGCTGTGGCTTTCCTGTGCCAAACGGCCCAACGCGCTTTGACCCTTTTCCTCCAAAGGCGTATTTAGATCCAAAATTATTTGGAATTTTGACACTGTAGCACTTTTATTTGTATATGGTAATTATTGTCCAATCATGAAGTAACTAGACTTAAAAGATTCATCTCGCAAATTACAGATGAATTATGTAATTAGTTATATTTTTTTATCTATATTTAATACTACATGCATGCGTTCAAAGATTCGATGGAACAGAGATGTGACAGAAAATTTGGAATTTTGAAGGGAAGTGAACAAGGCCCTACTATTAGCTCATTGCAATAGTAAGGACTAATATAAGGGCATGTCTGGAAGACTGGTTTTAGATTAAATACCATCCTAAAATTGTGGAGTTGTAATATTATGCCGGTAGGACCCATAAATATTGTTTGGATGGCCGGTTCATCTAACAAAGTTACCAGGTTACAAGCGGAAAATCTAATTTGTTGGACTTCACATGAATATATATTATAATATGCTTTAGCACAACATTTTTTCTATAGATTCAGATCTATTTTTTATAATTAATTGGCATAACTCATAATTGTAGTTTCTATTATCTAAATGTGGTGAATTTTTTTATGATGGCCTGATTATGGTATGGTTGAACTATAGTAAAAATCATAATCATTGGATCATGTATAACTTAGTTATATATTTTTTTAAAAAAATATATATAACTAAGTTATACATGATCCAATGAGTATGAAACTTTTACTACATCTCAAGCATATAGTAATTAGGCCAAAAAAAAATTCACCACAATTGAACCATAAAAATTGTAGTTATAAATTATTTCAATTAATTACAGAAAAAGATCTAATTCTATAGCAAAAAATTTGTACTAAAATATATCATATTATATATTCACTATGTAGATCTACTCATGTAAAGTCCAATAAAATATAATTTTCTATTTTTATGATTTTTTTTGTGATTTACTAACATTTTTTTAAAGATATAGTCATAATAAAAAACAAAACCACCTTCAAACCCACTTATAACCAGGCCAGGGAGGTAAAATGCATGATTTTAAAAGTTAAGAGAGGTGATTTATTTAATTTTAGAGTTTGTGGGGAAAATCTGATTTTCAAAAAAAAATGAGAGAGAAAGTTGGTTTTTTCCCGAAGGAAAATTGAGGGAAGCCAAATCGACGGAAGCGAGAAGCCTGCGTGCCTCTCCTCTAGTCTCCTGGGCTCGGCTCCTAACTTTTCCTTGGGCCAGATTATACCTACTCCAGCTTACATATCTGGGGTTGGGCCCCTTATCCTCGAGGGCCCAGTGCGGTGGCTTGTCTAGTTGTCTGCATAGTTTTCCGTTATAAATGAGGAACGACACTGTTATTGTCAATAGCATGATATTTTGTAATCTTGCATCCTTCACTATTCAGTTTGTTTAACTAGAATTTTTAGTATTTTAAGCGTGGTGCAGGGCGACATGCAACCAAATGTCATCTAGGTCCCTCTACTTGAACGTTGCACAGGGCAGACATGCAACCAAATGTGCCCATATTTTAGTCACTTATGCAACAAACCAATCACATAATAACATTATACAACTTTCTATCTAAGAGCAACTCCGTCGGGTCCTCTTTTCCCTTTTTTCTAAAAATCTATAAATCAATATAGGAGATTGAGAAAACCAAATTATTGTATATATATATATATACGGAATTATGTACTTTGACAAATTGAGAAAACCTCCAACCTTACATATCCGTGACCAATGTATCAACAGTAAAAATCTCTTTTATATTCTTTCTGACATCACGGGTGCATTGTGAGAATATTTTTAATATAAGTTTATAATTCTCTCTGAGTTTTGTTTCCATTGATAAATCAACTATGGTTGTTTTTGACTATTTTCTTTGAGATAAAAATACTGTTTCGGTAACTAAGCCGGCTGATAAGCCAAATGAGAAGGCCGTCACGAACCAAACGAAATAGTGGTAAAGGAAGGTTCACTGTCTACATCGTCATGCTTTATCACGATGCTTTCGTGGCAATACTTACATATAGCATTAAATAAAAAAGAGAGAGGTGATAAGCTAACTATGGTTGTTTTTAGCTGTTTTTTTTAGATAAAAATACTATTTTGATGACTGATAAACCGGCTGATATGTCAAATGAAAAGATCGTCACGAACCAAACGAAATAGTGGTAGAGGAAGGTTCACTGTCCACATCGCCATGCTGCATCACGATGCTTCCGTGGCAATACTTACATAATAGCATCGAATAAAAAAAAGAGAGAGATACCATTATAAAATAGAATACTAATTAAAATAGGTTCAATTTTTTAAAAGAAACGACCGCGGATATCCACGTTGCTTTTTGAAATAAGGAGACAGACAGGTGTCGTGTCTACCCAGACCCAAAAGGTTCCCAGTTTCACACTCAAAAAAACGCACGGGCCCCACGCCATACGCGGCCGCGTGACGAATATACGACGCGTTGCCTTGGCGAAGATCCGCTCCCCTCCCCTGCAGGCTCCAGACCTCCGCCTTCTCACCGCTCGAGGAACCACCGCCGCCACCCCACCACTCTCCAGCCCCGCCGCAATCGCGTCCCCTTCTCCGCCTTGCAGAGCTTCTCGACCACCCGGTCCCCTCCACCTCCAAGCGCCCCCGGCCCGCGGCGAGCCCGACCGAGCAGGATGGGGTTTATCGGCGCGCACGGCGTGGAGACGCTGAAGCGGTACAGGTACAGTGGGGAGGACCGCTCGGTGGTGGCCAAGTACGTGCTCCAGCCCTTCTGGAGCCGATGCGTCACCCTCTTCCCGCTCTGGATGCCGTGAGTAGTCTCCATCCCCTCTCTTTGTGCGTGTGAGCGTGCGCTCCAGTTCACGTCCTACTATTGTTCTACTAGTGTTTAGTCCGCGCGTCCGTGCAATCCCTGGTAATGAGTTGTTTGACATGTGACTAGTTCCAAATCCTGTTTGGGTGTTCGATTGGTCTCCTTCCGCGTGGCTTCTTACTGATAGTGGTTGAGTAGTTGCTGCGTCTGCCCATTCCCCAATTTGTAAGAGCACTAGGGCAGTAACAAGTATTGTTTTGTACGATCTCCATTTCAGAAGGTATAAGGAGGCGCTTAAGATCGAGTAATATGACTGACATCGGGTTGCTATCTAAAACTGAATGGTTTTACAGGAAGTTGTGTACTATGTCAGTATGTGCGTTAGCTTGTTATGGTATTTTACTGTTTCCACTTTTTAGCAGTCGGTGGATTCTATGCCACAAAGCAATAATAAATTGAATGCACTCACCTACTGCTAAGTGTTTTCTTGCCACCCTGGTTTGGTGAGCTATTGTAGAAATTTTCCTAATTATATTTGGGCAGTGAGGGGTGGGGGAGATAACTTTTCCACATGTGAACAATGAGTTTTGATTCGATGATTTTCTTGTACAACCAAGCAATTGTGGCCTGGAGAAGAAACAACAAAGTGCTCTTAGGCTCCATGTTGCAGAGATCTGACTTTTTGGCAAATCAAGCTTAACGAATTGGCAGGAGCACTGCCTTTCAATTAAGCAAGGAAAAGAGAGTTTATGTACAAGATCATGGCTTGATCGCCAAACACAGAGAATCCCCATCGCAACACCTAGTCTCTCACTCCTGTGCTAGCACAGTGCAAGCATCAAGTTTCATGTTGCGCTTTGTTCTTTCCCTGTCAAAACTTCTGTGCTGACTTATAATTTTCTTCATTTGCATGTATGGATTCACAAATAGACCAAACATGGTAAGAGATCGACGACCGCATTGTCAATTCTTCGTTGCATTCATCTCATCTGGTGCAGAACATGGCTATGCTAATATGCTTTCCGACATTTCAGATCACACTTACAGGATTTTCGTTTCTAGTTCTATCAGCGCTGCTTGGCTATGTAAGTTATTTTCTTGCCTGAACTAGTTGCGATTTTGTGAAGCTGTTAACCGGATGTTAAGATCCCAACCTGTGCTTCTTTTGATGCATTCTATATCATGATAGAACCCATCATTTTTTATGTTGTTGCGATGGTGACCACTTATGCAGATATATTCGCCTCGCCTTGACACTGCTCCTCCTAGGTGGGTCCATCTTGCCCATGGATTACTCCTCTTCTTGTACCAGGTTTGTGAAACTAACTATCATGAGATTCTAAATGGACAATTAAGTCTTTTTTCTGCTTTCTTCCCCCCCCCCCCCCCCCCCCCCCCTCATTTGATTACCAAATAGTAATGCATTGCCAAGCAAGAGTATTTCAATTTAAAAGTTTTTAAATGGCCTGCTTTTCTTATCTTGGTATTTAGTTTCAAGAGAGAAGAACCCGGGGAAACAAGGGAATCATGTCAGTGTTAACTTTAGAATTTAGGATTTATGGCTAACTTATATGGAGGTGTGATTTATTGTTCTAGGTGGTTTTAAAATGAGTTTCATGATAACTTCTGCGGAAAAGTCTTTGTAGCTTAGTTGTAGGTCTAGAAAATTCAATTATAAGGGCTCAATTTCAATTCAAACATGTTTTAGAATGGTCAAAATAGCCACTGTTGGAAAAGACAATGAAACATGTTTCATGCAGTTAAATGAGAAAGACACTCTTTTGGCACTAGCCGATGTACTAATTAGCATTAACCCTGTGCCCTTCCTGTGTTTTATTAGACTGGTACAATTTACTTTGCACTTTGCATTATTGGTTCCATGCATCGTCCAAAGTTTCAAACCTGTTTTGCAAACAACTATGGCATTATATTAAATCTTGAGATACAAACAACTTGGCATTATATATTTATATTAAATCCTGAGATACAAGAACTTGGCAAACTTTAGTCTGTTCATATTAGTCAGAATGTATTTTGGCATAGTCTTATTAACATTAAAAAGAAGTCCCGAATTTTATTTTATTTTTCTATTGTTATCTGCTGGTATGCATAATGTTTCACTGGATGTCTGATTAAACTGGTGACTACGATGCTCAGCTTGCTCATAAATTTGATAGAGTTTGATAAACTATATTGTCTTATAGCATCTTGCCTTGACGGTATAATATTGCCTCCATGCTAGACTTTTGATGCTGTTGATGGTAAACAAGCGAGGCGTACTAGCTCATCAAGCCCTCTTGGAGAACTTTTTGATCATGGTACTTTATAGCCATCATTTTCCCTTTTCCTATCTCTATTAGCATGGCATCTTACATCTCTAAATTGCCATTTTACAGGATGTGATGCACTTGCCTGTGCTGTAAGGATTTTCTAAGCCCTTACACCTTTTCTCCTCCTTTGACCTTTGAGATGTTTCTCTGATTTGTTGTTAGTTTGAAGCTTTGGCCCTTGGAAGCACCTTGATGTGTGGAGGATGGACATTCGGGTTCTGGGTGGTTGCTGCTGTCCCGTTCTATCTTGCAACCTGGGAACAGTAAGACCCTTCAAACCCATTTTTTGTGTACATACTCTAATAGAAAATTTTGGTATTTCCCCCCAAATGTTACTATGTGTTCTGAATTTATGATCACTCAGTCAAATGATTCGATTTCACAATGCTTGTTATAGTAAAAGCTTCTTAGGCTTATAAGTTCTGTACCTATTGTGGCATTAAGCTATCTCAATGTTATATTGTTATATAGTTTGAATGTTGGTGAATTTCTTTTGCATGTTATTATTATTTAATATGCCATGGAATGTAATATGATTAAATGTGACAAAATAACTCTAATGTGGATTGCTTCATGATTACTTCCAGTCTTCCACGATATTTAGGGAACACATTGGTGACTTAATGTTTTTTTCTATTTTCTTAACAAGTATGACAGTGTCTAAAAAAGTGCTAAGGCGCTAGACTGTCAGTGGGGTGAGGTGGTGCTGATGCCTATCGCCTCATCATTGACTATTGGGGCTACTCTGTGATCAGGTGCTAGACGGGGTGGATGGTGCTTAGAACCTCAGTGCCACCTAGGCAGCCTAGAATGCCGAATTTTGAAATAGTGGTAGATTGCTCTACTTTGGTTCATGCTGAATGACTGCTCATTCTTCTATATTTATACGGCATATTACCTCTTGTTTCTTCTAGTTAGGGAAAGTACTTTGGTGTCACTTTATAGGTGGATCTTGAGACAATTTTACAGACAATAAGTGGTCTCATAGATAGACTTGTAGAACTTAACAACCAATAGTCTATGCGTGGAAGAAAATAATGTTTGGAGTTGCATACCAATAACAACAACAATAGTACACAAGTAGTATCATAGTCCTAGATTTAACAATACCTCTTTCTCTCACCTCCTCCCCTCTCCTCCACATCATAACAAAATCCTATGTGGCATTTCATGGGACAGCCTATGAGGCAGCTGATGTATACCAATGTACTTGACCTTGTGTCTTCTGTTGTTGCAAATGATTTCTCACAAGAAAAATTATAGGTTTCAGTCATTAGTTTTACATCTTGTTTTGCTGGACTGATGTTCTTAATGTTTAATTTTTTATGTCTGTTGATCCATTGATACTAGGTCTGTCTGCTATTTATCGTTATTTACACTTGTGTCACCAGCTTCTTTACAAACACACTCATTCTCCCTACAATAAATGGACCAACGGAGGGCCTGATGCTGATCTATGTATCCCATTTGTTTACATTTCTTACTGGTAATTTGCATTAACTTTCTTCAAATCTCTGTTACATTCTTGATTATTCTAAAATCAGAACGTCTACTGTAATTCATGTTGTTTGTTCACTTAATCTAGGCGCTGAATGGTGGGCACAGGATTTTCGGAAATCACTACCCTTTTTTGGTTGGATTCCACTTCCATTTATTTCCGGTATGTACTCTTGGGACTATGAGATGACATCACGTTTATCGGTTTATGCGAACACAGCATTACTTTCTCCTTTATGCCTTATTTGCATGATATTTGACTGTGTTGGAATATTGTTACACATGTATGGTAGGCTTGTATAGTTACGGTTGTTAGGCATGTATAGTAGGCTATTATTGGTGTCTATCACAATTCTTCCTGTAATTCAGCCCATTGGCTTATATATAATGGCGCCCCTGGCTGTTGCCCAGTGTGGCCTTTGCCCCCAATCTGATCTTCCCACTCTAACATGGTATCAGCCGCATACCCGATCCTCCGCTTCCGCTGATCGCGCACCCAGGCCGCGACCTTCTTCCTCGCGACGCCGCCGCCACCCCTCTCTGCACGTGTTCCCCTCACGACGCGTCCACCCACCCGGCGGCCCCCCCTCCTCTCTCTCCTTCCATGGCCGACGACGAGATCGTGCCCGATCCCACCGCGGCTCTTGCTGCAGCCCTCGCCGCAGCCCTTCCTGCCGCCGCTCCTCCGAATCCTGCTGCCTCTCTCGCCACCATCAATATCAAAACTCACCTCCCCATCACCCTGGAACTTCACCCGCCCAATTATCGTGCCTGGCGTGAGCTTTTCACCATCCTCCTCGGCAAGTTCGGCGCTGGTCACCACATCGATGGTACGCCGGTGCTTGACCCAGTCACGCCGGTGTGGACGACGACGGATTTCTCTGTCCGAAGCTGATGAACAAGGTGATGACGCCTGGCGCAAACGCCCGCACCATCTGGCTGGCGATCCAGGCGCAGTTCCAGAACAACAATTCGTCGCGGGCCCTTGCGTTGGAAGCGGACTTCCGCAATCTCGCGCAAGGCAACCTCTCCTTCTCCGACTACAGCGAACGCCTCAAGTCGTACGCCGACGGGGTCGCCGATCTCGAATTCCCCGTCAACGAGCCGACTCTGGTCCTCACGCTCATTCGAGGCCTAAGTCCAACTCTTCGTCACATGGGGACCCTCATCAAATCCCCGGATCCCCTGCCGACGTTCAGCACTGCGTGCTCCATGCTGGAACTTGAGGAGGCGGACCTCAAGACCCCGCAGCCTGGCGAACAAACGGCGCTGGTGGTGGCGCCTCCACCGCCCGCTTCCCCTTCGGCGCGCCTCCACCGCCCGCTTCCCCTTCGGCGCCCCAGCAGTCCTCTTCTGCGCCGCGGAACAACAACAAGAACAGGAACAAGAACAAAAATCGCAACAGTGCGCCATCCTCCGGCAGGTCTGGCACGCCCGGCGGTTTCGGCGGCTTCCGTCCGTTCCTGAACCCCTACACCGGCACCTTCCAGATGTGGCCAATGCAGCCTACCCAGGGCGTGCTTGGTCCACGTCCCGGCGTTCCGCATCAGGCCATGTTCGCTGGCGCCCCTCCCGGCTTCCCTACTGCCGGTGCGCCTGCAGCAGCTGCAACGACGTCCGCCACGAACACCTGGGATCCCACTGCCTTGATCAACACGCTGAACTCCATGACCCTGCAGCAGCCTGACTGGTTCATGGATTCCGGTGCGTCCTCCCATCTCTCCAACGATCAGGGTATTCTCTCCTCCACTTCTCCTTCCCACACACCCACAAATATTCTTGTCGGAAACGGCTCTTCCATTCCCATCACCGCTCGTGGTAGTGTTGTTTTTCCCTCTCCTACCCGGCAATTTTCTTTATCCAATGTTTTAGTTTCTCCTCAATTAGTCACCAATCTTATTTCCGTGCGCAAGTTTACCATTGACAACCTTGTGTCTGTGGAATTTGACCCGTTTGGTTTGTCTGTGAAGGATCTGAAAACTAAGGCGCTGCTCTATCGGTGCAATAGCTCCGGCGATTTGTACCCTTTCTTCACGACACCCACCTCCACTCGCACCGTGTTGCTGGCTCTTGCAGAAGACATTTGGCATCGTCGCCTCGGCCATCCCAGTGCCAAAGTTCTCTCTCAATTGAAGTCAGCCAACGCCATCTCTGTCGCCCCAAATAAAACACCTGCCACTCCTTGTCATGAGTGTCAATTAGGAAAACATTTTCGTTTGCCGTTTGCTACATCTTTAATGCGCACTCAGCGCCCTTTTGAGATTATTCATTGTGATTTGTGGACTTCTCCGGTTCCCAATGTGTCTGGCAATAAATATTATTTGGTGTGTTTAGATGATTTCACTCATTATCTCTGGACATTTCCCTTGAAACTGAAATCTGACACTTTTTCCACTATTCGCGATTTTCACACCTACGTGTTAACTCATTTTCATTGTCGTATCAGTTTCGTCCAATGCGATAATGGTCGTGAATTTGATAACCACGCTGCTCGCTCATTTTTTCTTTCCCAGGGAATTCGATTCCGACTCTCTTGCCCGCACACTTCACCATAAAATGGAAAAGCTGAGCGTGTCATCCGCTCAATCAACAATATTCTTCGAACATTGTTGATTCAAGCCGGTCTTCCTCCCGCCTTCTGGGCCGATGCCTTACACACAGCCACCCACCTCTTTAACCTCCACCCCACAAAAGTCCTCAAAAATATCACCCCACACCAGGCTTTGTTCGGCTCCAAGCCGTCCTATTCCCACCTCCGGGCTTTTGGATGTCGCTGCTATCCCAACCTATCGGCTACCACTCCTCACAAACTTGCGCCACGATCCACCGAGTGCATTTTTCTCGGCTACCCCTCCGATCACAAGGGCTACCGTTGTCTTGATCTCAAGTCTAACAAAACTATCACGTCCCGGCATGTCGTGTTCGACAAGCTCACATTTCCTTATGCCGCTCGTACCAGCACCCCTGCCTCTGCGTATTCGTTTTTGGATGACTTTGCAGATGATGATACAATGCTCCCGGGTGCTCCTGCGCCTCTGCCCGGCGTGCCTGGCTCACTGCCAGCAGAAGGACCTGCCCCATCGCCCGGCACACCTGGATCCACGGCGCCGCACGGGCCTGCCCCGTCACCCGACGCGACCGAACCGGCATCATCCTCGTCGCAAGCTGCTGCAAGGGTGCCGGCGTCTCTGACCGGGCCAGCCCCGATGCACGGCGCGCCCGGTTCGACGTCAACGCCGCACGCCACGTGCGGCGCCTCCACGCATGGCGCTGCTGGTGCGGGCACCTCTTCATCGGCGCCGAACGACTACAGCACCAGGCCGCCTATAACGGCTGTCTATACTCGCCGTCCACGTCCTGTGGAACTCTCCACCGAACAGCGCGCTCCCTCGCCGGCACCACCTGCTCCTCAGCAGGCCTCTCGTGCATCTGCTCCTGCACCGATTCCCGCTTCTCAGCGGTCTTCAGAAGCTCAGAAAGTACCCATTCCACCTATCTCCAATGACCATCAAATGGTTACTCGAGCCAAGAGTGGGTTCCGTACTCCAGCCACTTTTCAGGTTGCCGGATCATCGCCCATTCCAACATCCTACAAGCAAGCTCTTGCTGATCCTAATTGGAAGAATGCAATGGTTGAAGAGTTCAATGCTCTCACGGCTAACAGGACCTGGGATTTAGTGCCTGCCCCACCCAATGCCAACATTGTTACTGGGAAGTGGATTTATCGCCAAAAGCTTAAGTCTGATGGGTCACTGGATCGTTATAAAGCCCGTTGGGTGCTACGTGGTTTCTCTCAGCAACCAGGTGTCGATTTTGAGGAGACCTTTAGTCCGGTGGTGAAACCTGCTACGATTCGCACTGTTCTTTCTCTGGCAATCAGTAGCAACTGGTCTATTCATCAACTGGATGTGAAGAATGCCTTCTTAAATGGTACTCTGGAAGAGACAGTTTACTCTCAGCAACCATCCGGGTTCATTGATCCAGCCTTTCCACAACATGTTTGCAAGTTGAACAAGTCACTGTATGGACTTAAACAAGCCCCACGCGCTTGGTATACTCGCTTCCAGTCTTTCATACTCTACTGGATTTTGCAGTTCCAGATGTGACACCTCCTTGTTCATCCGCAAGTCTGGCAATGACATTGTGTACTTGCTACTGTATGTGGACGACATCATTCTGACGGCCTCCTCCTCAGCACTGCTTCAGCAGATCATTGCCTCCCTTCAACAGGAATTTGCTATGTCCGATCTTGGTGAACTTCATTATTTCCTTGGCGTCACTGCATCCCAGAATACCTCTGGTTTGCTGTTGACTCAAGATAAGTATGCCCTGGAGCTTCTTACTCGTGCCAAGATGCAGCACTGCAACCCCTGTGCCACTCCCATTGAAGTGAGCCCCAAGCTCCCTGCAGAGGCGGGTCCTCCAGTCACCGACGCCTCCCTCTATCGCAGTCTGGCTGGTGGTCTTCAGTACCTTACTCTTACACGGCCTGACATCGCTCACGCCGTCCAACAGATCTGCCTGCATATGCATGATCCGAGGAGGAACACTTCTCTCTTCTGAAGCGCATTCTTCACTACGTCAAAGGCACTATCAAGTATGGTCTTCAGATCACTCGCAGCTCCTCTCATGATCTGCTCCCTTACTCCGATGCGGACTGGGCGGGCTGCCCCGATACTAGGCGCTCTACCTCTGGCTTCTGTGCCTTTATTGGCGATAATCTGGTGTCCTGGTCTTCCAAACGGCAACAGACAGTCTCTCGTTCGAGCGCTGAACCTGAATATCGCGGCGTTGCTAATGCTGTGGCCGAAGCATGTTGGCTCCGCCAGCTTCTTGCTGAACTTCATCGCCCGTTGTCTAAGGCTACGGTGGTCTACTGCGACAACATTAGTGCTGTATACCTCTCCACCAACCCGGTTCAACATCAGCGCACCAAGCACGTGGAAATTGATTTGCACTTTGTGCGTGATCGTGTTGCTCTCGGGGAAGTTCATGTTCTACATGTTCCAAAAACACTTCAATATGCGGACATCTTCACAAAAGGACTGCCTACTGCTGTCTTCCAGTCCTTCCGCTCGCCTCGACGTCCGATCCTCTCCCGGTTGATACTGCGGGGGGGCGTTGGAATATTGTTACACATGTATGGTAGGCTTGTATAGTTACGGTTGTTAGGCATGTATAGTAGGCTATTATTGGTGTCTATCACCTCCTGTAATTCCTCCTGTAATTCAGCCCATTGGCCTATATATAATGGCGCCCCTGGCTGTTGCCCAGTGTCGCCTTTGCCCCCAATCTGATCTTCCCACTCTAACAGACTGCAAGCATATAAGTCTTTCTGTGCTCTTTGCTACAATGTGATATTTGTTTCTTTAGTCGACTGAGTCTGTTTGCCAGAAGTGCAATGCTCATGGCCTCACATAATTATTACTGTAATTATTTCTAAAGTTTTTCCTTTTGCTTGTTTCAGAAATCGAAATGCCCTTGTATGTTCTTGTGCTGATTCTTATGATTGTGTGTGCTGTTATACCTACTGTTAGATCCAAGTAAGTTTCTCTTCGTTTTCCTCTACTCCCTAGCTGCTATTTACACTGAGCATCCAGAACTATTATGGAACTAACTACACACAAATTCTGATTTGTCCATTTTCTTGAATTGATAAATGTAACTAGTGACTTTGGGGCATTCACCTCAGGACAAAGCAATAATGATAATTGATAAATGTAACTATGATATGTGTCTCATATTTGCTAATGATTGGTTCTACCAATATGTTACTGTTCTTTGTATTAGTTCCCCAGAACTGCTTGCAATATGCTTCAATTTTCATAAATCCTCACTTCCCTTGCTAGTGATTTCAATAATTTTACCACAATGTGAAGCAAGGATAATAGTTAATTAATGTAACTGTGTTAGTGTGTTGCATATGATCAATCTTTGCTTAGAAGTGATCCTTTTGTTGTCCAGTGTCAGCAATGTCCAAGAGGTAGTTGAGACACGAAAAGGAAGCATGGCATTAGCATTAGCTATGGTAAGATTTTGACTTTTCCCATATGTGGACGAATAGAATTTGTTAACAATGCAATTTTAACAGTATATTGGCTTGCTACTGTGCTTTTGGAAACAGTAAGTGATCATCCATTTGAAAATACTAAGCCCTAAGCAAGTAAGCAAGGAAGGGTTAGTTTTTTAAAAAGAAGTGTGTATTTTTTTTTGCATACATTTTTAAACTTTGCTCCAACTAGTGTAAACCTTTTTTCATGAAGTTTATATATGTACTGCCAGTGCTAAAAAAGCTATAGATATCTAGTTCCCTCCAGAGCATTTATAGACCCCTAGAGCATCTAAGTTGTCAACGTGAGAACTCAGCTGTTGTTTTAACATTATTGCCTCTTTAGTTTATGTTACATAACTATCTTGTGTTTGGCAGTCTCAAGTTGCATGTGCTGTTACATTAACGTTTGTGTTCTTACGTTTTTTATAATTGGCTGCAGATCCTTCCTTTTATTGCACTGTTAGCTGGAGTTGCTATCTGGTATGCCAACTGGAAAATGTATCATTGTTTATTGTTTAGGATAGAGCTTCGGAAATATATATGATAGACTTAGGTCCCTGTTATTTGTTATGCAGGTCTTATCTTTCTCCTTCAAGTATCATGAGGAACCAACCACATTTGCTCGTAATTGGAACTGGCTTTAATTTTGGATATTTGGTGGTAAGTTTCATTGCTGTTGTTTTTTGTTATTAGATTATCTAGCATAGGAAAAAGTCCAAAATAATCTCCCCAAGTTTGGCCTATGTCCAGATAACCCCTAAACTAACATTTGGTTCAATTTACTCTCTCCAACTATTTCAGTTGCTCTATTTTACCTCTTAACAGGATTTGTTATTTTTGTTTCTCCACATATAAGTTGAGCTTTAATATCAAATTTTGTGAGGTGATAGAGGACATCATAAGTTATTTTATAAAAATATATCTTGTTTTTTTGCTACTATTTTGATAGCTTAGGAAATTTAATAACAAATTAACCCTAGAGACACAATATCGTATGAAAGTGAAACATAACGATGAAAATGAATAATGTATTTTCTAGCACAAAATATATGTCCTCTATCACCTTATATATCTTAAACTTAGACACAATTTGTACAGAGAAACAAAAAATAAAAATGTAAATTGAACCAGCTGAAATAGCTTTTTTGGGGGGGGGGGGGGGGGGGGGGTAATTTGGACTTTTTTCCTTTAGCTTACTATAGTTGCTCATTGCAACAGAGTTTTATATCTACAACAACAGTGGCAAGAGCGAAGCTTTGTCCCAAGTATGTAGGCTAGGGATGAAACCCAATATGTGCCACCAACACAAACAGAAAAGGAGTAATATATAAAGCACCAATAAAAAACAGAGTTTTATATTTAGGCTTCAAAAAATCTATTTGCTGAGTTCCTTATGGTTTAGTTTTGTAAGGTGGGGTTGATTGGAAATAGCAACCTCACCACTACCCAGGACCCAGGTCACACAGAAGTCATCTGAGTCTCATTAGTACTGCTGACAGGGTATAAAATAACAGTACATGCAATCTGTCAGAATATAAAATAACAACATGTACAAAAGCCTCGGGTTTGATTGGAATGCATGAGTCAAGCAATGAAGAACATATTAGACTGGATTTAACTTCAGCTATTGCATGATGTCTTTAGTAATACGTTGTTTTCTGAAGGGACAAATTCGGTGCAATACTAACACACTATCACTCATTTTGTTTATATTTACAAATACTGCTCATCATCGTATAACGTGAATAATCATCTATGAGCAGGGAAGAATGATACTTGCTCATTTGTGTGATGAACCCAAAGGTCTAAAATCTGGAATGTTCATGGTATGACTTTGAATTGTCCTGTCTTCTCATCTTTAGATGCCAAGTGTAGGCCATTTTTTAAGTGCTGACTAAAACCTCCTGTTTCAGTCTCTGGTGTTTCTTTGTTTTCCGATTGCAAATGCTCTCATTGCAAAGATCAACGATGGGTAAGCTCTCAATGTGTTTATTCCACCTAGTACTGGTGCATGTGAAATACAGCTCTTTTATGTTTACACTAAATGGCTCGATCTTCTTACTGGCAGGAGTCCTTTAGTTGATGAGCTTGTGCTGCTGCTTCTTTATTGTGCATATACAGGTGAACTTGAGCATTTTCAGTTTCATACTTGCATCCTATGATCATTTCTATGGAATCTTTCCTAGGCACTAACATTCAGTTTGTCCATTCTATTCAATAGTATCATGCTTTGAGGGCCTATAGACCCCGTATAGATTTATAGAGTGCTGTTTCAGATAGCACATTCTCTAATATTTAGTCGAGTCTTTCTTCATTTCCTAGCGATGGATCACTAGCACCATAAAACTTTACTTTTTTCTTGTATTGCTGTTATACTGGGTATGATCAGGGAGACCAACATTTACGCATGTGGCATTCTCATGCTTGTAGCATGTAACTTTGCATCTCAAAGTCTGCAGTGTGTTAAGCTCTATCTTCTGGGACTATTGTCCTTTTTTATGTCGATGTTTCTGCTTGGTTATCTGGTCACACTCCGTGTTTACATATCACCGTTCCATTTTCTTGTTACAGTGGGTCTTTACCTACACCTTGCCGTTTCGGTTGTGCATGAAATCAAGGATGCTCTTGGAATCTATTGCTTCAGGTGTGGAAAACTCCGTGTGGTCCTACTGTTCAAAAAAAAAAACTCCTATGCAAACCCTTGGACTAACTTTTTTCGCTGCTGCTGGTACTGCTGACAGGATAACTAGGAAGGAGGCTTGAATTTGTTGTAGTCCAGAGCAAATTCGTCACCGTGGACGCTGGAAGTGTGTGCCCCTGGAAACGCCTCAACCATCTGTTTGTTGTGAAGAGGAATCTATGAATTGTATTGCATAGTTACCTTCATACAACAGTGTAATGTACATTACGTGTGTTGCAGATGTATGGTAGTAATAGGGTCCTCAGAAGATATATACGATGAAAATCATGCTCGGAGAAAGTAATCATAGCAAGTGATTGTGTCAGTGTTTTAGGTTCTCAAAATCTATGGTGAGTATGGTTGCTCATCTGCTGCAGTTTCTGCCGTCAAGACTGTTTCTTTAGCAGTACTTAAGTATAAGATGGCAGGGAATTTGGCCAAGCCAGGCGGCTGAACGCGTCGGCCCGTGGCTTCTGATAGCTGTCGACGGCTTCTTTTCCGTCGCTTGGGCCGTGCTTCGTGGAAGGAAGGAAGGAAAGAAACAGTAATGGCGGCCTTGGGCCCTCATTCTCAGGCCCAATTTGCTACGCTTATTGGCCTACCGGGCTCTTCACGGCTCAGCAACCTGGCCTGTACACAAAAATGGGTCGATATACGTTGTGGAGTTTTCACCATAAATTTGTCTACTGCATCGTTAGCACCGTTCTCCTTGCATTTGTTCGGGAAAATAAACACACACACAAATAACAGTGATCATTGGGCAAGTTGTGAGTCGCAAACGGGCGCTGCTCAGCCAACAGAAAAATATGGTGATCATGACAAGAACATGAGAAGCCGGAGCCGTTCTCCCTGATCCACCGTTCTCCCGGAGCCGCAATGATAGAGGCCGTCGTAACGCCGAGGACACCGGCCACTACAGTGCGCACATGAGAAGCCGAGAAGAGAGCGTACGGTTCCTGCGCGCCCATACCGGTCCGTCCCGAGAGGCGAGAGAGGCTGACGTCGGGCAGAAATCATTCGCCTCCACACCCTCCAGAGCTCGTGCAGCGTCGCCACAGGCGAAACAGCGACGGCGTGGTGGCTTCCGGTGGGAAAAAAACAAAAGAAAGGAAGAGAGAGTGCTTGGAGGGAGAGGCACATGCACACTTGCACAGAGCTCGATGGCAGCGTATCCGCGGCAGCAATGATGCAGCGCTTTCTGGATGGGCAGGAGGCCGGTGGCGGTGGATCAGGGAGTCCCCCGATGAGGAGGGGTTATTATAGTGGACTGTGGACTGTGGAGTGTGGAGTGGACGACAGGTGCTGCCGTGCCGTTGGAAATTACAGTGCTATAGTACTCCAGTTCCTTCCCTGCGTAAAGGCACGAGACCCCATACCGCGATGTCTTTGTTCGTACCGTACGCGCTGATCATTGGCAGCGTGACACCATGCATGCTAAACTGCCGATGCGGGCCCATTTAGGATCCAGGTAGGATTTCGAACTTCATGGCCGTCAGTACGGAGTTTTATAGAATATCTGGGAGCTCGTATTATTCACTCCACACTTGTCATTAGACTCTGTTCGCTAATGCTTATTAGCCAGAATATGATTTAAATTTGCATTTTTTATATAACACTTTGTTTCTCTCATGAGAAATCAGCCGTAGTCACGGTGACTCCGCAGAACAGAGCGATACTACATACTATAGTGCGCTCATGATAGTCGGAAGAGCACGTCAACCAGTGAGTGGGTGGGGGGGTTGACAGAAATGGAGTTCCTCTACCACAAAGGCTACCAGCGTCCGTTTATGGCAGCCACGACGGATGTGGGCGAGCATGAGAGGACCTTCCCGAGGCCGGCGAGCGAACCTGCCTGCCTGCTTCCCCATGCCGAGCGCGCCTCATCAGAGGAAAAGAAGGCTCCAGCTCGCCCTCCCTTTCACCTGCCCACAAACGGTAAAAGCGTCGCCTCTCCAGAACCGGCGGGGCCCGAGCAGTGCAGTGCATTGCATTGCATTGCATGCTCACGGCGGCATCGCATGTCGGTGTGCGTCTCCGCGAGTGCGCGGCGAGACAGACGCCCGGCCGCTCCCAAGTGACCGTGTCGCCCGCGCGCAGAACGAAAAGCCCTCGGATCCGTGGCGGGGCGAGCGGGCGTACGTCCCTACGGCCGGCCGTGACCGTGAGGCCGCCAGGCCCGCGTCGGCTCGGCTCGGCGCTCGTGTCTTTTTGCCGACGGCGAAGGGCAGGGCCGCAGGGGACGGCCGGGCGAAAAAGATGCGAGAGCGACGGGTGCGCAGCGCAGCTGCTGCAGGGGGAAGGGAAGCGCTTTGCGTGTGCCCGCCCACCGACGCGCGGGGCCCTGGCCGGCATGGCGTTGGCGACGCCTTTTGACGTCTTGTCGCCGCTCGCCGCCCCGGGACCCTCTCTCTCTCTCGTTCGCTACGGCGGGAGGCCCTGCCAGTGATAGGGAGACGTTGACAAACCGGACTACAGAAGGCGCTGCGGCCGCGCTCGCTCTCTCGCTCGCTTCAACGGCTCGTCTTTTTTTTTTTACTGGGCTCGCTGTTACTGCAACTCTGCGGTTCAGGCATTAGTTACCGCCCCTGAGTTGCAGTGTTGCGCAAGTACTGCGTCTTTACTGCTAAAAAACCGTGCGACAGCCTTTGTGCCGGCCTACCCACGTGAGGCACTGTACTCGTCGGTCCCTGTGCGTGCGTGCGTGCGTGACTGCGATTTCTTCTTGTCTTTTTTTTTTGCCCCGTGGCGGAAGCTGATCGAACTCGAAGCGCCCAAGAACAAGAACTCGATTCATCCGTCCGAGCCTTTACCCTGCGGCACACCACCGGAAATGTTCTGCTCTGCTGCTTCCTTGGCGGTGGTGATGGTGGTGGACGTGGTGGTACTGTGGGAGCCGGGCGCTCGGCGCTCGCCCATGCCCGCCCTGCTGCACCGGCACGGCACATGCACAGTACAGTGCGACACCCACCGCCATGCGGCCATGGTTCCGAGCGGGGGCCGCCGTGCCATGCCAGCGCGCTACGTTTATTTTTACTGCTTGCTCGGTCGTGGCGTGATCAAAGCTAGCTGCATGCAGGTGCAGGGCCTGCAAGCAACTGCAACCAACGAAATAGGGCAAGACACACCGGGACACGGGAGGAGCTCTATGTACTCTTCTACTGCTACGGTGCTACCATACTGTATAGTGTATACTGTACGTACGTCCAGGTACGTACGTACTGTCTGACCCCTTTTGCACGAGCTCAGCTCGGCGGATGGGGAAAAGAGAGAGAGAGAGAGACAACACCCTACAGGCAAGAGACAGGCGAATTTATGAGACGTGCCATTTATGCTTGTGCATTCCAAATAAATTCACGGCGGCACGAGATGCCTCTGATCGAGCTAGTAGATCCGGTCGCCCCGGACCGGAGGCATCAGGCATTGAGGCGGCAAACCATGGTCGTCGTCGGCCTTTGGAATTGGATCGCATCTCGGCGCCAACTTCTCTTTGGACTTTATCCATGCATGGTGGGACTGGGAGGGCACGCACGTACCACTGCTCGTGCTAGCTAGTACGGGCGGCGAGAGAGTAGGTAGTGTAGGGCGTTGTGGACTTTAGGGTACTTGTACGGGGCTTGCTGCTGGTACTTGTAGTTGTAGTGAGTTGAGTACAGTACAGTACATTACAGTATGTTTTGAAGAGGGATAAATTTGGTCGCGGATCTTGACCGGAAAGTTGTCACGGACATGGCATACTTTTTTTTTTATAAAGGATATTCAATATTCGGTCTCTACATCCGGGAGGTACACAACCAACAAATACAAAAAGAGATATAGAAAAACAAAAGAGAGAAAAGTCATAGTCTTATACATAGACCAGGACAATTACAGCAAAACGATAAATGTTTCTACTCTTTATTTAATCGACGAGAGGGCGTCCTTCGCTTGCTTTTGACGCCGCAGCTGAGTCCCAAATGCCGCAGTGCAGGCATGACTAAGAGCGGGTGTGCCTGTGTTGATGCCTTCAAGAAGGTAAATGACGTTCGCAGACGCCATCATCAACGAAAGGAACATCCAATATCTTGCAAGGCACATCCAAGCCGAACCTACGTACGAAGATGCCGGAGATGATCGGCAGGGTCTTCACCAGATACAGTGAGGCAGCAGAAAAATAGGGGACCACGATGTCCTTTGATGTTGACGCCGGAACCGATTTACGGGACGCCTGCGAGCGACGTGGTCTGTGGGAGGGCGGGTTGGTAGGCTTGTCGAGATGGCCGGTGCCAACACTGTCATCCTCATCCGGTGCCCGGGGGTCCAGATCGACCCCAAGCTGCCGCCTGGGGAAAGTCCCCGACCTGAGGCAAACGCCCGCCCGAGTCCGCATCGTCGGAGCACCACCCGCACCGAGAAGGGGCAACATGGGGGCAGCAGCCGACGGATCCAGACCTGAGATACCCAGATCGGCCCGTCGCTGCCAGACCCCTTCACCGGTGTAGGTACGCCGGCCGCCGTCCGTCCATCCATCAATCGGTGGAGAGAACGGTGTTGCCGTCCGCGTCGCCTAGCTCACCGGGTTGCGTGCCAGATCGGCCGCCACCCGAGCAAGTCGCCACCTCGCAGCACCGCCGGACGAATCGCAGATCCGGTGGAGGAGGACCGGATCGGTCACGCCTCTTTCCAGTGGCCGCCGACCCCGTCGCCGCCCTAGACCTTCCGCTGGTCGATCCGGACACGGAAGGGCCAGGTCCAGGCCCTGCCGTGAACCTGAGGGGCGCATGCTTCTGTGTGAAGACCTAATCATGCGGTAGATAGGGTATACTATAGATGAACTGACGTACTTGTACAGATTAATCGAGACGGGCGCATGCGCTTGGCCTTACGAGACGTGTACTGTACCGGTAACTGTTGTGCTGATGATGGAGCCGACGTAAGCCTGATCGTTTTGGGTGGCTGGTAACCTAAATAATATTGGTTTTTTGTCTGTTTTGTTGTGAGAGAAAAAACAATGCTTCGATGACGGTAGGAGTTTGCTAGTGCGTGCTCCTGCATTGTACAGTATGTACTACTTCGTTGTACCAACAAGATGCAATAAGTACGCATCATGTTTTCACACCCATTATTTACGCCCGCTAAAGCTTGGAATATACTATCAGGGAAAGAAAATAAAAAAATGACAGTACAGGACAGTACATGAACTCGGCCTTGTACAATACTAGTACTCAGGACTAGTGCCCTGACCGCCTTCCGTTTTGTGAATCTTGATGTGACGTACGGGAAAACAGCAGCATGCGGACACGCTGCTGCATCTGCATGGCATGGCGCTACGACTAGTGGAGTCGAATGCCGCGGCTCTCCTGCTGCGACTCGCCTGCGAGCGAATCTGCGAGACGCGCAAAACGGAATATAGTAGGGCTGCGAGAGACGGCTGGGTGAGTTGACCCGTCGCTGCGTTCCTCTGCTCATGCCATGCATGCTTTGCCAGCCAGCCAGTGCAGTTCCATGCACTGCAAGTACCAAGGCGCCCGGCCAGAGAGCGAGCGAGGAGAACTGCCGAAGAACTGGAGTGGGATGATGATATGGATGGACAGTTGAGAGGAGAGGAGATAGATCAGGCCATCATCCCCCGGGCATCCGGTGGTGGGTGCGTGCAGTGCGCCATGCTGCCAGCTGCCATGAACAGCTCGCAATGCAGGCCGCACAGCATGGCTGGCTGGCTGGCTTCGCTTGGTGCTGCCTGCCGAGTGCCGTGACCGTGAGTGACGGTACAAGTCGTCCGCGACGTCCGCCCACACAGCTCCTAGACGTGACCTTTTCTATTGCGATATACTCCTCCTCCTCCTCCTCCGGCTGCTGCGCCAGCCACCACTGTATGTATACATACTCCTACATGACAGGTCGGTCCAAAGCGACGAACTGGACGACGGCACTTCAGCAGTTTGAAACTTGTCACGGCTTTGGCTCAAGAAAAAGAGGTTTGTTCCCACAACGAGCAGCCACTCCCGTGCTGGCCGGGACGGGCCGGTGGATTTTTGCGTGGCCAGATATGTGTGTACCGGTCCGGTACCAGTAGTACGCGTGTGTGTGCTGCTAGTGCTGGCTCGTTCGTTCGTTTGTGCGAAAGCGGCATCATGATTAGGCCCTGGAATACGACCCCCCGGCGAGTCTTTTTAAAATCATCCTGGTACACACTGCTTGCCCGCAGCACGCTGATGGATTTGCTTGCTTTCCTCGCAATATAGTACATCGAGATGGTAATGGCCCCCGGAAAAGGCTGCGTCACTACCTGAGCGAATCATAAGACAGACAGACACCTCCTTAGATTAGCAGCATTATAATACTCCTAGCCTTTTTCTTAAATTTTTTTTATGTCAAATGGAGTAGCCGTAGTTGTAGTACTCAGCCAATCAATCACAATCATGCATCAAAAAAAAAAAAATGACAACCAGAGCACAACCACGTGGCCTGACCTGACCGCTACGAACGAGAGAGTGGGTGGCCGCGTGGCCCCCATCTGCAGCAGCACTGGCAGACGTCAGAGGGGGAGCACATGCGCCGCCTGCCACACCGCCATCGGATGCCCCCACCCCTCACGCCGTCGTCACGTACTACCTGCTCATCCGGAGCGCCACGCACGCCGTGGAAGCGGAGCACCAGCACCACCGTGAACGACACAAAACCACATCTCGTGTGTAATCGCAGCGCGGTACGTTTCCGGTACGTGCAGGGTAACAATGCGGCCGTTGGATCGATCGTTCCAGCAATCAGCATGCATGGCACGTGCGCACAGTGGCTGCAGAAAGCCTCTCGCGGTCTGGCCTGGGCCTGGCTGCGGTGCCCGCGATGGAAACCTGAACGACTGCTGTGGAGTGGACCTGCATGTGATGGAGGCTGGGCCGCGTCGTTCGTTCTCGTTACGCACCTCATGTCCCGTGTCAGAGACCACACAGACGGAGGGCCACTAGTACTACTCCATAGTAGTAGGTCAGGTCGCCAACGCACAAAACATCCATCCACGGCGCCGGACACTGTGGATGCATGCATGATGATCCATCCCCACACCCCCGCCAATGCCAAACACTGTGGATTCATTCATCAGAAACAGAAATCAAGAGAGCCAAAACAGACTGCGGCGGTAGTACTACTACTCTGCGTCACTGCGCTCTGGCTCTCGTAATGAATGGATAGACAGAGGCCGCTCGCTGCCCACAGCCCACCCCTGCCTGAAAAAGGGTACTACCTGCCTGCTGCCGTGCCCACGCAAAACCAGGCCGCGCGCACCCGTATCTCCGTCCACCCATCGTTCAGATTCATCAGCACCTCCCCTCACCCCCTTTGCTTCGGCCTTCGCGTTCGCAGCGGGAAAAAGCAAACAAACAAATACTAGTACTCCACTCCGTAGCTTGATAGATGGATGGTCACGTGGCGCCAAACGTGCCGTGGCCGTAGGATGCGGTACGCTAATGATCCATCATCCATGTAGTAGTACGTACGTACGATGACAAATAAAGCTTTTCCTCAATGACTGACCTGACCGTAGCGGATGGATCAGGGGCACCTGAGTACGGCGGCGTACACGGGTAGTCGGAGTCGGACAGGCGTATCGATACGGAATTACACTACGCATATACTGTGCTCCGTATGTGGATGGGTCGACGTGGTAGCTGTACAGCGGTCAGCAGCAGCAGCACGACGAGCTTGATATTTGTCATCGACCATCATCCTCCTCCTCTCTGTCGCCGCGTACATGAGAATTTCTGCAAAATGGCTTTCTTCTTCCTTGGATCGGCCATGGCTGCCGAGAGGCATCCTGTGAAGGGGCCAGCCGGGAAGCGCGCGGGTGGCGTCGCGGCCAGCGTGGGCTACCCAGGAAGGGCGGCGGCGGCCATGCCGTTCCATGGAGGCGCTGCAGCACGCGGGGTGGAGTTTGGGGCATGGTGTGGCGTGTGAAAGTCGGCACGGCGGCGAGGCTCACCTGGCCTGCGCTAACGCCGGACCTCGTCACCATGGGCGCCATAGCCAGCGCCATGCTCACCCGTGTGGGAAGGAGAAACAAGACGAGGAAGAAGAAAGAGGAAGGAACTGACGAGTGGCCCAATGTGTCAGTAAGTGTGAGAGTCAATAGAAACGGGGCAATTTTGTCCATACAAATATACAAAACCTTTATACGCATTGGGTACAGTCATCTCCACACATACCACCTATGTATTGCAAAGAAGTCATTTTGATAACCGTACGGTCTTCAAACTGTGACTTTAAATTAATATTTACGTGAGTAGTCGTTTAAGAGTGAAAGAGGAGGGTGTGGTAAACGTAGATATTTGTAAATCCCTGTTCGGCGCTAAAAGCGTATTGTAAAAAACTTTCTTCTATCTTAATACAATGATGCGTAAATCTTTTACGTATTCAAAAAAAATATATTTATTTAAAAATAACATATGAATATTTTTATAAAATTATATTTTAGGACAAATTTATTCGTATAGTTTTCATATTTTCAAACTAAACATCTTAAAAACTATTAATGATTTTTATTCCTAGTATTTGACCAAAATTTTGTTTAAAACAGTTTTTTTTTACAATATGGAGGGATATACCATACTAAGGGCTTGTTTGGAACGCAGAAATTTCATAGATAATTGCGTAGGAATTTCACAGGAATCAGTTTATTTTCACAAGAAAAAGTATAGGAACAGGAAATAATCCTGCATTCCAAACAAACCCTAATAATGTCTCTATCTCAAAGGTACATGCGATGAGTTGCAATGGCACTGGCATAATTTATTAAATACTAGGCTTTTGCTACGGTACTCCGGAATAAATGTGGATCGTCCATTTATTCCGATCCAACGGTCACGATCATCTATTATTTCCTAGGAGGTAATAGTATTTATTGAATTTTTATTTTACTCCAAAATGAATGTTGGACGTTAGCGGGACAGTTTGTTACGACGGAGCCTCCCTCGGCCTGCGTAGTCCAGCCGGCGTCGAGTGATCCTTTAATGAAAGGCTGCCTCCGGTGCGGCCATAATTCGAACAGTACCCGTGGCAGTGACTGGTTGTCCGAGTGGCCTCGTACTCGTATCGACTAGAGTAGCGGTGGCACTAGAGAGATGCCACTAGCGCTCGTACCGCGGAGAATCTCTGCCCCATCGCGAGCGCGATACTACTGCACGTACGCACAGTACTCGTACCTCTTTTTTTTTTTCTGTGAAAGTTTTATACACTATGGTAATGGTAGTACTCTATTAGAGCAGCAGCGGCGGCAGCCAAGTGGTGGTGCTTTGCTGTCACTGTCAGTGCTGAGGTGTGTCATGTGTGGCACTGTACAGCCATTCAGTTCCGGCGATGGGACTGGGCCGGGAATAACCGGGGGCCAGACTCCCAGTCCCAGGCCACGGCACGCCCGCACCGCAGCATCGGCGGTCGTGACCCGTGCGCAAGGCTGGCGAGACGAGGCGGGGCAGCACGAGGGAAACATCTTGCTTGCTTTGCATGCCCATCAGCATCTGGCATTCAGGCGACACAGCTCAAAATCCCCCGTCGGCGTCCTGTGCGTGTCATGGCTCGTTCATACTAGCCCGGTGGCCGAGTGTTGCGCTCTAACTGTTCCTGCACCACCAGGGTAAAAGCTCTGGCCAGGAAATGGTGTCTATACTGAGCGGTGCGGCTCGCCGGCTCGCCCGGCTTGGAGCAGGTGAAGGGAAGCGGCTGGACAGCAGCGATATGAACGGGCTTCCGACGGCGAAGCTACAGTACTGTACGTGGCTTTAGCAGTGGTTTCGATGCTATAATTGTGTGTGTGTGTGTGTGTGTGTTTTTTTTTAAATTAGATTGATTACAATTACAAACTAAACCATACAAACGTAGGCATGTTATATTGTTTGAGTTTAATGCACAGATTTATCTAAATAACAACTTACATAATATACTGTCCTTTTATATTGTAGCACACGAACACATGGGTCATGACTGCTACATGTACAGTACAGTACAGATTGTATATATATTTATCAGTCGTGTATGTACCTGGTATACATGGCGGCACACCACATGTGTGCTTACTTTTAGAAGGATCTTTTTTATTAATAATAGTAGCAGTGAATTTTTAGAAACAAATTTACGACTTTTTTAGCCCTGTTCAGATTATGTTTTTTTTGGTTAATAAGTAGGCTAATATTCTGTATCACAGAGATGTTAGAAATTTAGAATTCAATTTACATGCATTATTTTGGTTTATTTAACAATGTGTATAATTTAGCACCATTCCTATATGTCAGACGCCTGATATTTAGGTTCTCTTCAGGCGATATGGTTTCTGTCATTCATTCTTCAGGATTCGTGTACTCTTGTTTGGATTGATGTTAATCTAAAGGCTACTAACTACTGCCTGTACAAAATATATATTTCAGACACCTGTAATATAGCATGTCCCATAATTTAGATGTTCATCTATCATGGTCTTAGGAAACCGGTTATAATAATGTTAATGACATGGTGGGTAATTTAAATAGGTTGGTTTAGATTTCTTTCATAGTGACAGTGCGGGGGGAATGTAGATGTAAATTCAGCATGGTACATAGTTGGTGATTCATATAAGAATTTAACGTGGTTTATTTTAGATTAACTTCCACTATAACTTGTGCGGTTAATTTATATGCAAATTTAGGGTCATTTTATTATTTTGCATAGTATCGTAGGTGGTTAAATTTCTATAAAATGGAATCTATCTAATCTATTATTATCAACAATGATTTGAGTATACATAACCTATGGTAAGGTGTTTCTTATTGTCGGAGAAATTTTGAAAATTGTGTTTTACAATCGTGTTTAGTGAAGATTAACTTATAGATTTTGTTGTGACATCCAGCTAGTGAAAGTAAGATTTGTGGTTGAGAAGGAGAGAAGATGAGACATAATATAAATAGTAAATTTTGGAGGGAAAATTTTGGTATATTGTACAACTTCCTTCTCCATCACTCTTCTTTGTCACCCTCACATTTTTACATTTCAGTTACTAACCTCGTCAACTTGACTATACACTCTGTTCCAAAGACAATGTAAATATTCTTTCTTGTGAGGTTAAATAAATATCAAATTTTATTATATTTATAAAAAGTATCAGCATTTATATTCATACTTTGTCTGATAATATTTATTATGCATCCTAAGTATTTATATATTTGTGTATATAATTAATTAAACTCGATAGTTCGTTTTGAGACATAGAGAGTAGTATTACAACTCATATCAGAGCTTCATTTAATTTGGATGTGTTTGGTTGGTCTACTCCGCTCATTCTGTATGGTAGAAACCGTGTAAAGTTGAGTAAGAAATGTGTTTAGTTGGTTGCATGTTTGCATGAGCTAATGGAATTGCATGAGTGGATACGGGCTCACGAGATAGGCCGAAAACGAGCTTCCTTGTCGGGTCAGCCTAAGTAGATATAGGACGAGGGTGACGGGCACGTGTTAGTCTTATATGTTAGATAGATTGTATCCGCTAATAAATGCAACCAAATATCACATCAATGTTTTGGACCGCTTAAAGATGAGCATGCAACCTGAGGCACGATGGCACGGCACGAAGCACGAATTTTTGGCCCGGCCCGAGCCCGGCACGGCACGGTCTATGGGTCGTGCCTGGGCCGTCACCTCGGCACGCCGGCCGGCACGGCACGACACGGTTGCAACAGGAGGCCCGGTAGCGGCCCGCTAGCAGGGGAGCTCATATAGAATTACACTATAAAACATACTGAATTTTGCATTAAACAAGGGTTTTTTCGTAAAACGGGCTTCGGACCGGCCCGTTCATGGTTCGGGCCTCGTGCTTTTCGGGTCGGGTCAGCCCGGCCCATGGGCCGTGCCTGTGCCTGCAAGCAAGCACGGTGGCCTGGGAAGGCACGGCCCGCGGGGTTTAACGGGCCCGGGCCGTGTCGGACCGGGCCGGCCCGTTGCACATCTTTAGGACCACTTATGCAATCTCATGAAACACTTCCTTTTATGAAATATACATCGGTCCCTAAAGATTGTAATTCTTGTTTTTCAAATAGTCAAACAGTTTGAACTTTGACTAAATTTATATAAAAAGTACTAAGATTCGTGATATGAAACTAGTATCATTTGATTAGTCATAAATATATTTTTATAATAAAATTATTTAGAGACATAAATGTTAATAGTATTTGATACAAAAATGGTCAAATATGAGTAATTTTGACCGGCACGATTCCTATAATTGTATTCTTTTAACCCTAAACTAATCCTTAACTCTGACAGCTCCTCCACAGCTAATGGTGCTCGAGACCACAACAGCATTACGTGAGATGGAGATTAAGAATACTGCTAAGAGCTTGTTCGGTTAGAAGGATTCTAACCAAGAATTAATCCAGTTCCTTAAAATTATACGAATTAGGCTTATAATCCAGCTAGGAATTATTCTAGACCGCAGTTCCACGAGGTCCCAATGAACCCTAAATGGTCTCACCGAACTTCTTGGTCGAGGTGGCCAATTGGCCATATGTAGCCTACGCTTGTATTTCTTCCTCGTTTTGGCCGTCATGACCTGACGTGCTCGAGCCTCTGCTGGTGCGTTGTTTAACTGGTTAGCCTAATTTATTAGTCATATCATAATATTTTTTTTCTCGCAACTAAATAACCAAAACAGCATCAGTTCATTTATTAGCACAGAAATTTTCCCATCAAACAGACCGAATAAGGGCTGTTATCCGAAGTCTATAATGGTGGCCGGAAGCCGGGCAGAGCAGCGATATGCGAGGTCGAATCCAACACTGCTCATGCTCAACCATCTCCACATCGTTTCGGGACTGCGATGGACGCCAGAGTGCCAGCGAGGAGGGAGCCCCCCCAGTGCACGAGCTTCGTCAGTTCCCATCTCCATTCCCAGTCCCAGCAGGCGACACCATCACGTGCCGAGCGCGCCGCTGCCATCCCGGCCGAAATCCGAAACGCCACCGCCTCGCACTGCTGATCCACCCCGCCAGCACATCCTTTTACCACCTCTACGGGGGCTCCAGTACTGTCGCAGCCCAGCCTCCATCACAGTACCTCCAGCGGCGGCCTGCCGATCCAATGCTCCTGTCTACTGTTGCAGTGCAGTGGTGTCATGCGCCCGGTTTGCTCGGAGGGTTTTTGGTTGGGAGGATGATTGATCCTTTGTTTTAAGCAGGGTAAAAGATCGAGGAGAATGAATGAACGGTGAAGGAATGGATAAATCTAAAGGGCATGAGAAAAAAGGAGAGGCAAAAGCTATAAATAAAGAAGCGAAAGCAATGCCCTGACATTTCCTGCAGGATCCTGATAAACATCACGTGATCACGTTTCGTGCTGGGCTCAATCATGCAGCACTGACGTGTGGGGTATAGTAAACATTGCCCGGCCCCACATGTCGGTGTGCTAGGCAAGCGCTAATGATCACGGACGCACACGCACAGCAAGGTTGAGACCACATGTAACACCATGTCAATTCTAATGGTGCGTTCGGTTCCGGTTATTTCTGAATCAACAGAAACGGTACCAAACAGCGCACGTGTGAAATATTTTTACTTGGTTCTCATTTTTTTTCACTATAAACGTGAATTGGTGAAAACATAGTTTCGTGATGATTCTAATTCTGCATCCAAAGAGTTTAGTTATCTGATTCATCTGAAATGTTTTTTAAGAGAATCTATATTTTAAATATTTCTACCAAATGGGTCCTAAACTTTACCAATTAAAGTTCTATATGGTATGGCAAGTCTAAACCACATGTACTTGTGCAGATGAGCTGAAGCGGATGAAACAAAAAAAATTTATCCACTCTTAGTTTATTTTGAAATAAGAAAAAAACGACTTCTAAAAAAACGACGAACGGAGCAGCTAGAGTTGTCCACAACTTTACAAAACACAGTGGCCCCTGTTCATCAACGTTACTTTACTTTTTATGAATGAATAATATTTTTCCTCTCCTAACAAATCAGAATAATCATTCAACCTAAACTGTAAAACAAACAAAGCCATTAATAAGGGCTATCTTGGATTGACTGGTTTGTAGAATTTATTGCCTTGTTTTGTTGTTTTCTCTCTTTCTATCTTTGGCTAATGGAAAATCTAGAATAGATAATGACTATAATATCTAGATATTCAATTTTAAAAGTTGTTGGAGGAGTTTTTTTTTCATCAAAATCTATCTATATCCCTAATACTTTGGAACAATATAGAGTCTGTTGGAGTTGCTCTTAAGCGAAGTCTGATATGATCGCTCATTTTATAGGCTATAGGCTAAGTGTCTTATTCATTATTTCAAATGTCATGTCTCTAACAACACCACTTTTAGGGTATAGTTAATAGTTTTGTACCATGGCTCATGTGCCTTCAACACCCATTTGGTCCTACACCAAACTCATTCTATGTCATGCCACGATTACGACAACATAGCTTCTTTTACTCGCCACAAAAGCCCCCCAAACCATAAGTGCATGAATGCAATTGTAGAATGGTTGACATCGACAAAATCTTGTTTAGATCCATTAATATTAAGAATCTATTTAAATTTGTAGAGATACTAGTTAGCCATATGTGTCTAATAAAATAGATAATTGCTAGTTGGATATGTAGCAAACTACTACTCCATCTGTTTTAAATTATAGTAACCCCAAGTTTAACCACCCGATTTATTCAATTTTTTGTATAAAATATCACTTTTTTGTGTGGCTTGCTCATTTAATAAATGGTCTACATAAATGACTTAAATTTAACTATATTTGCACAATTTTTTTTGAATAAGACGAGTGGTCAAACTTAGGGTCAAGAAAGTCAAACAAATTTAAAATTGAATGGAGGGAGTATCTCACTAGTTAGACTAACACATCTGATAACATCTAACTGTTAGTTAGCTCATTTTAGCCAGGAACTAAGTAGCTAACTATTAAATGTTGGCGGATAGTGATAGGATCTAATAATTCCCGAGCTAATAGCCACTAACCATTAACTGCTTAATTATTGGTAAGGACCATTTAGACCACTTGCTCAAATGTTGCTAATAGATGGTTGGCACATAATAGTTAGCAATCGTTTATCTATTAGTTAGTTTGTTGGTAGGTTAATTAGATAAAAAGCATGGCCCCAATTTTCTTTTACAATAATTATTTACCATATGAAATTTCAACAAAAGAGGTCGTCACGTGCGAACGAGCAAAAGCTCAGGTGGTGACTATCCCGTCGTGGAAAGCCCGAGGTTGGGAGTTTAACTCCTTTTCTCTCTAAAAATCCCCTTCTCTGTCCCACGCTAAAACACAGATCTAAGACTTGACACAATCTCACATGAGTAAGGGTGTCGCCGGGTTTGCATGGGATAAGGGTTAAGGTACTGTTTTGATATACGTGAGAAAGTCACCGCCTATGGTAAGTAGAATACCTGGAGGCTCTGTACCCCGCGGATCAAGTTTTAAGAGATTGCCACGTGTGATAACAAGTAACTCATATCTATTTGCTAATATGACCATGTTGTAATAATATGCTAATGCTTATAACAATATCTATTTGCTAATATGAAAAAATATTTGATGTTGCGGCTAATCAAATTCTACATTGTTATTTTTCAAAATCGTTACTACCTTTATCAAAAAAAAGTTGCTATGTGGGTTCATGTTAGCAAAACTTTAGGTTTCTAGAAAAAATATTAGCAATGTATATATCTCTGAATATATATATATATATATATATATATATATATAATGAAAATATGTCAGTTGGTTAATCTAACAACACTAATGATGCAACATAAAAAACAATGTATTAATATATATATATATATATATGTATATATATATACATATATATACATATATATATATATATGTAAGTGCATTCGCCCCCTATGTGTGGGTTTTGGATAATTGATAACAATCAAATTAGGGACTAACATGTTTCTCTAAGCATATTCACAGGTGTTAGTCCATTGATAAATTGAAACGATGAAATATGGTGATTGAAGCACCCCAAATTCCACTCTATGAAAAGCGGCCCATCTCAAGTGCTAAAGAGTCTATTCTTTTGAATTGAGTTATAGGAAAAGCCGCACTACCAAGAGGGATACAAATTGGACTAGCTAGAGGTGGGTAAGAGTGCTCAAGTTATTAGTATAGAGACGCTTGAGAGACGCTGTGAAGAACGGATCCTTAAAAGGTGCGTTTTGAGCTATCAGCAGAGCTACCGGTAGTACCGATTGTTCTCATCGGTAGTACCGGTGAGGACCGGTAGTATCGATCAGGAACCGGTAGTACCGGTAGGCCTTTTTCCCGCACAGCCTAAGGCGCTTGTCCCCTTTGCATAGTCGGTAGTACCGACCGCCCCTATCGGTAGTACCGGTGTGGACCGGTAGTACCGGTCAACTACCGGTAGTACCGGTAGTGCTTTTTCCCGCACACTTTCAGGGCTCGGATCCAACGGTCACAAAGTGACTGGTAGTACTGGTGGGAGTACCGGTAGTACCGGTACCTCTTCGGGGGCTGAAGACATTTAGTCCTTCGCAGCCCCCTCCCTCCCTTAGTCCCATTCATTCACTCACTCTTCTCCTACCTTGAGAAAAAGGGCTCTCCAAGCATTGTCTCACCTCCTCTCTCTCTCCCTCTTGCTCTACAACTTCGATTCTTGCAAGATTAGAGCGAGGGAGGGGAGATTGAGTGCGGGGAACTTCGATCTACGACTTGAGCACTTGGATTCATCTTCTAACCGGTTCGATTTGTGTTTGTTACTCTTGGGTTCTTGGAACCCTAGCCGGCTAGGCGTTCTTCGTGGTTGCCCGTGTTGTTCTACTTGTGAGGGCACCCCGAATCGTTTGTATCACCCTTTGATTCTTAGTGGAAACCTCGAGCTAACCTTTGTGGTTGCTTTGAGAGAGGCAAGGAGGTGGAAGAGACTCCGACCTTTGTGGTCACCTCAACAACGGGGACGTAGGTGCTCCTTGTGTGGAGACCGAACCTCGGATTAAATCTTGTGTCTCGCGTGCTTGCTCTTATTCCATTCATATTCTCTGTGTTATCACTTGTTCTTCGTGTTCGTCCTCTCCCTCTTTGTTTTTAGGGTTGGAAGAGCCAATCTACGATTTGGTGGAGCAAGACAAGGGAAGTCGATCTACCACCTCTACATCACCTAAGGATAGTAAGAAATTAGTGGATCTAAAATCTAAGTTGAATTCATTCAAGATTTGCTAGTTCCCGTAGAAACCGGTAGTACCGGTAGTACTAATTTCTGCATCAAGTTTGTGAATTTCAGGTTTTGAGAATTGCCTATTCACCCCCCCCTCTAGGCCAATTAGGTCCTTTCAATTGGTATCAAAGCGTGGTTCCTCTCTCTACGCTTAACCGCGTGAGGAAACACATTGGCCAAGATGGATCAAAATCAAATGAATCAACTAGTTGAGGCAATCACCAACAACTTGCAAGAACAACAAAAAGAGCAAATGAGTAAGATGCAAGAAGAACTTGATAAGATGAAGGAGATCTTGAACAAGAGTGTTGAAGATACGACAAGTGTGATTGAGAAAGGTGTAGAAGGTGAAGGTGATGGAGAAAAGACTCCCAAGGGCTTTGCTAGAATTCCATTCGATTATTCTTCATCAAGCAAAGGCCCTAACACACATCTACCTATCATCAACCTCAGCAAGCCACCTATGTTTGATGGAGTTAGATACACTGATTGGTCTTATAGGATGAAGCTACATCTCATTGCCGCTAGATGTTGGGAAGTTGTGGATGTTGGTGTGAAGATCTCGGAAGAAGGAAGCGAGATGACACCAGAGGATTACATGGAGTTGCAAGTCAATGCTACGACGACAACCTTGATATTGCAATGCCTAACTCCGGAAGATAACAACAAGGTCAATGGGCTAGAGAGTGCAAAGCTTATTTGGGACACTTTGAAGGTTTCATATGAAGGAGATAAAAGTGTAAGAGTTGGAATGATTGAGCTATTGCAAGGCAATATTGAGAACTTCACTTGGAATGAAGTTGAAACCACCCAAGAGATGTTTGATAGATTCATGACAATGGTCAATAGAATAAGAGCTCTTGGTTCAAACCGATGGGATGACAATTCCGCAGCAAGCAAATTGTGTAGAGTGTATAGAGCAAAGAATTCTATACTTGCTTCCGTTATAATGGAAAGAGACAACTATGATACAATAACTCCTCAAGAGATGCTTGCAAAGTTGAAGCATCATGAAGTGCTAGATGATGAAGCTAAGCAATTTGTGGGACAAAAGAAGAGTGTTGCTCTCAAGGCTTCTCAAGATAGTGGCTCTAGCCGATGTACCAAAGGGCATGACAATGAAGATAGTAGTGACAATGAAGAAGATGAAGATCAAGCTTTATTGGTGAGGAACTTCAAGAAGTTTCTATTGAAGAAGAAAGAGAAAATGAGAAGTGGTGGAAACAAGCCTTACAAGAAGAGATTTTGCTATGGTTGTGGGAATGATGACCATTTCATTGCCGATTGTCCAAAAGAGAAGAAGAAGAAGAAGCAATGGAACAACAATGGCAAAGACAAGGGAAGTCGATCTACCACCTCTCCCTCTTTGTTCTTAGGGTTGGAAGAGACGATCTACGATTTGGTGAAGGAGCAAGACAAGGGAAGTCGATCTACCACCTCTACATCACCTAAGGATAGTAAGAAATTAGTGGATCTAAAATCTAAGTTGAATTCATTCAAGATTTGCTAGTTCCCGTAGAAACCGGTAGTACCGACAGTAGCACCAGTAGTACCGGTCCACCACCGGTAGTACCGGTAGTACTAATTTCTACATCAAGTTTGTGAATTTCAGGTTTTGAGAATTGCCTATTCACCCCTCCTCTAGGCCAATTAGGTCCTTTCAATATATATATATATATATATATTTGGTGAAAACTAAAAATATTTAATTTTTCAAAAAATAAGAATGACACCGTGGGATGGAGAGAGCACGTGTGAGAACTTATAATAATATATAAATGATCTCCTTAGTTCTCTAAAATATGCTAATCCAAAAATTTGACGGTTCTATTCGTTTGAGTTTGTTTGTTTCAGTTCATAAGCTACAAATAGCCCTATTTTTAATATGCAATATTATTTTTCTCTTATAATAAATCAGTAACAACCATTATTACTTTTCAGAACAGAGTATGTGATTTTTTTTCTGTTATTTGATTTTCTACTAAAACTCATCAATCTTTTATAGTACTCCCTCTATCTAAAATTATAAGACATTATAATAATCTTAGAGAGTCAAAGTATCTCTAATTTTATTTAACCAATAATTATTGAGAAAATTATAAAGATTTACGATATTAAATAGATATATTATAAAAATATAATTGATAAAAAAATTAATAATACTTAGTTGATATTATAAATATTATTATATTATCATATGTTTGATCAAATTTAAGATACTTTAATTTTATAAGATTCTTCTATTGTCTTATAATTTGACTATTTTATCTAGCTTTTGTTTTCCAAATCTTTGGCAAGACAAAACTTTGATAGCAAACAAGCAGGTGCAGATTCGAGTGAAACTAGCCTTACCCTACCCTTACGGTCTTAGACTAGACACGATGTGTTGTTTTGCCGATGCTTCAAACCTTATTTTACATCTAAGCATCGATGCCACACACTGCAGGTTGAAATTGAAGCATCGAAAAATCAAACATAGAGGAAAGTTTATGCACCGATGCTTGTATTGGGAGAAAAAACATGACCTCACTTGTAGGTGACTCGAGGAGATGAGAGCTGCTACAATATGAATGAATTAATTGCTTTGACATGCTGTTTGATGCGATGCTTACAATTGTAGTTTTTTATAAAAAATGAAGCATCGGTGTAGACTCAAATATTTAAACATCGGTAGATTGTGGCTAGTCTTAGTACCGCCTTACTCGTATCAGGGAAGATCAGTGTATCGAAAATACAGAAGTGTGGTGATCCACGTGCCGTTGGCCTCTGCAGACACACTACAGATAAGCATTAACCCAATCCAAACCCGCGGGCCTCACATGTCAGCTGTACCATGCTCCTCGATCTGTTTACTCGAGTTCTACTGCTCTAGGCCAACCAGACAGAGAGAGAAAAGCACTGTAGATCATTGATGTGACCTCTCAGTGTCCTTGTCCCCCAGTCTCTCTCTCTCTCATCACAAGAAACCACTCTCTAGCGCCTAAACAGTCATTCTCTCTCTCTCTTTCTCACAAAACTCTCCTACTAGTAGGAAGCTACTCCTCCATAGCCCATACCCCATAGCCCCTGCCCTGCCACTCTATCGCCCAGCCATACAGCTACTCGCTGTCACTGAGCCAGCGGCGCAAGTGCGCAAAGCCGAGCGCGAGAACCCACGAAACCAACCAAGAGCTCCGCCCCATTAAGGCAGGCAGAGGCAGAGGCAGAGGCTTGCTCGCTGCAGCCGATACGCTTCGCGCTCCATCGTCGCTGTCCTCTCCCTGTAATGTCACTCCCCCGATGCCTGTCCGCAGCTCAGTGGCCATGACGACGACGGCCGCCCGTGCTCTCGTCGCCCTCCTCCTCGTCGCCGTCGCCGTCGCCGACGATGGTTGGTGATCTGCTTCTTTTTTTCGACATCCATTGCTCCTTATTGTTTCTTTCTTCGCTGGGAGGCCTCATCTGGTTGCCTACTGGGGAGCAAAGATTCAGGGGGTTGGGTTTGTTAGGATTAGTATTTTATTAGCGCTGCAAGTACGCCCTTTTGGAGGCATGGGGATTCGTTAGTGTTCCATTCCCATTTTTTTATTGCCGTATATGCCCGAACCCGAGTCTAACACTTAACTAATCCTTGTGAGCTGTGCCTCTTCTCATCTCATCTTCATCTTGTATTCTTCTTCTCTTCTTCCTTGCCGACGAGCTTTTAACTAGTCTGTCCATGTTTCAAAGAGACAAAATGTGATATTTTTTTTTTCTCTTCATGCTCTGTTTTGTTTTTTACATGTGCCTTCTTTTGCTCCTTATCGGAGCTTTGCTCAGAACATTATCAAATACTTTGAGCATCGATTCTTTGTTTCTCTATTTGGCCCTTCAGTGCTGGAAGCTTGGTCTCTTTTGTTTAGTCTGTTCTATTTTTGTGTGTTTTAGCTGTGTTTGGTTTGCTATTCTGGAGTATGATCCTGTTTCCTATCTGAAAGAATCCAAGTAACTTCATATTTCACCATAGTGTCGTATTTGGGCTTTCCAAATCTGACGTCCCTCAGTTCCTTTGCTTTCCTGCTGAGAAAACACTGGTCAGAATCCAACAATCTTGTTATCCGCCTCCCTTTATGCTGATATTCCATTTGCCGAATCGTCTGTTCATATTTCTACCAGTCTGTAATCTGCTGTGTCTCCGGTTTTTTTTTTACTGCTAATAATGCGGCTAGTTCTGCAACTTCCAGGGGCGACGCTGGTGGAGATCAAGAAGTCCTTCCGCAACATCGGCAACGTACTGTACGATTGGGCCGGCGACGACTACTGCTCCTGGCGCGGCGTCCTGTGCGACAACGTCACATTCGCCGTCGCTGCGCTGTAAGAAGAGCGTCCATTAAACTTTGCTCTTTCCTTTCCCAATGATTGTGATGTGTTGCCACTGATGCGGGTTGGCTCTAATACAATGCAGCAACCTCTCTGGCCTCAACCTTGAGGGCGAGATCTCTCCAGCCGTCGGCAGCCTCAAGAGCCTCATCTCCATGTACGGATGATTTCTTGTTTGCCCAAACGTCTGCTGTTGATTGCATTTTAGTTTCCTGACCTTTGTTAACTGGTCTCAAATGCATTCACATTCAGCGATCTGAAGTCAAATGGGCTATCAGGGCAGATCCCTGATGAGATTGGCGATTGTTCATCACTTAGGACGCTGTAAGTTTAACTTTTAGTAACCAATGTTTTGTTGTGGTTGTGGCGGTGGTGCTTTTATTCAAACTTTACCTTTTCGTTTAGGGACTTTTCTTTCAACAACTTGGATGGCGACATACCATTTTCTATATCAAAGCTGAAGCACCTGGAGAACTTGTGAGGCTTCTTCCCTCTGAAATCCATAGAAATACATGTCATTTGGGGCTTCAGAAGTTTTTACAGATGCTGTTTGTGATTTCTAGGATATTGAAGAACAACCAGCTGATTGGTGCGATACCATCAACTTTGTCTCAGCTCCCAAATTTGAAGATTTTGTAAGCTACCACTGCTACATGATTCTTATAAGGTGGATCGACTAGGATGGTTCAGAATTTCTAATGTGATGCGCACTCCAGGGATTTGGCACAAAACAAACTGACTGGGGAGATACCAAGGCTTATCTACTGGAATGAGGTTCTTCAATATCTGTAAGTCATCATTGAGGTTCAAAAAGTTCGTACTAGTGCTGGACTGCTGGTACTGTAAATACATTGCTACTATACATTTAAGTGCCTGGCTGGTCAGTAAAAGCTGGGGCAGCATTCAAACACATAAGTTGTTCTCTTCTAAGTTTTGTGGCTAAATTAGAAACCTATAATTACTAGGGGCTTGCGGGGCAATCATTTAGAAGGAAGCCTCTCTCCTGATATGTGCCAGCTGACTGGCCTTTGGTACTTGTAAGTACAATGCTTGCCTAGTTTGCTGCAAGTGTATTGTTTTTTTTTTTTGAATCTGGTTTTAAGCTTCTCACTAATTTGATCAGTGATGTGAAGAACAATAGCTTGACTGGGGTGATACCAGACACCATTGGGAACTGTACAAGTTTTCAGGTCTTGTACGTATATGCATTCTTGCCACTCCTGAAATAATTGATTTAACTTTTCATATATATCATGTTTCCTAACATTTTATATTGGTAGGGATTTGTCTTACAACAGCTTTACTGGACCAATCCCATTCAACATTGGTTTCCTACAAGTGGCTACACTGTATGTGCTGTTTTCCTGTTTCTTTTCACTGAAAATGATGTAATTACATGCCTAATATATATAAGCTTAACTGCAAAGATGCATTTACCCTTTATTAGATCCTTGCAAGGGAACAAGTTCACTGGCCCAATTCCTTCAGTAATTGGTCTTATGCAGGCTCTTGCTGTTCTGTAAGTCGTACAGTGAATTCTACAGTTATTACTAGATAATTGACTAATCTACAAATGAGACATTGCTTTCTCATTGCCGGTACTCCGGTAGTGAAAGAAATATTATTGCTAATTCATGTAACTTTTACTCTTTCAGAGATCTGAGTTACAACCAATTATCTGGTCCTGTACCATCTATACTAGGCAACTTGACGTACACTGAGAAGCTGTAAGAATTCTTATCTCCCTAAATCTGGTTCATAGATTTTCAAGATTTTAGTTTTAACTGATACAATTCACCCCTAGAAAAAGTTTGATGTGAACATATTTCTAAGTTTATGTCTTTATACATGTTTAAACTTCATAGGTACATCCAAGGCAATAGGTTAACTGGGCCGATACCACCAGAGTTGGGAAATATGTCAACACTTCATTACCTGTAAGTGTTAGTGTTTCTTCTATTTTGGATATCAAGATTCAGGTTGACCATTAATATATCTTTGACATAACTATCTAAATTCAGAGAACTGAATGATAATCAACTTACTGGGTCAATTCCACCAGAGCTTGGAAGGCTAACAGGCTTGTTTGACCTGTAAGTACTTTTCAGACACCCTTACTTGTCACGTGAACTAGTGTTTTCTTCTCCAGAAAACTACATTGCACTGACATATCTGATTCTACTTATTTCACAGGAACCTTGCGAATAATCACCTTGAAGGACCAATTCCTGACAACCTAAGTTCATGTGTGAATCTCAATAGCTTGTAAGCACAAATTATTTCTGAAAGTTTGCAGGTCATGTGCAATGTTGCAAGTATCTATATAACATGCTAATTTTATTTAACAGCAATGCTTATGGCAACAAGTTAAATGGGACCATTCCTCGTTCGTTGCGAAAACTTGAAAGCATGACCTATTTGTAAGTTTGAATAGATTTTGAGCCTCATGCTGTGCTAAATTGAGTTGAACGCATTTCCAATTTTTTGTACTGATATGCTGTTTTGCCCATATTGATTTGTAACTTACATTCAACCTTTTCCTTTGTTTCTTTAGAAATCTGTCATCAAATTTCATAAGTGGCTCTATTCCTATTGAACTATCAAGGATCAACAATTTGGACACGTTGTAAGGCTTCGTTAGCTCACACGTATTAAGAGTATCCATTTCATGCTAATGCTTTATATAACATAGATATATGTACCAGGGACTTATCCTGTAACATGATGACTGGTCCAATTCCATCATCCATTGGCAGCCTAGAGCATCTATTGAGGCTGTAAGTTTTTTGGGCTACGGTTTCATGGTATGTTTTCTGCTTCATGTCCTGACATTGAACATATTTCTCTAGTAACTTGAGCAAGAATGCTCTAGTTGGATTCATCCCTGCGGAGTTTGGTAATTTGAGGAGTGTCATGGAGATGTAAGTACTTGACCTTATTTATGTGAATCCTTCTATTGAATATTCCTTGCATACATTTTGAATGACTTGAGTGTTGTTACTAGTGATTTATCCTATAATCACCTTGGTGGCCTGATTCCTCAAGAAATTCAAACCCCGCAAAACCTGATGTTGCTGTAAGTTATATCCAAGTTTTTTAGTCTCTAAGTTTAGTTTCTCAAGTGCAGCTTTGTTCTGAATCATCATTTACTCTTGTAGAAAACTGGAAAATAACAATATAACTGGCGATTTGACTTCTCTGATGAACTGCTTCAGCCTCAATATCTTGTAATTTCATAACCTGAATATTGAAAGGATGGACAAAATTTTGTATTTTTCTAACATTGACCTTTTGCATCTCTGGACAGAAATGTGTCGTACAATAATTTGGCTGGTGTTGTCCCTACTGATAACAACTTCACACGGTTTTCACCTGACAGGTATCGTGCTCCATGATTTCCATCATGACTATCTTTTTGGTTATACTTGGAAATAGTAGTTTAGCGATCTTGTTATTTCTTCAGCTTTTTAGGTAATCCTGGACTCTGTGGATATTGGCTTGGTTCTTTGTGTCGTTCCACTGGTCACCATGACAAACGTAAGAAGAGTATTGCATTCATCAATTTATTTGACCTGAATTTTATCAATATGTTATAAACAAAGATCTTTTCTTCCCCTGGATTTTCTATTCAGCGCCAATCTCAAAGGCTGCCATAATTGGTGTTGCTGTGGGTGGACTTGTTATCCTCTTGATGATCTTAGTAGCTGTTTGCAGGCCACATCGTCCACCTGCTTTTAAAGATGTCACTGTGAGCAAGCCGGGTAATGCATTTTCTAACTTTGGATTCTCATTTTACAATAATATGATTGTCCACCACCTTATTTAGTATCTTATCTTACATGTAATGTTGATGCACTAATAATCTTTTTGTCAAATAATAATATTGTCTCAGTAGTTTATTTTGTAAGTTATAACTGGTCTCTAACAGTTGATGCTAGAACAACATTGATATCCTGTAATTGATATCCATTCTGTTTTCAGTGAGCAATGCTCCCCCCAAGCTGGTGATCCTTCATATGAACATGGCCCTTCATGTATACGATGATATAATGAGGATGACTGAGAACTTGAGTGAGAAGTACATCATTGGATACGGGGCGTCAAGCACAGTTTATAAATGTGTTCTAAAGAATTGCAAACCAGTGGCAATAAAAAAGCTGTATGCCCACTACCCGCAGAGCCTTAAGGAATTTGAAACTGAGCTCGAGACTGTTGGTAGCATCAAGCACCGGAATCTAGTCAGCCTTCAAGGATACTCATTATCACCTGTTGGGAACCTCCTCTTTTATGATTATATGGAAAGTGGCAGCTTATGGGATGTTTTACATGGTAAGTCCAGGTCCAAAACCTATTCTGACATTTTTTTGGTCAAGGAATCATGAGAACTGTTTATTATAAAGCGACCAGGAACTATCACCACTATGCTGCTTTTCATTTGCATAGTCTTTATTTGTTTCATCTCAATAGTCTTTGTTTGTTTACCTGTCACACAACATCAGTTGGGCTCTCAAGACAGTTCATGTTTTGACAAAGGCTTTCTTATTTAATGGTCATGGATATCTGGCTGCAATTTGTATATCATTTCATAATGTAAACCTATTTTCTTTCAGAAGGTTCATCCAAGAAGAAAAAACTTGACTGGGAGACTCGCCTACGGATTGCTCTTGGTGCTGCTCAGGGCCTTGCTTACCTTCACCATGACTGCAGTCCACGAATAGTTCACCGGGATGTAAAATCAAAGAATATACTCCTTGACAAAGATTATGAGGCCCATCTTACAGACTTTGGCATTGCTAAGAGCTTATGTGTCTCAAAGACACACACGTCAACCTATGTCATGGGCACTATTGGCTACATTGATCCTGAGTACGCTCGCACTTCCCGTCTCAATGAAAAGTCTGATGTCTACAGCTATGGCATTGTTCTGCTGGAGCTGCTGACAGGCAAGAAGCCAGTGGACAACGAGTGCAATCTCCATCACTTGGTAACTATTCTTCAGTCTCCTGCGTTTGTTCAATTAGCGGTCGCTTTCTTCATCTTATATCACTTTGGATTCTCCAATAGTGCCCAATAATTGCTGAACAATGGCCATTAGGCTCGTGTTCCTACAAGGGGGCCAGCGATACTAAACCTAGCATGTGAGTAGATCTATCTGCACTGTAGGCCCGCTGTGGACTGATGAGCTGATCCATTGGATTTGGTGGCTGAAAGATCCATTATAAGTAGCTGTGTGTCTGTCCCCTAAAGCCTACCGTTGATGTCCCCCTGTCATAAATAATGTAGATGGAAAGCAAAAAAATGAACTAACAGGATGCCAGTGGTTTATCATGTGCCCCATAGTTTTCCATGCTTTGATGTAACATTTTAAGTCACCTAAGTTTGAAACAGGTGGAACATGGCTCAAAATTGGCAGTCGGTATGTGCAACAGTGTGATAAATTAGGAGTCATTTTGTAGTTCAATAATCGATCCATTTATAAAATCATAATAACCTGCGCTGCTTGTTTGGAAGAAACTTTTTCTGTATGTCGTTATCAATGTATTCTCCAATTGCAGATCCTATCCAAGACAGCAAGCAACGAGGTCATGGATACCGTGGACCCTGACATTGGGGACACCTGCAAGGACCTCGGCGAGGTGAAGAAGTTGTTCCAGCTCGCACTCCTTTGCACCAAGCGGCAACCCTCCGACCGACCGACGATGCACGAGGTGGTGCGTGTGCTGGACTGCCTGGTGAACCCCGACCCGCCGCCGAAGGCGTCCGCGCATCAGCTAGGCCAGCTACCGCAGCCGTCACCAGCCGTGCCAAGCTACATCAACGAGTACGTCAGCCTGCGGGGCACCGGCGCTCTCTCCTGCGCCAACTCGTCCAGCACCTCAGACGCCGAGCTGTTCCTCAAGTTCGGCGAGGCCATCTCGCAGAACATGGAGTAGGGAAAAGAGGTCTGTGGGAGTTGAGGCGTGTGAAGAGGATGCAGCTAGTAGTGGGAGTAGTTGACTGACATTTTGTGGGATGCAGGAGGAGATTAACATGGTACTCAGTAGGGTGTTGTTGTTAACTGTAAAAAGTCATGTGCCTCTAGAGTCTAGAGCAGCAGAGATTCTTCCTCCCCATTTTTCTTTGGTGGTCTACTAACTTATTAGGAGGAGGCTGTATTTGGTCATCTCTCGCAGTTGGTCCTCTGCTTGATGATCTTTTGTGTGGACTTTTGCCGTGTTGGAATCATGGAAGATGACTTTCATGATCTGCATATAGCCACTAGCTCCTGTTTTTTTACTGACCTCTGTAACCGGTGAACTTGCTCTTTTCTTTTCTTTTTTACTGGGATCATACATAGATTGGCGAGCGAGCGAGCGAGCAGCAAGAGCAGGCACGGGATTTTCTGGGTTCTTTTCCTCCGAGCCCCGTACGCCTGCCGGCTGCCGCTGCCATTCCGTGGGCCCCGGGCACCTGGTGAGCGGCATGTGCTCGTGTTGTGCGGATGTCGCCGAGCCCATGGACGGACGCGCCGGGGCCGTAGCGTGTCAGGGAGGCGTCGTAAATGATGCGAGGTGAGGATGCTCTCTTTGCTGGGGCCGACGAGCGTGGTGTGGTGGTGACTGATTGATGCGTGGGCCAAGGATAAAGACGACGAGGATGGGCGGTGCAGCGCAACGCGATCCTCGTGAACCCGAGGATGGGATGAGGAAGAGCTCGCCCGGCCGTGGTAGGGCAGGCTCTCGGAGATGGATGGTAGCGCACAGGAAACCGTCGGCAGTGCCAAGATCATGTCACTCTGGTTGCGTTGCTGCTGGGACCAGAGCAGTGGTTCCTCCTATGCTTATGCTTCGGCTGGCCGAGCCAGTGTCTCAACACGGCCGACGAATGACTAAACCCGGGCTACGGGGCCCACCGTTATTGTTCTTCTCGTCCACTGCTGCCAATGGGCTCTTCCGCTCTTTCCACCCCTCTTCCTCTTTCTCAATATAAAACGTTTACATGGGCTTATGTCCTTCGATAATGCAGCCTGGGTGCTTTTTTAGCCCAAAAACTCTTTCCTTCGTTTTACTTGGGCCCTTCAACAATTCAGCCATCTAAAATTGGCCCAAACTCTGTTCCACAAGTTCGTTTAACAATTATTCCTGGGAAAAAGTTCATTTTTCCTCCCTCCATTTTTGTGAAAGTCCTTTTTTTTTCCTTCCTGGACTGTAAAACCGGGTCAACTAGCTCCCTCAACTTTTGAAACCGTCTGTTTTATCTCATTGACCCGGTTATAAGCGATTTTGAAGGCAGTTTTGTCCTTTTCTTTTTTTATTTATTTTAACCAAACCTTTGAAAAATCATCATAAATCATATAAAAAATCATAAAAGAAAAAATCCAAATTTTTTAAACTCCACATGAACATATAATATGGTATGTATAAGTACAAAAATTTTCTTGTAGATTTATATCTATTCATTTGTGTAATTAATTTTAATAATTCATAACTATAGTTTCCATGGTTCAATTATTGTGAAATTTTATGGAGATCTAGTTATTGTATGCTTTAATTGTAGTAAAAATTTCATACTAATTGAATCAAGTACAAATTAATGTAGATTTATTTTGATTTAACAAGCATAAACTCTAAATAAATATATAACTAAGTTATACATGATCTAATGAGTATGAATTTCTTACTACAGTTCAAGCATATAATAATTAGGCCATAATAAAAATTTCATAATAATTTGACCATAGAAACTATAGTTATGAATTATTCAAGTTAATTATAAAAAAGAATAGATCTAAATCTACATAAAAATTTTGTACTAAAGCATACCTTCAATGTTTAGATCTACTCACGGATTTTCTATTTTATGATTTTTTTGTGATTTAATATGATTTTTCATATATTCAGTCCAAATAAATAAAAAATAAAAAAACAAAACAACATTCAAAACTGTGTCTGAGAGGTGAAACACACGATTTCAAAAGTTGAGAGAGGTGCTTTGTCCGGTTGAGAGTGATGCTTTGTCTGGTTTTAGAGTTCAAGGAGAAAAAGCGAACTTTCGAAAAAATTGAGGGAGGAAAAGTGGGCTTCTTCCGTCCTCATGATGATGTAGAATTTTTACTCACTGGCTTCGAGGTTTGGGTCCGACAAGTGCCAGCCAGTCGCACGCCGACCACTCCTTTTTTGTGTGTGTCGTGTGCGCAGCGTGCAAGTGGGCCAATTTGAGTTGCTTATTGGGCCAGCTGATCCGCTAGCGTCTTTCACCACGCTTCCATATCTCGCTCGAAGGTTTCCAGGCTTCGCCGCAGCCCTGTGAATGAGATGACCACGTTTCGGAAGCGCGATGACGAACGTAAGTAATAATAAATGCATATATGCACGTAATAATAAATGCATATATAATATAAATATAAAAACAAATAAAAGCAAAAATAACTCTAAAAATGTATATAAAAAGAGAAATAAAAGTAAAATAGTACTAAGTACTAAGAAGATTTGAACAAATACTACTCCCAACCACTACATCATGATCTTTGTGATAATTGTAAAATAGTTTTGTTATTAAATCATCAGGCCATTTAAGTTCAATAAAAATTGTATCCCACCATCATAAAAATAATATTATATCCTAAAAGTTATCGTCAAATATTTTATTAAATATGAAAAAAGTAACGTGCAAACAAATTAGAAAAAGGAGAACACGAAAGCAAAACTCATGAGTAGAAATGAAATAAATGGTAATATGAAAGGAAAAATAAAATAAAAGGTACTCCCTCCATCACTTATTGTATGTTGTTTTAGGTTTCGTATCACAACTTTGACTAGATTTGTAGAAAATTTATATCTTCAAATAAATTTATTAAAAAAATAAATTTAAAGGTCTATCCAATCCAATGATATCAAATATACATCATAAATATTAATATTTGTTATATAAAATTAATCTAAGCCATTTTTTGGAAAGAAAGAAAGACAATTATTTAGGGACAAAGAGAGTAAATAATATCATAAATACATTGTATAACATTACATGAACACTACACGAACACAAGAATATAGCATAGAACAACATATGTATACTACATGAACATCACATATACTATAAAATATAAAATAAAATAATAAATTATTGAAGTGACAATTAATTATAGACAATTAAAAAAAGAAAAGATGCTACCAAACATCACAAAATATATTCTAAAACATCAATGTATATTACTGAATATCACAAAAACATCAAAGAACATCACAAGAATATAGCGTAGGCCATCATATGTATACTATGAACATCACATATATCATCAAATATAAAATAAAATGATAAAATTAGTAAAGTACAATGGTATAATACGATATCCTAGAATACTCCTCAGTGAAAGATACAATAGTATCTGTGTGCTTACGGATTCTTTGTTTGCGTTAACAAATACTAACAATTATGAGTTGAGTGTGAATACTCAATGAAGAAATTATCTATTGATCGAGGTGTGAAAACAACAAGGTAGACATCAGGAATAGGTGGTTTGCACCTTGACCAGGGCCCAAAACTTACCTAAAGAATGATCAATTGACAGAACAATGAGTCCACCTAGTGTGCAACAACACTATAAAAGGATATATCCTTCCATGGATTTGTCTAAGGTCATCCACTAATTAGGCTTTGTTAGTCTTTGTGCCTTTAGTTCGTTTTCACACTTTGCTAGGCACTAGGGATGATTGGCTTTTAGATGTAGGACTTAATTGTTGCTTAGAAACTTAGAAAAGCTCAATTCATCCCCCCCCTATTGGGCTTGATCCTTTCACATTGATAATTATCTTGTGAGTAATATGGTAATGATGGATCAACTCGTTCCATTCTGCAAACCAAACAAAAAAATTAAGAGTTTGGTGAAATGGATTATCTCGGTTCACAAACAAAACACCCCGAAGGGATTTTGAACACATGCTGGCATCGCGTCCACCTTGTAGCCACACCCAACTGTAGAAGTTTCATGTGATGACCCTGTTCATCCCTTCATTTTCCCCAATTACACTATTATCAATGATAAAGAAAACCAAGTAGTTCTGAAGTATTAGATATCAATGTAGGGTCAGGTCTTGAGTAGCACTTTTGAATACCTTTTCCCACTAGTAGCTATACACAGGCCCCGTTTGAATCCCTAGAATTGAATTCATTTTAATAATCATAATTTAGAGACATATTAATTAAGCTAATATGATTGTATATGGATTATAGTTGCATATTATTGTTCACTATACGAGAGACATACTTATTTGTTGTATTTCTATCGTAGGAGAGAGAGTTTGAATAACATGTTATAAGTTTCAAATAGAAATATGGAATTAGGATCTATAGAATTAATTTCCATCTCTCACCCTATGAATTTGAGATAGGTGTAAATGTTAACTTTAGAAAGTGGTGGAATATCAAATTCCAAGACAAATAGCTTAATTTATTAAAGTAGGTTTCAATTCCTCCAAATAAAGGGATCCAAACGGCCCCTAAGAGAAATCTCTGTCCAATTCGATTCAAGGTAGATAGAGAGAGCAAATAGCCAACTACCACTACACCCTAAAGAATATTTTTTAAATTTATAAATAATCTTTCTCAATTAAATGGCCAATAAATTAAAATAATGAAAATACCAAAAAGTACCAATGGTACTTTTCCAACATGAAATAAACTTGCAAGGGATATGATTTAACTCTGGTATTGGCATGCTTAACCTTTCTCAAATAATATATTTAGCAAATATCCTCCTTGGAACATTTTGAACATAAAGCTCCTTTCAATAACTATTATTCACATGTTGTCTACTGACAATTGTGGGACATGGGGACATGCATTTGCAGTCTTAAGTGTTTTCCTTAGCCAACCATTGGAATTTTGCTTGACGATCGGTGTGAGTTAAGCCGAGCACTAAATCAATTTGACTTTTTTGAGCTATGAGCATGTAATCTCCTAGTTTGTTCTTGGACGCAAAACATTTTTTCTTCGCAGTCACCATTTTTATGGTTTGAAGCATCCTAATTCATCTATCCCTTCCATGCTAAAAATGTAGGTGCACGGAAATGCTTCATCTTTTGTATCATTTCCATATTTTATGCCTATATTGTTGTATGCCAGGGCTTTGTTTGTTGTTGTTGTTTTGCGTCTCTTTCAATAACATGAGCGTGTCATGGACCATTAGGTTAATGAATTCACAATCTTTTTGTGTAATCTTTAGCCTTTGTTCAGTTTTTGCAACACTTAACCATAAACCTAGTTTAGGTTAATGCAGCAAACAGTTCGATGATGATACACATTGTGTACCAAAGATTGTGAAGATGTGTTTGACCTTCAAGTCCAAGGGAAAAAAAATGATGCACCTCCTAAAAATGTTAAAATAGTGATTCTAAATTTTCACTGTATATCCACCTCAGTAGCACATGTCTATACACCAATAAAATAAGAAAAACCATTTTTAATTTACTCTAGCTTCGTCAACACATAAAACCCAACTCATCCAAACCCCTTTGGTGAAAAAAAAAATCAGGTGTAGCTCCACGTTTTGACTTTCCATACCTGAATTACCCTGACACCACAAAATATAAATAATCTAGTAGTCTAGTACTCGAACTCGAGATGCTCTGAGTTGGACAGGCTCTGACCTTTTTTTTAATGGAAATAGAGGTTCAGACTTCGGAATGGTTGGTGACGATGAAATAGCAACAGTAATAGACCATTTTAAATGGGTAAGTAACGGGATGCCAATTCCTGGGTACGGTTGAATCAACCAACCGCCAGGAGCATAACCCCAAGAATAAGAAAAAAAAAATCACATGCATACAGTATGCACGCTGCTTCAACGTATTCTCTCCTGATCTACTGTCACATGTATAAATAAAACAATTCAACGTTCATGGTTAACGCGGCCCATGATTTTTTTTCCAAGAATAACATCAGACAAGGCAATCAGAACAAGCAACGCAAGTACTCTAACTATAAGATTACGCATCACTTTTCCAAGTTCATCATATCTATCATTTAGTCCATTATTTTATATATGTATAATATATAATGGATAAGAAGCTTAGCAGTTAAAACCACTATATACAATTGCAACTTCAACCTTAAAATTACAAAGCATCCATCGCACTGAATCTGGGAGCACCGGCAACTGGACTCCGCCGTCTAAAAGCGGGGCACCAGTGGGTGGAGCAACTGAACAGACGAAACTGTCACTACTCACTACTGCAAGCTCTTCCTACGCTTCTCTCTGGAAGAAATTGAGGCGGTGGACTCCGCCACGTCCTCCACACCAGCCACTGAGACCGACCGCATCTGCACTGAGATCAGCTGAGACCGAAGGGCACCAGCTCCAGGTGGGGAAGCAGAGACGGCAGTTCTGTTGGGCCTCCTATGCAGACGCAGGCAGTGTCGAGCAGGGTCTTGGCAGTCCTGGTGCTCATTGCCACCACCCCTACTGCTTCCTTGAGCAGTGCCTGTAAGAGCTGCAGACAGCGTCTTCTTGAAATTCTTTGAGCTGCTGGTTGCACCACGGCTGCTCCTTGACCCTTTGCTCCAAGACTTGGTCCAGCTGAAACCGAATGGAAGAAAACCCTTGCGCTTCTTAGGGGATGGATTCACAGGATTAGCAATGCCTTTTGCCGGTTGAGCAGCATCTGCCACAGAATTCATTTTGCCATTGTAGAATTTGAATACTTCTTTCCTATTGTAGGTAAGAATTCAAATTGGTTAGAACAACTGAAGAAGTAGATATACAGTAAATTATCGGAATATACAGCCATATAGGATCTAGCACTGAACAGAGACAAACAATTTCCAGTCAGTTTGTGAGAACGAAATATTTAAAGATAGCAGGTGCACGAGCAGCGACACGTAAGACGGGTATCTAAATACTTAATAACATATGTAAATCGTACGTACTCTGAAAGCTAGCTAACAAATGCATGTGACTTATGCCCCTTCGATCATGTGCCCACATTATTAAATACATGCTAAATAAAAAAGAGTTATGTTTAAGTGCACTTCAAAAAAATACAGTCATCACTTATAACCAAATGAGTGTTCTATACCATTACAACTTTTGGCACTTAGCTTCACACATCAATTCAAGAGGCTATAGGGTCACTGATACGGCTGAGTGGCGACTATCTTATCCTATTAAACCCTAAAAACTCCAAATCTACTTATCAGCTTTTAGTAGGAATAACAATTCACTTCGCTCTGTATAAAAACATTGCATATGACACTCTTAACATGGTCATGTACAAAACAGCCTACTAAAAGCAAAACTGCCAAAGAAGGCGTGCAAGCTGCAGTTATCCGTGAAAATGATCAAAGAAGCTCATTGTTGTGGCATGTGGAAGGTGTCTCCGGTTACTGCAGACTACAGAGATAATACTGAGAAAACAACTAGGTAGAACCACACCATATCAAACAATCTGTACATGACAATGCTACAACAAACAGAAACCAAAACTCAGCCATAATTTCTGTTACTGTGGAGAACATGAGAACCCAATCAGGTACACTCTTGGCCATAATTTTAAAATGAAAAAAAAAGTTAAGATAACATGATGAGTTGCTTATATATGAATGTAATTCTATGTATTGTGCAAACATATCGATAAAAATCTGCTACTTCTAAAATAATTTCCTCTGGACAATTGTTTAAAAGAGCGTGCAGTGTTCCAAAGGTTACTATTGCTTATTACTGTCTAAGTTAGCTCGGACCCGCTAGTGGTGAAGTATCAAGAAAGGAATGTAAAAATTCTTCTAACTTCAGTATCCATTTTACTATCAATCTTAAGCAATCATAACCAACTTCATCATGATTGAACATCAACTCAAGACCTTTGGGTTCTTGGCATATCTATCCTATACTACTAATAAATCAGAAACCACAAAGGTTGAAGTATGTCTGAAGAAAATATTTTATCTGCATATGTTCAGGCTGACATGAACAGTGACAAAAATCAATCAAAATCCTATGAAGTTTTGCAAGGAACCCCACACTGGAACTGAACTCTCACAAGCAAAAGGTATGCCCAAGACCCAAGAGCAAGACTTCAGTGAAAATGGTAACATTTCACAAAAAAAAAAGTTGCTCAGAATTTACATGGAAGAATACTAACAAGAGCTCTAATCAAAACTCCAATCTTCCCAACAAATTGTCTGAAATCTTTATGGCACTGGCATGGAACCCATAGGCATACTAAGAAATAAAAAAACCATAAGCGGCCCCTCTATGTCAGATGCAATTGAGCAGCCAGCCAAACATACTAAATCCACTACTGTCCTTGTCCAGCCTCTGTACCATAGCACCCACCAACCAGAGCGATCAAGAAAAAAAACTTTTAAGACAATCATGAGTCGCAGTTCCTCTACAACTCTTATGCTGGTATGCACATTGCAGCCACCAAAAGGATCCAGACCGAGTGCCCCCCACCACTTTGCACGGATGATCATCAGAGAGCAGAGAAATCCCCAGATTTCTTGACAGAACACTTCAACCACAGATTGCTTCAGATACACCCCAAAATGCCACAAAATTTCACAAGCAAAACAAATTCCACTGCACTGTTCGAGTCAATCAAAACCCCTCGACACCCTCCAGAGACGCACACTACAGAGTACACAATAAAAAAACAACTTTAACACCTACATCACTCCATATAACACTCTAAAGGGAGAGAGAGTACATACTCCATTCTATCTGCAGTGCACCGTATGGCACAAGTAGTGGTAAAGGCCAACATAATCCAACTCAAAATCCACAGTAATAAATCAAATCCAGAACGACTACGGATTACCGGAACAAGATTGACAAAGGCGGGAGCTTCGGTGGGTTGGGCTGACCTTTTGTTTGGAAGTGCGTCCTGGAGCGATTCCATGGTGTCGAAGGGTCCCCTGTACGAGCTCTGCACTTCCCCATCGCTCTCCACCTCATCGCACTGCAGCAGCCCGGCCCTGCTCTCACTTCCCCGCCACGCTGACAACAACGACCCGCTGCTTGCCGCCGGCGCGCAGCACTGGCCCCGGCGGCCGAAGCTGGAGCTGCCGCTGCCGCCGCCGCCACCCCGCAGCCCGCACTCGGACACGATCGGCATTGCTCCCCTTCTCTCTCCCACTCTGTCCCTCCTCTCTCACCCCTTCACATGCAAAGAAAAGGAGCAGCGCCTCATGCGCGCGCGCACGGGGAGAAGTGGGGGCACTGGACAGAGTGGGGGGACTGCCTGCCGCGCGTGCAGTGCAGCGTGCCGCTCGCTCGCTTCTGACTTCTGCCGAGTCGTTGGTCTGCACAGGCTCTGGTTTTTGGCTGCAATGACGTGTGGGGCATCCTTCCTCCTGTAACTGAAATTGGAGATAGCAACCTAAGCCTGACCGTCGATCTCTGCTGGGCGGCTCAGATCATCCGATTGGGCCTGCGGGAAGTGGAACCGTGGAAGGTAGCCACCTGTTATGCCTCTCAAGGGCCTAGTCTCCTAGAACGCCCCAACAATGATTCAAAAAAAAAAAAAAAAGAACGCCCCAACAACCAGCTAGGAACTAGCTATTCTCTAACGTGGATGAGAGAAAAGTGGGAAAAAAACTCGTCGTTGGTGACTCACTAGGCTCGCACACTTTCTCAAGAAACGTCGGTCTCTGCTCCAGTGACCCACCTCATTACCTGTGTCGTCTAGTAAGTATGTCATCTAGTAAGTTATTTAATTGTTTTATTGACACACCCCAGCTAGCGATTTGCAGTGATTGTTGTGGACGCCCTTACAAGGTAGCGCTAGTGGCATTGCCCGTAATTTGCTACAACTTCATTGACCGCCTCAAGGTTGAAAAGCCACTTTAAAGATGCTAAATGTTCTAAAAAAACTCAATTAGCACCGCGTTTGGCCCCTCCTAAACTTTAGGAATCTAAACCATAGACAAAAGTTTACTCTCTAGATGTTTGATTTGAGTGACTAAAAGAGGTTAAAAGAGGTCTTTTTAGTCTCTTTTACTCAGGGTATCTGACTCCAAAGTAACTAAAAGGTAAGGTTTAGTCCCTTTTAGTTACTCTTGAGTGAATGTGACTAAACTATTTTACTCCCTTTTTAGCCAGTTTGTTTGGCAATTTAGTCACTAAAGTAAATTTTAGTCAGGGGTAACCAAACATGCTCTAAATCTGTAGAGGAGTTTTTGGTGTTTCTCTAGTTCATTACAATAGTTATCTTTAAAATGACTATACAAGAGTTATATTTAAAACGATTAAGATCCATCATTAGCTAGAGCACATGTACTGTTTCGGGGGACATATTGGCTCCAATTCTGGACTCAATTATAACGTTTTGCACAACACTTTCATTGTGGAGGCATACATGCTTTTAGAGTCTACCACCATGTTACCGTTTGCTCTCATGTGTGGAGTTCCTCTTATGGTCTTGGATATTAGGATTCGTTCATGGTTTTTTTCTTGTGTTTATGTAATAATTTGTCCGATTCTTCCTCCTAGAGAGAAGATGAAACCGGAACTTTTGTTATCTAAAAAAATCAGCTAGAGCACTTCACATTGAACCAACCACTCAAATCCACGTGCATTCTCTTACACACTTTAGTTTTTTTAGTTGTGTGTGTGGAAGAATTCTAAAAGTAGTCGATGATTATGCATGTATTAGATTCTATGATCTCTCTTCTTAGGTAGTATTTTGATTTTTTAGTTTTGTTTGTTGAAAAAGGAAACTAAAAGTACTCGGTGATAATGCACCTATTAGATTGTATACTTTTCAGTTTGTATTCTTTCATTCCATATGTGGCGATACCAATCGAGACCAAATGTTTACCTTCATTTGTACAAGACACCATAAAGTAGTTTGTTACTGAAGTTACCGTTATTGTCATGGCATTCCCTCCTTGTCCTTGTTGACATTCCTTTCTGAAAGGATCAAGATGCCCAAGAGAGGGGGTGAATTGGGCTCTTTTTAATTTCTAAACAAGAATTAAACCTATAAAGAGCCAATTAACCCCCAAGTGCCTACCGCTTGTGTGTCCTAGCTAGAAAGCAGTAGCAAGTCAATAGAGAGCGAAAACTTCCTACACAATTCTAGTATGAATTGAAAGACAAGTGCGGAAAGTAATGCGGTAATAAGAAGTAGGGAAAGAGATGCTTGACACGGCGATGTTTTGCCGAGGTATCGAGGAGTCGACACTCCCTCCTAGTCCTCGTTGGAGCACCTCGCAAGGTATAGCTCCCCCTCAATCCCGCGCAAGGGATGAGTGCTCTCTACGGGCTGATTCTTCACCACTCCGGCTCGGTGAATCGCCCACAATCGATCACAAACGTCGATGGAGAAGGGCCGCCGACAATCTTCCGGCGATCACCTTCCTCCAAGCACCACCGGACCGTCTAGGTGATGTCGATCACCAAGAGTAACAAGCTTCGATCTTCGCTTGACTCACTCAAGCTTCACAACTAGAGGATGCACACTTGAACTCTTGGATGAACTAGAGGAGAGGATGGATAGGTTCGCGAATCACTCTCTCACTCTAGGGCTCTTTCTCTCTTCCCAACCTTCTCAACAAACTCAGCAACTCAAATGAGCAAAGGCAAGGTGAGAGAGAGGTGTGAGAAGCTATAAATAGCCCCTCAGAAAATTGCCTCGGGCTGGCAACTTAAGTTGGCGACGGACGCTCCATTGACTAGGCGACGGACGCTCCATCGCATGCCCCAACGGCTAGTTCTGCATAAAGTTTGGGCGACGGGCCTAGGCGACGGACGCTCCGACGCCTAGGCGACGGACGCTCCGACGCCCTACCCAACGGCTAGTTCTGACACGATTTCCCAGCGACGGACGCTCCGTCACAGGGGCGACGGACGCTCATCCCAGCGTCCGACGCTGCACTCTGGCTCGGGCTGAAAAACACCCTCTCTGGAAGGTCGACAGACGCTCTCCAAGCGTCCGACGCCTGACCGACGGACAGCGTCCGTCGGACCCTGAAAAACTTAGCCAGAAAACATCTCCACTGGAAGGTCGACGGACGCTGTGGACTCAACCACCCAGCGTCTGACGCGACGGACAGCGTCCGACGCCTCTGTCAGGAGCGTCCGTCGCTCAGAAAGTAGGCCTCTCAACTTCGTTTTTCGTCGCGATGAATATGGAAGTTGTTCTAGGCTATCTTACGGTCAACATAGGCTTGCTTAGAGCTAAGGAAGACAAGTGTGCACCACACCTAATTCATGAAGCTTTCCTAGGTCAAGCTACTAGTCTCAACCTCTCTTAATAGTACGGTCAAAGATCAAAAGAGAAGCCCTATCTATTTCTAAGTGCCCTTCATCACCTTATGACACTTAGCCTATCATTCTAGGGTCTTCATCATCTCTCCTTAAAATCCGAAATGATATCCATCTTGGGGGCTGAGTGATGACCATTAATGCCCATTCTTGTTGATCACTATGACTAAGCTACGCATAGCCTCTGCAAAACACACGTTAGCCATAATAATCGCTAATTGTCGTTAATCACCGAAACCAACTAGGGCCATGATTCTTCACTTTCTTACAATTCCCAACCCTATCTTAGGCTCTTTATAAGTCTTATTTTGTTAGGATGCTTGATGCACCCTAGTTATGTAACTTATGGTGATATTTTTGAATGCTCAGATGAAAAGGCATGTGATGGTTTCTGGTTTGTTGAGATATGCTACTTTTTATGATTCAAGATATCGATCTCCTTCAAATTTACCAACTTTTATCCACAAAACCACCATCTTCTTGCCATGTATAACGAAGGGGTATACAAAATGCTACACAAATGGTGACTCTATTTGAGAGTGGATGTATTTGCATTGCTTAATGTCCCCATATACCGATCATTGTTGTTAAGGTTATGTGATATCTTCTCTCTTGATTTTTTTCACAAAACTTGTTGTTCACATCATATAGTGGTAGAACAAATGATTAATTTCTCATAGTTGTTTATGCCTCATGTTCTAAACCATGGTATTGTACTTACAATGATTCAACGTAAGGCGGGAACTTATAACAATGCATAGTTAAATGCATAACTCACATAGAGGCAAATATAGTGTAGAGTATTACTCGTACTCCATTTTTCCTAAAATATAAGTATGGTTTGATTTGGTGTAGTCCCCAAAGTTATATGTTAATCTCTAATTTCTCTTATAGTATATGGTTTTTGGCAGCAAAAGTTTAATCAATCATTAGATATTTTTAAATACAAATCTAATGTACTTTTGTAGTACAAAATTCTCATACGATTTGACTAATAACTGATCAAAGACTATGAAGTTTATATTTTAAAACACGTGTGCATCTTATATTTTTAAAGGAAAGTAGTAGACTTCGATAAATCTAAACGTCCACCGTGATCTAGAAAGAATTCTAGTTATAAATATCACTTTCATACAAAAACTACTTTATATCTCTTTTATGATGTGAGTCATTTAGATATCCTCCATTTTACTTTATTTCTATTCAAGTTAAACTTTCTTATAATATTCATGAATCTGTACGATAAGAAATATCTAAAAGCTTATTTTTTTTGAATGGAAGAGATATCTAATGCTAGAGTTCTCTATCTGGATCACACATTGACCTAAGGTACGGTATAGTTGTATACCAAAGGCTTTCATTGATCTTTATTCATCCATCCACTACTTTGTTAAAGTAATGAGTATGCCAACAACACCCAAGAAATTTGCAAAGCTGATGCAAGATGCAAATACTAATTTACAATTAAAGTTGACACCTCTTGTAACAAAACATTCAAATGATATATACCATTATTACACAAATACTAAATACTTATAAACAATTCTCTATCTCTATATCTATATCTATATCTATATCTATATCTATATCTATATCTATATCTATATCTCATATGAAGTTAATTCACTTGAAGTCTATCTCAACATGCAAGCCATTCACATTATCCTCCACTAACTATCCACATCATCTCCCACTAATAGCCATGCCATCCTCTAACTTCTAATATTTTAATCGCAAGCTATCCATATACATCATCTCCACTGAAATTCATTTCTAATTCTTTGCAATACCGTGCAGTAACATGTGGGGTATCTTCTAGTTATCAAAATATGTAACTATTGAACGATAGATGCTCAATGTTTGCTAAGTGACTGCATTATCATCTTGGAATAAAAGGAGACTCAGAAAGTTATCTTTTGATGCCAAACATAATAGAAATAAATAAATCTAATTCAATATAAAAATAAACATAGAAAAGTAAAAAAATATAAGAATTGGTAACTTTAACTACGCAACTAAGTAAGGTTTATCTATAGAGGGTAATAGTAAAACTTTATCATTCGCCACTGAAAGAGAACATGGATGGATAAGGAAAGCAAGATGTTGGAGCGAATTGTATGAAAGGATATGAAACGATCATAACAAGTTTGGGATATACATCTCTCTAAGTTATAGCATTAACCAAACAATAAACAAAAAAATATAGGGCGTGTTCATCATTTATGGTGGGCACAATTACTTCTTATGACAATAAACACTAATTAAGCCAATGACTAGAGTAAGACGTGAGGGTAAAAACATGTGACAAGAGTGTAAGCTAAATTGCATAAAAAATATCAAACGATACATTAGCCGAGCATTTTACAGTTTATACACGGATTAACTTTGCTAGTTTATGTACAATATAAAAGCAAAAACCCGTATTCCTCTCAGCGACTTTATTTCTTGTCGTTATTAGAGCAAGTTTAATAGATACAACTAGCTGCTGGCTATAAGGGATCTTGCAGCCTTCTTACAACTCATTTATATAGTAGTTACTTCTTCATAATTAATACATGTCCCACATGTCTCTTATAGTTTTCTTAGTTCTTGTGTCCAAACTGATTGTAAGCTTACAGTCTGTTTCTCCTCTCTCTTCTTCTCTCTCCTCTATCTTATCATTTAGCTAGCTTACAGTCACTTATAATATTTGCTCTTACACGATAGACTATAGTCTGCAGCATTTTGGAGCACAGTATATATACAGCAGGCTGTCCTTTGCGCATGCCTTGTAGCTGCACCCGTGGTCCAATACTCCAATGCTCCTCAAGACACAAACCCAAACACCCACCTTCTACTCTACCTCCAAAAGTCTAGGGTCCGGTGCAAGCTTTTTCACTGGTTGGCATTTAGCAATAGAGAGCTGAAATTGCATGATACTGCCAAGTGGCCAAGCTCTCTCAGTTGGAGATAGATAATCGAGGCAAGAGCTCAGCAAATAAAGCTCTGAAACTCCCAAGACTAAACACCAGATTCATCACATAGAAGGTATGGGTAATGGGTAACGGGAGTCCTTTACAAGGTCGTCTTGGAAATGAAAGGATCGATGGCCCACACATTGGAGATTTGGGAGGATATATGCTTTGCTGAAGGGAAGATGATGGCCGGATCAAGTTAGCCGCTAGCTGCCGGCAGGTGCTGACAGCAGTGACTACCAGGTTTGGAGAGGACAGACGATAAGATCCTCGAGCCGAGCTAGCCATTTTTATAAACTTCTTTAATCGCAGGCATGTAAGCCAGCGGCCACGCACATGCGATGCGGCTGCTGCCGGCTGCGCTGCACTCTAGTAAAAAGTATAAAATAAAATAAAATCAATGTGATGCGAGCTCTCTCGCGCTGATCCTCAGCTCGTGGCGACGTAGGGAGCCAGGGAGGAAGCGGATCGGAGGAGCAAAACGGGCATGTGTGCGTTGCCATCCTGCATCTATTCCCAAGACATACTTCAATTAGGTAATGTTAATGTTGATTGCCGCAGCAATACAACAACAACTAGTCCAACAAATGTTTAGGGGACCTTTTCATTTGGTTGTGACATTCCACCACTTTCTAAAGTTTACATATAAGTCTACCTTAAATTCATAGTGTGGGAAAGCTGGACATTGCCAAGGCGTTCGACACGATCGCGTGGCCGTTCCTCCTAGAGGTTCTGAGGGCGTTCGGCTTCGGTGACAATTGGAGGCGCTGGATGACATGAATCCCTTTTTGCGGCCAAATCCGGTAACCGCACGGATCTGGCGCTTCCATGGCCGGATCTCTCCCTCCTACTCCTATTCCGGCGTGGGGCACCATTCAAACTGTGGTGGCCGAGGCTGGTGCTCGGCGAACAAATCCGCGCCACCCTGGCTCTCTCCTTCGCGTGCCCCTTGCTAATCGGTCTTGGTCGGATCCTATGAGGCTACAGTATATGCCGAACTGGCCAGTTCTGTAGCGGCGGTAGCATCGACGACAACGGGTGGCTGAGCCGGCAATGGCTACGGCATGCGGTAGTCTTACGTGTGCGATAGGGTCAAGTTCGACTCTGCGAGATGCTTGGTCGGAGGGGGCAGCAACTGACACAGCTATGCGGCTGCAATGTGCAGCCGTCGCGTCGACACCGTATCTAGAGAAGCTTCTGTTGGGGGTACAATAGCGACGACGGCGGCGATGGTAGGCAAGGAAGGTCTAGCATCATGGATCGATGTTTGTCGTTCTTGTGGACACTTTGGCGAAAACCTTTGCGACGATGATGCCCCCTAGCATTGTCCCCAAGAACGGTTGTGATGTCGGCCTCGTCGTGCCCCTCGTCCATTTCTTGGACGAGCTACGGTGGTGTTGTCGGCCTCGTCGTGCTCCTGCCCCTCGTCTCGGCTTCAATGTCACCTCTAGCGGTGTTCTTTACTTCTTGGCGCTCCGTTGACGTGCAGATTCGTGACTCGAATCTGCTCAGAGGATGTGGCTCGACACCGATGACACGGGTGAACCCTCCTTCAATGACTGGCATGGGAGGCCTGACAACCACCGGGGGCAGGATGTGGGTTCAAGATAGGAAGTCGGATCTTTAACCGGGTTCGAGATAGAATGTGGGATCAAGCTCAAGCTGAAGCATGGGAGGCCTGACAACCGCCGGGGGCAGACGGGCCAGAAGCACGAGGTTGTGACATGATCCAGGATATATTGGAGTGTTCGTTCTTGGACCCGTTGGGGAATGAAGGCCATGCACATGACTCGTCGGAGGTGACCACTGAAAAATACACCTGCTGAGCTGCGCTGCCGGCCGACGAGTAGCCCACATCCACTAACCAAGTCTTTTTATTTTTTATTTTTTTTTGCTTCAATTATAAGGACTGCATGTCTCACTCAGCCACTCACACAACCAGAGGCAGCAGCTCATATCCGCTAGCGAAGTCATCCTCTTTCTTCAACATGCATCCCATATAACATTTTTTCATACGAAATGCGGCTTCTACTTGTGGTTGTGAAACCCGTCCAACAAGTTCGAGTAGTCCGGATGTCCGTTCTTATTAGACTAAACAAATAGTACTTCCACAAATAAATTAATTTTCTAAAGTTGTTTTAGGTCAAACATTTCTAAATTTGATCAAAATTGTAGAAAATAGTGCCAAAATTTATAACACCAAACTAGTATCTCTAGGTATATCATAAAAATATATTTTCATAATATGTTTATTCGATGTGCAACTCAAATCATTCTTGTGGACAAACTGAAGACACGTGGCTATCCCTTATTCGCACAGGTTACTTATTGGGCAATGCTATGTTGCTGGAGTGTCAATGTTGTCATAGTGGTATTGTGCAGGTACTTCCGTTAACAAAAATCACATGTAGGCATGTAGCCACTGCACACGAGCTAACCCTATGGGCGTATGTTCTTTTTTTTCTGAGTAACTCTTTGAGTAATAGGGAACTTCCTAGGTCCTTTTTTTTTATATACAGTAATACAGATTGCAACCACAAGATCACCCTTTGGCATAGATTTAATCAGTGCAATACGCTACGTGTTGCGCTAATTACTGTCGTAGCTCAGCTGCTTGGATTTTGAAGGGTCACAGCGCCACGACCACGCCTAAGGGAAGGGTCACGGGCTGCAATGGGCCGCATGATATGGCTTTTCCAATGGCTGCTGTGATTGCGAGGTCGCACTGTCGCAGCCCACGCAGTGGGCAGGACCGCAGCCCAGCTTGCAAATGGCTCAACATTTTCTCATCATATTTGATTCAACTATTCTGATTTTGAGCTTTTTGTACAGTATAAAGAGAATCAAATTTCTTATCTGGGAGAGAGAATCAAGTAACACAGGAATAGCAGAGAGAGAGAGAGAGAGAGAGAGAGAGAATCAAGTAACACATCAGTTAAGAACGGCGAATTCCATAGTGTTTAATTCACGAAATGGAGCCCAAGTACAATAAAAGGCTAAAAGCGGCTCCTATGATCGACAGCCTTGCGAAATGCTGTTTACTGCACATTTTATGAAAACTTCCTGATGGCATATCTTATAGATGCTACTTAAGTACATATACATATTAAAAAACTAGCTGTCAAGTAAACATTTCGTGAAAAATACCAAGGGGTTAGAACTTCGATGTCGCCTCTTTGATCTCCTCCAAGGAGATAACCTGCCACAAGTATACAACAAAAAACATTATTCTTGAGGGATTTGAAACGAACATATCATGGATGCAGAGATCAGAGGACAGGAAAGCATTTGATACTATGGAAAAGGGACATGCCTGGTCCTTCCCAGCAAAATCATTATCGGGAGTAAGAAAAAGCATACAGTGGCATTCCTTCCTGCAAGTAGACCGCTCACATAAGAAATGATGCTTCTAGACACATTGCTTATTATTTATTTATGACTTTCCTTTCAGGGGAAGAGAACTAGAAATTACATTATTATCTAGCAGATGTTTCTTTAAATGGATACATGGTAGGCTGCAGTTTGCAGTTTTGCAAGGAATATACCTTCATAATCAATGCTTATGCTGGGGGATTGGAACAGAGATAGCTAGTTGGGAAATTATTCATATGGTACCCCAAGCGAAAAAGAACCTCAGCCTGTTTTGCAACAGTACAGGCACAGTGCTATATCTATAACTTTGAACATGAACTAGTGCTGCCACAATATTTTCTATGAACTATCCGAGAAAAATAGCTGGAAGTATAGTTCATAAACACACCTCTCACGCATGGGGACGCATGGGCAGTTCCAAAATCCTTGTGCTACCTCCGCAGCTTTGTCATCATAATGCCTGGTCAGATTTACAAGAAGTTTCGGAAAGAAAAATAGTTGATACCCTGTATAAATAATGGATGAACAATTGAGGGGAAAAATACATAAGATAAATTACCTACAAGGGCATAGAGGAGCTCCGAGAGTATCTCTGTGATCAGCAAGCCCCTGCGAAAATGTTATAGGTTATAAGCTTGCTGATTTATAATGGTAATGTAGTTGTTCCCTCAAATCCTAAAGTGGCACTGAAGCTGATATCCGTAACCCTAAACTTCTAAATAGATCCTCCAACAAGTCATGGATGCACTGCCCACACCCACAGGATGTGTGTGTGTGTGTTTTGGATTGGGATCAAGAGAGGAAAAAAAAATTGTTCAGCATTACCACCATCCTCAACCTGGTGGTGCCCTTATACACAACCGTTCGATTTTCACATATTTTAGAGCATTTTTATTGGCTATATAATTAAGTAATAAACCATCATTTTCCAAATTATATTTCTCTTTTGTTAACAAATATTTACTAGGAATTTGGATGGATAAACTGAGCCATATTCCGACCACCTGATGCAGATAAGCTGACTATGAACAGCAGCTTTAGTTCTAGCGCTGCCATCTACTATATAGACTATCCTCTGCACAGTTATCATCCTTAGGTTATAAATCAGGAGCTCCCTGGAAGGATTAGCATTACCAAGGAGCATCTAGAAGGAAGGCTGGGAAAATTAGTTCTCTCTAATCCATAGTATTACTGTTTCTTTTTTTCAGCCTTATTGTTAGCATGAAGTAACTTCTGTTCTTCCCCAGTGCAAGACCATAGTGCTGTTCATGGCTTAACCTGGATGTAATTGTGGGTGATGTGTTTGTTATGTCTCTTAACATCCTGTTAATTTCTAAGCCTTATGATATCTATGTTATCCCCCAATCCGCTACTTTTCAGTCTAGATTGCTATCCCCGGCCTTTTCTTTCTATTCTCGCCTAACTTGTATCCCAAAAACCTTGTGCTGGGATGCCAATACACCTAAGGGCTTGTTTGGATGTCCATGTACTTACCTCAAGCCACATGTGTACATGTGTTGAAGTGGATTTAAACTAAGGGCCTGTTTGGTTAGGGGTCACTAAAGTTTAGTGACTAAACTTTAGTCACTTTTAGTCCCTAAAATGCCAAACACCTTAACTAAGTTTAGGGGCCACTAAAGTTTAGTGGCTTTTAGTCACAAAAGAGTAGCTATAAGTTCCACTCCAATCCACTTCAACACATGTGGTTTGAGTAAGATACATGTGCATCAAAACAAGGCCTAAAGCTCTGTGTTAATCGGTGGATGTCTCTGATGTTGAGGTGTTAATCGGTGGATGCCTTTGATGTTGGGTCGAAGTATCACCTACGAAGCCGGAGCTTCGGACTATCGAACGGCACTGACCTTGATGACGACGGCAGTGACAGTCTTGTCGGCGCAGAAGTAGGTGTTGGAGCGGCGGGCGTACTGTTCGGAGAACTTGCGCATGACCTCCACCGACTTATCGCTGGATGCATCAGCTCCTGCGGCTGCCGACAACAGATATCATATCAGTCAGTCCATCCCAATTTCAGTGAGGGGAGGGCCAAATTAGAGTTCTCTCATCTCGATTTCAGTGAGGGGAGGGCAGAAATTGGAGTCCTCGAGTCCTCCACAAATCTGGGGGATCGGCGCGGACGTACCTTGAGCTCGGACGGCGCATCTGCGGGGGCGTCCTCTGGGCGCCGTCGACGACGAGCGGACGGGGAGCCCCCCGCACCCAACGGTGGTGGTGACGGTGGATGTCATCGCTGGCCGGTGCCCGCCCGCCGATCTGGGGTAGGCGGTGGTTGGGCGGAAGGGAACGGAGCGAGGGGAGCTGGAGAGTGAACGGTCCAGAGCAGAGAGATGGATGCGGGAGGGAGCAGAGCAGAAACTGGTGATGGTGAGGAGTGGAGCCTTGGAGAGCTCTCGGTCGGTGGAAGCAGCGTCAGATGGATGGAGATCAGGTGGATGGAGCAGCGGCGGCTGTGCCCTGTCGTCCCCTGTCTGTGGATAGAGATCAGAGAGACGCGAGGCGGCGACAACGCGATGATGCGGGCCTAGCAAAATTATCCGGTGCTTCATTGCTTCAATGGTCCCGAGCCTACTCGATTTACCACTGCGGAGTGCGGACGGTGTTGAGCTCACACAGCAATTTTTTTTATAAAAGGAGAACAAAAGGAACAAACTCGAATATTTTCTAGATAATGGATGGAAGAAGGATTGTTCGGGGCTCTAGATCCGGTGAGCATCAGAAATTTATCATTTCCATTTTTCTTGTTCATAATGTAGCCATTGTTTTTTGAATTAAATTTCGTCATTATATAGTTTGTTTGAGATAACATACTCTAATACGGGTCCTAATACTGGTCTTGTTCGTTGCGATGAAATTTAGCTTACGCTAAATGTTTATGCTGATTTATATTTTTAAAAAAAAACACTATTCGGTCAGTGAAAAATAGTGATGACAAAGGACCACTCTAGACCAGTAAAACTTTACAAGCTATCTTACCTACAGTTTATTTGTGCAGTGTAGAGCTGACAATAGTAGTGTTTTATTGTGTGGAGAATTGAGTACCAAAATATAGATCCCGGCACATTGATACGCCAAAAACCACGAACATCCAAGTATGCAACAAAGACTTGTATGCATCATTTTATGGAAGAAGCATCTTCAATTTAATATTTTACAACTCCTGGCTCAATGGGAGCATACATGATACAGCAGCTATGAATGAAGAGGCAAAAGGCCCATCCAAACAAACAAAAAAAGAATGGGGGGCCTAGTGCTGAAGATGCAATCTTCCACATATATTGGAGCTTTTGCCTGCTTTCTTTACAAGACACAGATCACTCTATACTTGCAATGATTCTCGCCTATTTTCCCCGCTCATATGAACCCTCTCTAACTGTACAGAAGAATGAAATAATCAGCTTTCGCTTTCCTCAGCGTCTTCCAATGAGTCCAGCCACGTTCTGGGCAACAACTTTTTTGGCCTCCAGTGAAACCGGTGAATCACCAATATACATGTCGAAGAAAGCCTCTGTTCATCAGACAAGAAACAGTTACAAACAAAACTATTGTAAAGCTGGTCTAGGCCAATTGCATGAGAAAGAGGCATAAGTTAACACTATCCAAATTAAGCTTATCGGTAGATTTGTCTTTTCTTTCAGCACTTCCATACCAATTGCATGAGAAAGAGGCATAAGTTAACACTATCCAAATTAAGCTTATCGGTAGATTTGTCTTTTCTTTCAGCACTTCCATATGTTCAGGGAATCGGAGTACAAGGAAAGCAAGGATACATATTGTGCAAAGTAAATATGATCATCTGTAAACATTTTCTCAATTCCAAATTATACATGGCTTTAGTTTTTTTTTCGTAAGTCAAACACTTTTAACTTTGACCAAGTTTATATAGAAAAATACAACATCCACAACATCAAATTAATTTCATTAAATCTTCCATGAAATATTTGTTGATAGTGCATTTATTTGAACTTGCAGATCTTAACATATTTTTCTAGAACTTGGTGAAATTCAAGAAGTTTTACTTAGGACAAAGCTAAAGTGAACTATAATTTAGAACGGAGGGGAAACTTAGCAAGTTTTTACTTACTGCAAAGATCTTTGCTCTGAACAGCACCAATTTGTTTCCCATCAACTGCGTAAAAATGCTCTTGTCAAGAAAGATCCAATATTGCAGTGGGAACAGCTCAAAACATTTTTGTGGGCACAAGGTACTTACTTTCTGTTATTAGTTTCCCATCTGATGTTTGGCAGAAGTCAATCTTCGTACCCTGCAGTTATATTTACATGTTATCCTTATAGTAAAGCTGAGTACAAAGAATGGCTATAGACTGGGTAACATCATAACATTTTACCACTATACTCAAATGCAGAATTTGGCAAAATGAACCAAGAGATTTTTTTCTGTATTATCAACCTACTATAAATTTATAGGGCACAGTAATTATTTAGTTAGTTCTAGTTGGTTGCAATATTGTCCATACAGATTTTCTTTGGTCTTGTTTATAAAAAAAGATCATACTAATTGTAGGAACCGAGCCTATGTCAATTGATGGTAGGTGTGGTTGTACATCGCTAGCCAGGTTTGAGTCCACTTGGACTCAAAATTTGGGAGCCTATTTCTTGTTATTTATGATGCCACCTAGTTTCTCCTAGGTTGGTCAAGGTAAGTTTATTGCTACTGCAAGGAACAGAGGGTGTAGTTAACTAGTCAAGCGATCATGTTTAAACTTATAGAACCTCAAAATATGGATTAGACCTTACCGAAGGTATGGCGATATCTTCTGTGAAGTGAGAACCAAAGGTCTTCAAGCAGTGAAAGTCGGTGTTAGGATTTATCTGGATGAATGGAAATGCAGAAGGCCTGTAAGTCAGTTCTACACTCGACATAACTAGAAAAGAATTGCAGTAGTAGCTTGAGCCACAAAGTACCTTCTGCAGACGCAGGCCAAGGGACTTCTCAAACACGCTACAAGAAAAATAAAATGAATGTGAGTTTTATCTTCAAAAACAACATAATTTCGCTGTGAGAGAAGAATCATGACACTTTTGTTTTTCTTACTCTCGCACTGCACCAACGCTAAGGCCATTATAGTTAACCACCAACCTAACCCTCATATCAAGGTTTTCCCTGGAAAATAACAATACAGGTTTATTAGCATCAGAAAATAACAGAATGAACAAGGAGAACTATTGTCATACTCCAAAACAACAGATTCGCTATAAACTTTCAGAATCCTACAATATCTGCTTGTCCCCTAAACAAAAATCTGTACTCTGAGGATTAATAAGTGATTGTATATATGCAGCAAATGAGTCTGTAAAGTTTGCATGAGAACCTGTGTGTTATGTCTCACATATACATTCTGAGTTCTGACATGGATGACACTAATACAAATGCAGATATAAGCAGGAATTTATTTAATGCAAATATATCAACTGATAGCAAGTATTGCTCCCACAACCACCTAGAGCACAATAACATATCCAGCTCAGTGGATGCTCCATATGCACCTTTTTTTACAACACTCCATATGCACCATTGGTCTTAATTACTCAACAAGGGAGCTGAATTTTGTGCAACCACATTAATCGGTGCTAGGCCTATGCACTTCCTAAAATGTATGGTCGCAAAACTCATGTAGGGTCTGACTGGGAGATGAGATTTGCTCTAGAAAGTTTAGGATTTAAAACTAAATCCCAAGAAACAGATCCATAAAACGTCCTTTACAAATAGGACGTTGCGGTAAGCAACAAGTTCAGGATTATCCTGAAAATAATGTATCAATATACCTGAGAAGATCGCTATAGAAATCAGGGTTCTCCATCAGCTTGTCCGTTGGAAATGAAGCATACTTAGGACCCAGCTTCTCCCGGATAGAAGTCGGTTGCATATCTATGAGAAAATTTCATAAGTAGCAAACAGAGGCTTGTCAAAATAAGCAGTATTCTTTTTTGTGAGACTCAAATAAGCAGTATTCACTGCCAAACTGACACAGAACAGAACCAATTGAAAAAAATCTGTAACTCACATAAACCAAAAGCGTACAGGTTCAGATTTTTGACCCTCATTACTCTCATGCCTTTGAAACCTATCCCAACAAGGACCTGAAAGTTTAATTATCAATGGAAACTGTCACAAGGAGAGATCAAAACGTAGAATTTTACAGAACGATACGAAAACTGAAGAGTAATATACCAAAACTGACAGCTTTAAGTCAATGTTTCAGAACCATAAAAAAAATTGCATGGTCCAGATACCAAATGCAAAACAAATCAGTATACACTATACAGTATATACAATGATAAAAAAGGGGGCGTACCCAGTACCGTAGGCTCCCGCACTGCGGGGTCTGGGGAAGAGAAATAGCCCGCAGCCTTTCCTGCACAAATGCAGAGGCTGGGGCTCGAACCCTGGACCTCTTGGTCACAGGCGGTAAAGCTCTACCGCTTGCACCAGGGCCGCCCTTCACAGTATATACAATGATGTAGAATTTAAATTCTAATTGTCGAAGAAGCAAGTTTCAATAGAAAAAAAATCACGAACCATGTACCCCAGCTGGTACAATTTATGTATCGATTGTTATACACCACTAGTTTGCACAACGATGAAAATGATTTAAAATGATAAATTCTATATATGTAAGAAATGAAATCAATTCCTCAGGAATAACAGAAACTATGGTTTTAAGGAAAAGGAAAATACCGCTGCAGATGGACTGGAGTCATCTTCCAGAAACGTTGGGAATTTGATTCCAGTTTTTGGTTCAATTGGATCTTCTTCAAATATAGTACTAGGCACAGAAGGACAAGCACAACTTAGGCACTTTCCTTCTACATAAGGCTGGTCCACAAGTCTCCTGATATCACTCTCAATATTCCGCGATGCGATTGACTCGGCAAGCATCATTGGTGATCTTGTCCATTCAAAAAAGAAAATCATCAGTTAACTACAGACAACTATACAGCAGAAAGAAATGAATAAGGAGAGTGCATCACAAATGCAAATAAACTGTATTGGAGCATGGTCCTCACATATTTTCAAGTGGTGGTACGATAGCAGCAGCGCCAGCTAGAGTAAGAAGATTGGAGGCATGTTGCTGCTCATTCAGTAGTCTCCCAATTGTTGCACTTGCAAGCCTAGCTAAAATTAGTTGTATTGCTTGCTCTTGTCTCGCTAGAAATCTGAACTGCAGTCTAGTCAAATTTTGCATGTGGGAGCCCACTTGGTTGATACGCAACTGACAAGATCTAGAACTGGTTGCTGCTACAGTTGCCAGCCAGCGGAAAATCTTAGGATCAGATGGTCTAGAAAGCCAGAAATAGAGAGCTTGAGAAAGCTTGTTGAGGCGATTGAAAGCTCCATGGACCATTACATTTCCAGAAGAATAAATCTTCCTATGCTGTCTTAAAGAAGTACCCAGCACTGCACCGGCTTGTGAAAACAAATTCAATCCAAGATCATGAGACATTGGAAACTCTGGTTGGAACTTGTATGCATATCCGCTGTCTATATCAAGGTTGGATAGAATTAACTGATTGGGCTTCATTGTGAAATATCCTTCCAAAATACAGGCTTCTGAATGTAGGAGGTCTTTATATCAAGGTTGGGAATGTCTGACAAGGAGAATTTAATGATCTGTCGATTGGAACAAAGTAAGCTGAATCAGATGAACAAGTTTTTACAGTAAGAAGGTGCAAGGAAATGACGCATATCATGTCAAACAAAATATTTAGCATAAGTTCCTGGAAATAAAGCTATAAAGGCGAAATACAGTTCAACCAAGCTCTTGCTCTTGCTACTTTTCAGAGTAGTCAACGATTATGTAATGAAAAGCTTTGAAGAACACCAACTTGAATTCTGGCATGGTTGATTTGCACTATAGTCTCTCTATCTAAACAGGCCTGATATAACAATAAAAGCCAGAAAAGTGAAAAAAAAATCCTTTTTGTCAACGAAAATAATCACACGAACCTATCACCTAAACACAATGTCTGTCTACATGTTATCAAGTACTATATGTATACAATTGTAATGAAAAAATCAATCTGAATTACACCTGAAGCCGACAATTATGCCAGCCAAGCAAATATTTTTCCTCTAGGACCAAAATCCCTCTAAGCTAACACCAACCACCCTGCCACCTCAAGATTCCAACGACCGACAAAGATGGCTCTGATGACCAGCAATCCTGTACAAAAGCATGCGATTTCCTAGCCGCAGATCAACGACACGCCACTAAAACCACCCGCATTTACATCTCCCGAATCACAAATCGAACAGCACCGATGAAAAAGCTCGAGCGATCACCAAACTAACCTGTCGGCTCCAAATCGGCCGGAGGGGAGACCGCGGCAAGAACAGGCGAAGAGGGAGAAGGGGCAGGGACGGACTACCGCCTACGATCCACACCTGGCTTGCTCGATCCCTCGGCGAACGGATTGTTGCGGATTCGGGCGCCGGACTAATCGACGCTGGCCAAACCCAAATCGGGAGGAAATGGGGAGGCGAAAAGGAACTGCTCTCCGGAATTTCCTTTGCCTCCCCAAGTCCGGTTGCGCCGGCCGGCTCGCCGCGCCCTCGCCTCCCGTCCCGTGGGGTGAGAGGCGAAGAACGCGTGCAAGTGCTCCGACGTTTGCTTCCTCCTCTCTCTCTCTCCCCCCTAGCCTAATTGAAGGTGGTGAAATAGCAAGCTGCAGGCCCGGTAGCTTCCCTCCTTTAACTTTTCCCAGATGGCCACACAAAAATTCTTATTTTTATATGCAAGTCCTCCTCTCGTTGAAGTTTGGAACTGTTTTGGATAACAGAAAATAGTAGGGGCTCTAGAGTATTAGAGCCAGACCGTTCCGAGAAGGTGCCGGGGGCTGCTCCGGGAACCACGGGGATATTCCGCGGGATGATCGGACGGCCACCAGAGGCTGAGCGACTGTGGGTTGGACGGTCGATGTGACGTGTCCGGGGAATTTTTTTCTTCCGCGTCACCGCGGAGAGAAACACGGACGTCGGCTGAAAGCCTGAAACACGTTTAAAATGGAGGCCGGTCTTTGGCTTCGACCACGTCGACAGGTCCAACCAAAGCATTCGCCGGTAATTTGATTTGTCTCTGTTTGACTTTCTGTTTTGGAAACACAAGACTATGCATGTACCTACGCACATTCTGTCATTACGATATATGATTCTATATTCTCAATCGAAATGAGTTTTTTTTTGCGACAATCAAAATGAGTTAGTGGACCTTAAATTGGTCAAATTATCAAATATTTCTGTGTATTTCTTTTTTTTGTTACATAATGTTAACTGCGACTGAGAAAATAATTAGCAGAAAAATGACTAGACCGGCCTCCTCGTCGCTCCATCACAAGGAACTAGCTATGTATCATTTTCACTCGTGACTTCTGATTGGTACATAGCAACGATCAAGTGAGTTATGATATCCATTTATAGCTTCTATTTTGTTTTCTAAGTTCATAAAAGCACTCACAATGCAGACTCTATCATAGAGTCTAAACTTATTTATTACCTCAAATATTATAGACCTAGAGTCTAAATAAGACTTGGAATCTTGTTTTTTCATCCTCTCTTTTCAATAAATATAGTGTGACATCAACAAAATACCATAAATAAGTTGTAATAAATAGTCTTGGACTCTATAATAGAGTCTTGCACTGTGATTGCCCTAGGTATATGTCTTCCTCTTGATTAGGCCTCTAGCAATGGTGCTTATCCCAACCAAATGAAAACACACCTATTAGGGTGGCTCCAACCAAGTTATGACCAGGCCTGGATATCGAGCTAGCTCGGCTCGTTAGCATTCTGGCTCGACTCGGCTCGTTATGCAAACGAGCTAGAAGAGCAGCTCGGCTCGGCTCATTAAGAAACTCGAGCTAGCTTGTTAGGCTCGAAACACATTTCAGGAAAATTATAAAAGCAAGACTCGTTGACTGCTCTATCTGCTACGCACCTCAGATGTAGGAGTGGTCGGGTGGGAGTGGGAGTCAAGGGGACTTCTATATTTGCCTAGGGTTTGACTTAATTGGGTTGACCTGGGCCGATTTTAATATGCTGCTTATTTGACCTGACAAATTATCTGTCTCGTTCGAGCTAACGAGCAGCTCACGAGCTGGCTCGTTATAAAACGAGTTGGCTCATTATCAAACGAGTCGAGCTCGAGCCGAGTCATTAACGAGCAAGTTAGCGAGTTTCGAGTTTTTCGTTCAGCCTTAGTTATGACTTAACGATGGAAGGATTTTTTTTCCATTTGCTTGAAGGGTTTCCTTTTAGTTTTGAGAGATCATAACTTATGACCACGAATTTGTGTGTTTAATGGATTACTGTATATAAATACAAATCTTTTTGTGTTTCGAAGAAGAAAAAAAATAGGAATTCTAGTTTTCTTTCTCTAGGTTATCTGATTGACTTAAAACTCATTGAAAGACACTAATTTGGATTTTAGAGAACAAGCGTGTGGAGTCATTCTGATGCAACCTTAGCTGGAGACGAAGACATAATTTCGTATAGGTTTGCAAAAAAAAATGCTAAGAAGATTGCAACCTTTTGTGTTATTCAACTTTGTTTTTTTTCTTTCTTGATCTTATCTTATTCAGCTGTGTTGTTGGTTCTGTGTTTGCCTATGGTTATATTAGTAAAAAAATAATAAGTTTTCACATGTTCACTTGGTGCTGCTTTCCATTATGGATTTTCTTTTTCCCCTCAGCTATAAACGTTCCAAATGATGAAGTTAGAAAAAATAATTCTCAAAGTTACTCACTCCATTCTAAATTATAAGTCATTCCAAGAATTTTGGAGAGTCAAAATTTTTAAAGTTTGACCAAATTTATATAATACTCCCTCCGTTCCAAATTATAAGACATCTCAAGAATCTTGAAGAGTCAAAGTATCTCAAGTTTGACCAAACTTATACAATAATATAATAATATTTATGATATCAAATAAATATCATTAGATTCGTTATTAATTATATTTTCATAACATGTCTATTTGATTTCATAAATCTTTATAGTTTTTTCTATAATTGTTGGTCAAATTTGAGATGCTTTGACTTTTCAAAATTCTTGGAACGTCTTATAATTTGAGACCGAGGGAGTATGATAATAACATATTTGATACTAACTAAATATTATTAGATTATTTATTAGTTATATTTTTATACTATACCTATTTGATGTCAGAAATCTTTATATTTCTCTTTATAATCTTTGATGAAACTTAAAATGCTTTGACTCTCTAAAATTTTTGGAATGACTTACAATTTAGAATATAGGGACTACTCCCTAGATATGTTCTATATCAGAAAAAAAACCAGTATAAATAGAAAAGTGATCTTTTTCAATTAAGACAAAAAAAAAAAGACGAGTCATCAATTTTATCGTAGCCACGTGGTGCGAGAGAGAGACACATGCACCCTGCGGCTCTGCCACGAGGCTTCATACAGTCTGCCAAGTGTACGTCGCCCAACAAAAGCAGGTACGGCCAACGCGGACGTTGTCGCAGCTTTCAATCATTGCAGGCCTGTGACGGCTTACGAGAAGCCGAGAAGGAACGTCCTAGATTTGGAGTGCACCATACGCTTTGGGCAGCCACAGCCCTCTGATCTGTCACGCACAACTTCGGAGAGTCCTACCAGCAATCAAGCTGGCCGTAGCCACGCGTGTCATTGCCCAGGACCATTTATATATTTCATTTTCCAATCAGAGAATTGGAGAAGCGGAGTGATCCAGATGAGATGATTTCGTCTCGGAATGAATCGTTTGATACGAAGACTGTGTCAATCTGTCACTCGAAGAGAAGAGGGCCCTGCCAGGTGCCAGCCCATTGAACCATTTCGGCCCGATTCTAACAGTGAACCACCCGCCGTTGCTCGCGGGCGGAACCGAGCCCACCAACCCCGGTAAAGCGAATCAGACCCACCGCCCACGGCCACAGCGCGTCGGAATTCGGAAAAGGAGACGAGACGAGACGGACGATGGAGGCACGGAGGAACGACACGTCTCAGTTTCGCTCGCCCGTCATCGCCCCCGCCCTCTCCGCTCTCCGCCGGCGGCATCGCCAGTTCGCCACCCGGCCTCCAAGGGCGGGCGAGCGTGCCCGTGGTAGGCTTGGCCCAGCCTATGCCCATCTCGTTCGGCCGGAATCCATCTGGCAGCGAACGCACTCAGTTTGCAGCCTCCGTCCGTCCGATGATTGACCGACGACGCGCGGGCGTGACATGCGGTGCGCCGCCGAAACTTTTTCGGCGATCGACGTCGTGTGCGCGGGTGTGCAGTGTAGAATGTAGAGTGCTCGTAGGTCCAAAAGGGGCGGAGCTCCGTCGAGTCAAGACAAAGTCCGTCCGGTACTAGTATCTCATCTGAGACCCGTGGTCGACCACAGAAACCAGGGAAACATGGCCAGGCCACGCTTTTCCATGGACGTCTTCTTGGTTGGATCAATATCATTGTTGATTCTTCTGGTGGTGGCCAACCATAGCCGGGCTGGCAAGCATTCCAGGACGAGACGACCGCGTACTCCACTAGCGCTAGTGCCTGTGTCATTTCATTCGTCAGTTCAGAAAGACACAAATGATGCTCGCCGTTTAATAATATTATCTCCATATAGAATTTAGAAGTCATTTTAAAATAGAATAAGATTGTGTTTACCAAGAATTAATTAATTAAGAGGTATTTTTTCGTGTCAACTGAATTAAATAGGGTTGTGGATGTATTTTATATGAGAAAGATCTACGACTCAAGTGGCTAGCGCAATGGCGCGAAGGTCGAAAGAGCAAGGGTGTTACCGTCCAAAACATGGCTCTGAGCGCATAACGACATCTATTATAGAAACGCGCAGAGAGGGTCAGAACGACTTCTAAATCCAATATGAAGTGAGTACTCCCTCCATCCCTGAATAAATCGATTTAAATTCGTATCAACTAAACTTTTTTTTAACTTTGACTAACTTTATAAAAAAAATAAAATCTATAATATAAAATGAGCACCATGTAAAAATATATTTTATGATAAATCTAATGATACTAATTTGATATCATAAATTTTAATATTTTTTCTTTGAATTTGGTCAAAGTTTTAAGACAAAATTAGGAATATATATTCTTTCAGAGATAGAGGAAGTACTACAGTACAAACTTACTACAGTAGTACTACTTTCTCGGATGGAATGCACCCGTAACCCTATTTAATAGGGTAAACAGGAAAAACACTATCATACTTTACCCTAATTAATCTCCACTATAATTGAACATTTCAAATATATTTAGGTCCACCCACACGAACATCTTTCGCTAAAGGATCATACCTTCGTGCATCCAAAAAATTACATACAGAAATTTTCATCCATTAAAATCAAGGGCTCACGAAACTTTGACATCAAATTTAAAGGCTCACACACGATATTTGTACCAGACTTCTCACTCACCTCTCACCCCGCAGCGTTTGTCCCAGACTTCTCACCCACCTCTCACCCCGCAGCGCCGCCCGCCCGACCGCTGCGTCTCGCAAAAAAGGAAGTAGCGCCGCCCGCCCGCTCGCTCCGTCTCGCAAAAATGGAAATCGCCTCTGAGATTTGAGGGCGCAAAATCATAGCCTGCAATCACGGAAGGGAAACGGAAGAGAGACGGCACCTCGGCTCCACGACCTCCTCCTCCCACGCATCACCTCATCTGTCTACCCGTGCACCTCTCCCGCACGGTCCCCGACCCCTCGGTCGCCGCCGCTCGTCGCCCACCTCCCAATCTTCCCCTGCTCCCCTCGGTCACCGGAGCTCATCACGCCGCTGCCTGAGCCCGCTCTGCCCCTGTCCCTGCTAGGAGCTCCAGGCGCATCAGGCGGAGGATGCCTCGCACATCCAACTCGCCCTCGCTCCAAGGACTACATTGCGTCGGATCCCAGCTTCTTCTAAATAGCCGTTTCAAATCAGGCGCAGTCGTCGCTGGGGCCGACCTCCCGCATGTGGAGTGGAATGCGCACAGGCTGCTGGAGGCGAATGGGTATGTGGGATTGGTAGCTGCCACAATGTCGTGCCCATGGGTCACTAGGTACGCTCATCCTTTCCTTTGCATCTCCTGTCGATTTTTTTCTCTCAATTTGCTGCTACTGCTGTTATGCCTGGATGCTGGATTGTATATGATTAGCATTCAATTGCATCCCCCGACAGTTTTATTCCTATTAGGTTGATGGCCCTAATAAACTGTCTGCTTTAGAGTATGCTATCTGATTGCACAAATCAGGACCTAAGTGTATAAATCAAGGCGATAGCAAACGCACATGAAATGTCTTCAACTTATTTGATATTGATACAGAGGATTCAATAGTAGCATTTTATACGGCCTCATTTTGAACTAAGTAATTTCATTGGAATTCTTGAGTATTTCGGTCTTGCAGGTATTCAGGGTTTCGCTAAACTTGAATTTTACATGCGTCCGTGAATGGCCAACGACCTTGTGTTATCCATTCTGGCACTAGCCTGGCACGCAAAGACACAATGCCTGGGAGGGTAGCGGATAAAGCAATTGATTAAGGTATACAAATTTTTTACTTCATAAATCTCTTATTTGTGCACCAATGTCCGATAAGAGATTGGTTCAATAATAAATATCTATCAGGTGGTGGCTAGATTTTCAGTTCAGTCTTAGTGGTATAAATTTTGTAGTGGCAGTGTGGCACTGATTAATTAAGAAAATAATATTTAGTTACTTGCATAGCGATTATCTAGACATCTCATGATCAGATTGATGCCTCCTCGACATACCCTTTTTAACTTAGGCATAATTCAATTGTTATTAGCTAAGTGATCTAATTGGAATTTTTCATTATTTTTAAGAGTTGACACTACCTTGTAAGTTTCCTTTTTTACAGTTTTATATGGAGCGAGAAGGGGAAAGGGGCTTGTAACTTCCTTTTTGAAATGCGCACTAAGGGGAAAGTGGTGGCCGCACCGTGGGAATGCGACCGCGCGGCGAGGATCCTTCCGCAGTTGAGCGAGATCGGGAAGCTGGTGGAGATGGCGCCGCATCCGCCCTCAGGAGATTGCAGCCTGTTAAGGTGCAGATTGGTACAAAAGGTGTGTTTAAGAGACCTTCAACCTACCTCTTCTATATTGTATTTGTGAGTTTTGAGTTTTGGTTAAGGTTTAGCATGTGGCACTAATATATGAAGCAATGGCGAGTCCAGAAATGATGGACCCAATTAAATTTGAAACATATTTGTTCTCATGAATCAAAAGTACACAATGGATTCAGAAGATTTTAGTGTTTACTTATGTTATTTTCTATAAATCCTTTGACTGTAAATGAGGTCTGACATTTTGAGAAAATTGCTGGAGAATTTAGACAGTGCTTAGAACTATCGTTTTGGTACCATAATCCACTATGATTACATGAAAAATGTTTCCCTTTTGAATAGGCTCATAATATGTCATTTTTCCTTCTCCAAACCTATTTAGAATATCCAAGGAGTCAATTTCATGATTTTAAATTAAGCTTCAAGTTTTATTTTTGACGGTGTTCGCATTTGTATCATAATTGTTCTATCAGCCAGCAAGTGCCTGGTAAATTATTTCCCCTTACAAATGTATCAAGTGAAACCAAAACCATTTAGGCCCTGAAGTTCCTGCGTTCCAATTTCAGGCTAAGGGTATCTTTCGCATTAATCCAGAGAATGACCAAGAGGAACATGTGAGGGACCAGCTGAACAAAGGAGTTGTACCTGAGGGCATTGGTGTTCACTGCTTGTCCAGCCTGATTAAGGTAGGACATCTGTCAGCTTGAAACAACCATGAAACTATGTTTAAATTATTATACATTATATTGGACAGACATGGTTTAGAGGACTGAAACTTCTGTATGTTTAAATTGGACAGGCATGGTTCAGGGAACTTCCCGGAGTCCTTAATGGCCTCTCCTCTGAGCATGCAGTTCTGAACGGGAGTTCCATGAGCTTGTGACGATGGCCTTGGATTTTTGCCACTGAACTGTAGCTACTGAGAACTCACGATATGTTGCCTGTTTTTTTTTCATACTTGGTTCACTAACTGAGAGGTCATAATTCTTGTTCCCCACTCCTGGTGCCATATCTACTTACAGTCTTCGGTATGGAGTTCAAGCGATCTTGTCATCAAACTTCTATTTTTGTTATAACTAAGGCCCATGTAGCACTTGAAATAGGTGTCTGTATAGGCTGGAGTAAGTGGGCTGACTACACATTGCTCTTAACATAGATGTCTTCAAAACTTTTCAGTCAAAATGCACGTCAATTGGGGCTGGTATAGTACTGCTACTGGTCTGACCTTGCCCTTTTGCATTCAGCCCACCTGAATGAATTAACAAAAGAAATAAGTTGGCCACATTCCTTGATTATGGTCTCACCTTGTTGCCTTCTAAATATATTTGTTCCCATGCAATAGTTAAAAATTTAGTATATTAAAACACATTTTCTACATGTAGAATTACAAGAGAACCTTGAAGGAAAGTAATGAACCTGGCCCTAAGATTCGTAAATGGGCTAATCTGAATATTCACTAGGCATCTCTGGTTATTTCAAAGGCTTTAGTATTTTTATTGGAGAAGCCGATGGGCTGATTGCCATTTTTCATGTATGTAGTTGTGTTCTAAACATATTACTCAATCTCTCTATTTTCTTTGGTCATATCTCTAAAACAGGGGGCGGACTGTTTGCAATTTTTTTCTCTAAACAGAGTTTGTTGCATCTGAAATAAATAGTTGGGTCTGGGCTCTGTTGCAGGAAGGATGATCTTGAACTTGTTTATTTGGTTTTGTAGTTGGCAAGGAATATGAGTCAAAGAGCCAATATATATCCTCTACTGCCTTTTCTATCTTAGGTTCATAATTGTAACATTACATTCTAATAAAGAGCTTTAGTTAGCCACCGCGTATATATTCCGTCTGAGCTTTATATCTAAGTTGTAGAGTTATTTGAAATAACACGAGTTATTTGAAATAACACGAACAAAACTGCTGTGAGCCTTTTACTTACCAATTTAAGAACATATATATAATGCTTATGTTATGTGTTTTTATCGGTAATTGCATTCATGTTTCTCAATATTTCAAAGGACTCATACACCTTTTGCTTCATTAATCAAACTCAGGTAACTATTTTTTTTTAACAGAGCCGTAGCGTTAGCATGAACATTATACTAGTCACTTTTTAGTATGCACAATTCTATCCTAAACGACTTTCTTTGTGGTTATGGAGGGAGTACTTTTCATTTACAACTTAGAAATTGTTTTTACATCAACTTTTGCAACACATGTTTGGGAACCGTATACAATGACTTTGAAAAAAGTAGCAGGAATGAACCGAATGGATGTTACTCTAGTAATGTGCAAAGAATGAAGGCAGCAGACCCCCTCTTTCAATGACTTGTCTTTTGAAGACCGTGCTTGTCATCCGTAAAGGCCAGGGCCAGCCCGCTAAACCGAGTATACTTAACGACACTTGCTCTTGAATATGAACACCTCTAACCATCGACCGTCTGGTTGAACCACTGAACCGGTGAACCCCCTCTATGACCTTGTTTGGATGTGCATGTATTGACCTCAAACCACATGGATTAAAGTGGATTGAAATGTATATTAGTTTGAATACACTCCAACACATGTGGTTTATAGGAGATACATGCACATCCAAACAAGACCTAAACTAAACTGGTTGAACCAATGAAATATATATCACGCGCCATCCAAACAAAGCCTACACTGAATTAAACTGGTCGAACCAATGAAATATATATCACGCGCCATCTGTGAGGACGAGTAAACACGCTCTCTGACACTGCGCGACGTGCTGAGTCGCTCTGACGTGCAATGAACGACTCCTATATACTGTAGTACGAGTACGATGTACGGGTAGTAAAGATGAACAAGTGGAGCATTAAAAAAAAATGTGCTACATATGCACAGTCAACGGCACCCTGCAGAGTCCAGATCGATCCGATCGGGATCGGCCGGCAGACACAACGGGCAGGGCAGCCTGGTCAGAACAGAGAAGACCCAGCAACCCAACAGGACAGCGCACCTGCTCCCCACACGAGCAGCAAGCAGGACAGGCGGATGGGTACGGTACGGTACCCGAGCGCCTCCCTCCTTTGACTTGAAAGCTCGTTCATCGCGCGGGGCCCGGGATGGGCATGGGAAACCGTCAGATCTGGGCGCGGGGCCGGTGACGCACCCAGCCCACAGCCCAGCCGGAGCCAGATTATTCCCCCCGTTCCCATGCCCATTCCGGGACCAGACCGGGAGTAGCGGAGCCTAGCCGATCCATGAATTGAATTAAATTGAATTGAATTGAATTGAAGTCAACACACGCGTGGTCGCCGGTCAGGATGGTGGATCCGTGGGCGCTGCGGCGCATCACGGCAGGGCGTCGGCCTGGTTTGGAAGCTTCAGTGGCACGTGAGGCCGCCTGGACAGACCCGTCGGATTCGGGGACTCGGACCAGCGCGCTGCCGGTGATGATGACTCGGCCCGCCTTCTTCCGCGTGCGCAGCAGCAGAGACGCGGCTCGGGCTGCGGGCGCGCTATCCCGTCCTACGTGGCGGCGTGGCCACGTCCGTGTCATCGCTAGGCGCCAGGGCCCAGGGACGGACGGACGCCTGAGCGCTACATCACGATTCACGAGCGCTATGGTGAGGGTTAAGAATTCCTCAATTAGAAAAATTGAAGGACTCATACCATATATATCTTGATTGGCTTATACCATATATGTCATAGTGGTTACCATATTTGTCCTGAAGACATATCTAATTTATATCTATATCTATATCTATATAAAGAGGTAAAAATTTTCTCCCCACCCTGATTTTGGTCCGGCCCATTCTCTAAAACGACGTGACCAAATTCTGAACGAGATCGGCCGGTCGATAAAAAAAAATGAACATGACTCTAATGAACATGACTCTGCAACGGTAATAAATAAGGCAGGCACTAACCAGAGAAGTACGTACCTACGTACAGATACAACACAAGAAAAAATATCCGGCGACGGTAGGCCACGGATGCGGTCCGGGTGAAGATTAATTTGACTCAATCTATTTAATTTCACGTGCAATCTATTTAAGTTGACTCACGTGCCACCGTAAAAAATATTCTCATATGAGATTAATTTTTTATTTCATTAGCATTTATTATAGCCCTTAAAAATTTATTTGATTTAAGATTGAACCAAACAATACATAGATAAAAAAGTTAGCTTCGCACAATTAACATATAAAAGATTATATTTTCGTTGTAACGCACAGGTATACCTATCTAATAATAAAGTTATAAAATTTTTGGTCTTTTTTTTGGTTCATCCATTCTTTGATTTGTCTTGCTCTAACTACTAGACAATAAAGAGTGAGTACGATCCCAAAATCTATTGGATCATGTACGAGATCCGGACTCGAAATTAATTTGCTTTTCATACAAATCCTATTCTAACATAGCTAATGAAGGAAGATAAGTATATTATTTTTCTGTCCGATTCCACTCAGAATTAATTTACTTTCCATACAAATCCTATTTCGACATAGCTAACGACGGAAAATAAATATATTATTTTTCTGTCCGATTCCTTTCCAAAACAAATGTTTTCCAATATGAATCATACTCCAACATCCTCATGATAGCAGATATAAAATCGAAACGAGACGATCAACGAGATCATAGTTTATAGATGTTTTGATTGGAGTCCTTTTGTGTTTATTGTATATGTACTAAACTCATACGTAGACCATGTGTTCACTTTTAAAAAGAATAAAATGCATGTCATGTTAATTAGAGTTGAGCATGTTCTATTTTTTTTCGTTACAACACACGGGTATATTTGCTAGTCTATATAAAGGACTTCATGTACACATATATTGACTAATGAAGAGATGACTCCTCCTCATATACTTGTCTCCCGCGTGTTCTTCTTTGTTGTTCTTAAGATTAGGAGAGGGAGACAGATCTATCTACAACTTCTATGCGTCTCTTTCTTGGGATCGGGAACAGGGAAAATGGATTGGCAATCCGTGAACAGGTCGATTCTTAACACGTTATTAGCAGCTCTTCCAACAGAGTAAGTTCGTTCATATCATATTTGCTTTGATTTGATCTCAATTGTGTGGTGCTAATCACCACTGATAAATTTTATTTTGCATGTTTATCATCCGGTGTTGATGATCGAATGAGATCGAATTGAATCTCACAAATAAGATGAGATGGATCACGTTCCCTCAGCAAGGCAGGGCAGGGCGTCGACCGCGATCTGGCCGTGTAGATGTTCGTCGTCCGACGACGCAGACCTGCTCAGCCTCCTCATCGTGAGCCCGCTCCTCCTTGAACACTTGTTCTCTTGTTGATTATTGTTGTGCCCACCCTGGACACGGTGGCCGTGGGGCCTGGTGTCTTCCAACAGTGGAAGACGTTCTTGATTTTTATTTTTACACTAGTACACCCGGTCGGTAAGGACTTTTAGCTCCGGTTTCTGAACAGGGGCTAAGGAATCGGGACTAAATGTCCCCCCTTTAGCCTCGGTTTAGAGAACCGTGACTAAAGTCGAGAATCGCGGCTAAAGTCTGGTCTTTAGCCCTGATTGAATACCAACCGGGACTAAAGGGTGCGTCAGGGGGCCACACGGCGAAGCACTCTTTAGTCCCGGTTGGTATTACCAATCGGGGCTAAAGGTCTTTTTTTCTGATTTGAATTTTGTTTGTTTTGGTTTTACAATTAAATTAGATATTCAAATATGTATTCTTCGCTGCTAATACATATATTCGCTGCTAATACATGTATTCACACATTTATAAGTTAGTTTGAAGCATTAAACACATAAATAAACTATGAAACTCTATATATAAATAAACCATTGTTACTTGACTTAAGACACAACCGCTCTCGCCACTTAAATCTCATACAAATGTTCATCTTGATTTGGTTTGAGTGGTTTGACCGGGTCATAATATTACAGAAATTCATAGAAATGTCAATCTTATTCTACAATACAATAGTTCAACGATTTAGTACTACCAATTCGGAGAAGTGGGGAGAAGTGTAAGTCACCTATCTTGTAACCAATAATCTCATCGATGAACAACAACGTATTAAATAGTGCACTCTCAGTTGCTTCACACTTATGAGCACATGGTGTACTAACACTTACGAGCACATGGTGTACTAACATGGTGCCTCCCTTCTTAGTCGCAATCAATTTTGCTTGAAATCCTACAGTATTTAGTGTTGGCTCTTTATCAACATATTGCCAGTCATAACCCAATGCATCCATTACTTGGTTCAGAATGGCTTCAAAACTACACCCTGCGTAGGTCATGTCATACTCCTCTACCTATAAGTATTGACACAAGGTAGTGTTATTTATAAGAACAATATTGACAACATACAAGAACAAATCTAGGTATAATCTATGAGTCTTTGACTTACCATTGGTGAGTTCTGAGCCATTCGTGCATTGAACCCTCAAAGATCATGATACATGTTGTGATTAATACCTTGAATCTTCACTAATGACAGAGTAGGAAGTGTGATCTCATTTCTTGAGAGCGTAGTTACACAAGCATAGACGACATACTTAATAGTAACACCCCGCTGGCTTGTCTGTATTCCCACCTTTGAGATTTGTAACACATTGTGCCCGCCAACACCACCGCGGCCACGACCACTACCACGACCACGACCATGACCCATCCTAACGACAATTGAAAATGAAATACAACATTGGAGTTCTGGACCATTGTTTACATGATTAATCTGAACATCCACATTGTCAACACTAAAATAGGCGAGTGTTCCTTTAAGCCAAACAACTGGATCAATCATCTACATTACATATAAGACATGTTGATTAACTTGAATGATCTAGTCATATATATGAAACATATTTTGACTAACTTACTATGTTTGGAAAATTCCGCGGGGCTACCGGAAATACCGGATCGAAACTCATCCAAGTATAATAACCATTCCAACCAATTTCTTCTGGTGGTGGGAGATTACGACGTCCAACCATCTATATAATAAGTAACCAATTTCAGATTATATTTCATATCTATCTCATTATTAATCTATTTATCTCTATATATATCTCTCCCTATCTATCTATTATCTATATTAAATTTCATATCACATATCAAATAACATATACTAAGATTATCTATCCCTACCTATCTATCTACCTATCTCTCTATCTATCTTCCTCTACATATATCAAATAACATACACTAAGATTATCTATCCCTCCCTATCTATCTATCTATCTATATATTTTCTATATATTCAATTTAATTTCATATCACATATCAAATAACATATACTAAGATTATCTATCCCTACCTATCTATCTACCTATCTCTCTATCTATCTTTCTCTACATATATCAAATAACATATACTAAGATTATCTATCTATCTATCTATCAAATCTATAAATTATCTATATTAAATTTCATATCACACATATCAGATAACATCTCAAATAGGCATTTCGTCGAACACCTTGGTACCGTGGAGGGAGGTGGAGGGAGGTCCGCGGTGATTTGGCGTCGTGGAGGGAGGTCCTGGCGGTGGCGAGGACGCTGGCGGCGGCGTGGTCCTTCGCTTTTTCCTTTCCTTTCTTCAATTCCTTCTAATTCCTGCTTCTTCCTTCTCGATCTCCCCCTTCTCCGGCCTTCTCTCTCCCGGCTCGTGGACCTGACGGCGCGTTGGAGGCGCGGCGGTGCGTGCGACAGGGGCTCGCGCGGTGCGGCGGCGCGACGAGGTAGGCGCGGCGGCGCGACGAGGTAGGCACGGCGGCGGCGCTCGCGGGCGAGCTGAGTGGGACCGGGGCCGGACGTACTGGTGGGGCGCTAGCGTGTGTCGCGGGTGTGTTGGCCTGCCGACGATGGCAATGGCGACGACGACGGCAGCGCTCGACGCGATGAGGGAGGAGAGGGAGAGAGGCGGGGCTTATATAGGTAGGCACCCTTTAGCCGCGGTTGGTATTACCAACCGGGACTAAAGGACCTTTAGCCCCGGTTGATAATACCAACCGCGGCTAAATACCTGTTTAGGCGCCAAACGAAAGCGGCTAGATACATGTTTATGCGCCAAACGAAATTTTCAGTGGGTTTTAATATGTTAGGGTATTGTATATATGTTAATATATGTATAAATTGTTATATTTCTTGTTAATTGCATAATAAATTAAATACATGCTACAAAGTTTTTTAAAAATAACCATTAATTTAGTTTAATGCAAAAGTATATTGTTCAATTAAAAAAAATAAAATGTTTGGTTACCAACAGGAATTTAGTTTATGCATTATTTTAGTGTATACATAAAATGCTTGGTTATGCAATTAAAAAAATTGAATCTCACATAGTGTTAGTAAACATTAGTCACTAAATGCAAAATTGACCAAATATAAATGTAGATCTTCATTTATTTGACCAAACTTAGCAAAAATGACTAATACAAATATCAAACTTAGCAAAATTGATATCAATGTGAAGGTGTCATCTTATAACAAAAACCATCAACATTTATATTACAGAAATTTATAGAAGTGTCAATCTTATTATACAATACAATAGTCCTTGAGCTAGAACACCATCACGTGTCATTTCCGAGTCATATAAATACTAATATATGCTCTATGAAAGCCTCGACATAGCGTATGTTAAGACCACTAGAACTATACACAGAAAACCTAAAATACACTTCAGTAGCATAATGATCTCCCGACTAATCCCAACTAAAGCAGACAAATCATCATTCGTCTGCTCAACATCGACAGACTTCTTGAGCTGGCTCACTACCTCATCAGCCTTCGTAGCCTTCGCGACGTGTGTAACATACTCTTCCTCCCAGTACCAGCCGCGGTATCCAGTGTCATCCCACTGAAAATAGAAATAAAAAATCAACATTTTAATCAAAATCATCAGAAAATATAGGTAGAAATTAACCATAACTATCAAATGTGATAAAATATATAACTCACATTACGATCTGGACACTTATAGAAGATCCGACCGTTGTTGGGACCCGACTTCCCCACTCGGTACTCTTTCACAGTCTTTTGCATACACTTGCCACAGGTAATGAGAGGGAGGTCTGACCTTAGTCGCTTTGGAACCCGATCAGAGGCCGAGTGTCCCGAAGCAGTTGTCATCTACTATCTATACTCATTTTTCAAACTAGATATTATAAATTCCTTATATTCTAAACAAAGAAAATAAAACAACTAAAATTTACATTTCTCTAAAATCATCAAATGTGTCATGTATACAACTAAAGTATTCTAGGTAGCTAACTTCTTCATCTAAATATATAATTATTTTGAGCTCAAGTGGCATATATATAAATCAAGAACAATCCACCATAAATTCATCATTTAATTATATTTTAAAAATCTATATTTCTCAAACTAAGTTAAACTAATCTTGAATGTATGTTGAGCTCAAGTGACATATAAATCAATAACAATCCACCATACATTCCTCATATAATCCATAAATTAAATAAATTAATAATATCCTAAAAATCTATAATTCTCTAACTAAGCTAAATAATTCACTAAAATCTATATTTTCAACTAATTAAACCATAAAATATGGTAGACATAGTACAAATGAAATGTGTATACTTAGAATACTAGTTTTAGTTGCATTTTTCAAAATATTCAAACAATATCATGTGAATGAAGCTTAAAATGGCAAAGAGATAAAATCATAAAGAAAAATCATACATAGACCAAGAAACAACATATGCAGCCGCTAAAACATGAGAGGTTGAAGATAGTAACCTTTCAACAAGTCGATGGAGGCGTAGAAGTGATCAAACGAAGCAATGGCCGAAGAGGAGATGAAGAACAATGAAGAACACACCAAGAACAAGCAAAAACAGAGAGGAAGAAATGAGCTCTCGGGCTCGGGCAGGGGAGGAAGAGAGTTCAAATAGGGGGGACCTTTAGTCCCGGTCCATAGAACCAACCGTGATTAAAGGACCAAAAATAGCCTCGGTTTGTGCCTTAAATCGGGGCTAAAGGTTTAACCTACCAACCGGGACTAAAAGTCCCCCCTGACAATGTCTGACAACTGAGCCGTTGGGAGGGGTCTTTTAGTCCCGGTTGGTGTTACCAACTAGGACTAAAGGTACCTTTAGCCCCGGGCGCAATTTTCACCGGGGCTAAAGCCGATTTCGAAAATCAACCAAAGATGTGTTCTATAGTAGTGTTATTTGATCAATCTTGTTTTATTGCTATCAAATCAAGGATTAGTGAATTGATTCACACGCTAGATATTCTTCTAATATCATCTTTGAGCTCTGACGTGCATGTGAGTTTGTATGGTGGCCTCGGCCAGGTGGTTCTCAAACCGACGCTGGTCGATTGCATTGTCACGGACGATGCCAACAAATTCAATAATGAGCAAGCAAGGTTAAAGGACGGAGCCTCGTTCCTGTGGCCAAGTCGATGAATAGGTAGGTCATGGCCTAACCTATATGTCCTACGCGGTATGAATTTTTTTCACGACAACAAATGTGCAACGGTTTGTTGTTCAGTCTCTTCACTATTATTTTTCTACTATATTTATTATATTATAAATCCTGTAGATTTTAATATTTCTAGTAGAACCTTCAAAGCATAAAAGACTAGTAGATTTTTGTCCATATAACACCCGATGGGTTCTACTAGTAATTTTATTTTATACTCAATGGACTACGGTCAATGATACTGACATGCTAGCTTGTTAGATCTGTGCATGCTATTAATTATTTATTGCACTGTGTTGTCATTTGTGTTGTTCAAATTCTACTAGATCAATCCTGAAGATTAGATTTATATTCTAGTAGATCATTTTTTTCTCTTCTCTTGAACAAATATGTTGGACATGCCGGATCAAGCTCTACATAGTTTTTTTGGCATAGCTCGCACCAGGCCTGGAGGGCATATTGCTCTCACTACTGTTGTCCTGGAACCACACCGCCTGAAGCGTGATGCCTAAAGCTGCCATTGTTCGGCTTATGCTACTTGCATACCATCGTTGAGTGACCAATATACGCTTGCTCTCCACTACGGTGGTGCAGCCTTGTCGTCGCCTGTTGCGGCAACATTATCCTTCCTCGATATGCTCATACCATGGTTCAATGCAATCAATCCATCATGGTGTGGTAATTGTCGTGCTTACGATTAGTGCACGTAAATTTAGATGGTTGTGTTGTCATATTGCTCCTTTATGTGTTTGAGAAGCTCTGAAGGTTTATTTTTGTGGCAATATCTTGCTTATGAGCTTGAGCATATGGTATATATATATTTTTTCTATTAAAAAACCTGAAGTTAAATACAATAGCAGGAATATTTATGGTAGTGGTTTTTATGCAGATATTTTATGATTTGGACACGACGTGTCTCTTTTAGAGTAATAATTAATTTGAATATTATGTTTTTCCAATCTATAATCTAGAAGCTGAACTTTCTAGGTTTATGTGCTTACATAAATTTTGTGTTGAAATAGTTTTAACCCCTTAAAAGTTTTCATATTGATTTGATATTGTCCTTGCAATATTCATATGTATGATTATATTTTCTATGGGTTATATAATCCCGAAGTATTATCATAAGACCAATATAAATACCCTAGAAAGAAAAGCACGTATGATTGGAAATTCATGGGAAATAAATGAAACACGTATGATTTAGAAGACCATTTTTTCTCTCTCTAGCACTTTTTTTGGTTTATTTACCTGAAGTAACCTGAAGAAAAACCATTGCATAAAACTTATTGGTATGTTAGACATCTTCATTTGGGATTCATTTTTGTATTTTCTCTGGAGCAGAGCTAATACCCTATTAGGTATAATTGTCAAACATGATTATATAGGATTACAATGCTAGCTGGGTCAACATAAGACCTGAAGTCACCATGTGTGCCCTTGTTTCTCTGCTGCAGAACGAGTATGAGGTGTTATCCTATTTTGTGCCTTTAAGCTAATAGATAATACATTCCCTTTAGCAACAAGAAGTTGCTATAAAAATATGAAATTGATTAATATTTTAAGATTTTTTTATTAGTGCGAAAGCATGATACTTCTTTCCGATGAAGAAAATTTATGAAACCTTGAAGTGTTCATGAAACTCGGAATTAGAGGTAGCCACAGTCTCTGAAATGATACTGGGCATCATAGCGAGAAACCATTGTATTATCTATTTGTAAAGTAAGTCGACTGATATGGGTGGAGTGTGTAACACCCTCAGTGTTACTCCTAAATCAACTCATTAAATCATATCATGAGCATCATGTTTATAAATTAATGCATGAGATGAATTGTGTGCTTAAATTCTTGTTATCGTTAATATTGAATAAAAATGTTAAAATAAAAGTTAACACATTAGTTCTTGTCAGGTTTAAAAATTTATTCGTATGTATTTAACAATCTAATTAATTGTGCGAGTGCTTGGGTTGTCGGGCTGGTGTGCGCGATCATCCCGCGCCGCTGCTCGATGTCGCGCGGTCAGCAATATCTCGCACGACTGCCTGCTTTGTCTATGCTGCTATTGTGTATCGCCTGCTCCCGATCGAGTGTGCGTGCGTGTGTTTAATTTTCTGCGGCGCCATCATTCCGTCGTCGTTTCATCGTCGCATCCACCTGTCTGGCCATGCATGCAATTCCTTTAATGGCTAATTAGGTTCTAGTCATTTCTTGTGGCTCTTGCTCCCTTATCCTTTTGCTCCTAATGGTGGCAGGTGATGGATCTCATTTAATGGCTTACATAGCACATGTAAGGAGTACGTTGTTTTCTGATCCTCGTCTCCCGATCAAGTGGTGGCAGTTGGGTGCACCGAGGGACATTTGCTTTAAATGGCAAGTTAGACGTCCACGCAATATGACATTTCTTGTGTCATTAAGCAAATCAATGTATATCAGGTGCGAGTGGTCCTTTTACTCTGTACCTCAATCAGCTGCACGCATATCGGATGAGAATTAAAAACCAACGTGCAACTGGTCTAGAATAGCTCTTGATGTCACGTACGTAGTCTGTCTGTTCAAAGTTTGAGATAAATGCGCGGGCAGCTTAGCTCGTCTGGGTTGTGTTCAGTGCCAATCCATGGAGCTGCCACCGTTGTTTTAAAGCTTTATCATAGTTGTGTCCGCAGCAGAGCATCGTAGAGCTGCTTAGCTGCGCATGGGCTAACACTGCCTGAGGTGTCTTTGGCCTAACCAAACCGTCGGCCGGTTGGCAGTAAATCTCTAGTGCTCGTAAGCTAATTAGTTTTCCTATTCTAAATTAGTTTGAGCTGACTTGTTAATTAGTATAATATTAGGCAAGTGTCTAAAAGTTGCGGTATATAAGCTTTGTTGAGTTTCTAAAGTAGATATCTATTTCATGAGATAGTTCATCCATTTTGCTGTGTTGTTGGTTATTGATTTAATTAGTATGCTTAGTTATTTAGATTATTTTATTCTGTAAGAATCGTGGTGTTAGTTGAGAAATGAGTTTAATTCGATTTTTTTGTCAATAGCTTCATTGCGTCAGCATGTGCTTGTTGTACGTGATCGTTGTAGCAATAGAATAGGGTGATGGTCTCTATATCTCATTTATTAGAGTTAGTGTAGCAGTTGGTAGCCGTGTTCTAATTCAAGGTTTGTGGTTGTCTATTTATTAACTATTGCATCATCACCATTGCATGCATGTAGCGAACGAGCCAGTGGAGATCGTGACCTTCGACGAGCAGGAGTACGACGTGGTCGTCGAGGAGTACGAGGAGGAGATCCTCGTGCAGGAGGATGTCCCGGAGCCACCAGTCGCTGACTTTGCTAACACCGCACCCGTTGAAGGCAAGCCCCGGTGCATAACCCTATTTTTATATTCACTAATATATAATTATATATACATGTTTTTGCATTTACATTCAGAGTTCATGAAAATAGTTTAGATGAACAAATTAAGAGTCAGTAGTATGGGTTTTTTCATTCCTATATTATCAACTCATTTTTTTCATACATGTGCAACTCTTAGCAACCTATTTCATCTTGCCATCGTGGCTCCTATGTTGCTTTCCTCACACTACTGCCTTAGCTGGCCATGCTTGATGGAGCTTCATCTTTAGTCGTGATGGGCGATGACGTCTGAATATCAGTACATGATCTAAATATTTAATAGAGTTACTTTATCAGTTCAGCCTTAATTCTTTATACCTTCAGCTTAGTTTCAAAACAAGAGAAATAATGAATGATTTCTGACTTGTGAAGGGCATTGTTGTTGGTTAAGTATATTATTTAAAGGGTATTTTGCCTATCTTCTCTCCAGCTTTTTTTGTCTCATGCACAGATATATATATATCTTTCTTTGTTGTAAAATTGGCATGATTTTTCCTAACAAAATAACTTATAAAATTCAAAGAGAATTTGGCACTCTACTCCCCTAACTAAACTTCATATGATGTGTAGTTTGCAAGTTCCTTTACATCATGTACAACAAAAAGGCTTAGCAAAACACGCTGAAGGTTGAGGTCAGATTCTATAGTGCTTGCACTTCTCTTTTGCAGATTTAAGTACTGATTGAATTGCAAATGAAAATAAAGCTTATACGATCCTAATTGAGTTACATGAGCAGCTAATGGGATGGAAAACCAAAACAAATTTCACTGGAATAGTTTTCTTGCCTTTGTAGATTTAGTTCTTATAAGATATTATTTGTTTGGGCAATATGAACTCACATCCGAAGTGTACCCAAAAGCAGCGATAGTTGCATGTCCTCCTAATGATAAATTGTTTTATTCTTATTTCCTGTAAAGAGTCATGTTGCATGTCCTCCTAATGATAAATTGTTTTATTCTTATTTTCTGTAAAGTGTCATGTGACAGTTCTAACAGGAATTCAATGCATCACTCATCGTCAGGGACATAGAATTAGTAACTTCTGATCAACCCATTATTCCTAATATAATATTTGTTATCATCATCAATCCTACCGACATTGAAATCACTGAAGAGTTTTAGCAACTCATAACAAACTTTGATTGACCAAGAATGTTTGATTGTTTTCAAATCCTATTATCAGGTCAAGTGTAACTTTGATTGACCAAAAATGTTTGATTGTTTTTAAATCCTATTATCAAGTCAAGTGTATGTAACTATGCAGTTGGACAAAGAACCTTGCAAAAGAGAATCCTCTGAGAGCACAAATGTAATGAAGTAGTTGTGATTCAATTCTTGCGGCACTGATTGGAGTTAAGGTGCTGCATTTAGCAGGTGTTTTGTTTCAGTCAACAACATACTAAGTACGTGTACTTTTATGTACAAGTTGGGAAATGTCTATCTCAATGAAATGGTCATATGCAATATTGAAAATTTGACATAGAACCTCTATTGGTATATATGATGACGTTTACGAACTAATTTCTCTTCTATGAAAGAATGAACGTTTTGTGCGGTAATATTAGTGCACGTTTCACGACTTGGCTAATGTACGTCTAATAAGTTGCTATGGAACATCACTTCACTCTATTATACATGTGTAATGTATAGTATATATCTTACCACTGTGTCAATACTTGCCATACAATACCACTTCGATCTATTGAATTGTTTTCTGTACATTAAATTAAAACCCACACATAGGCGCAAACAGCTGCTGCACGCGCGGCAACGCGCGTGTATCGGGCCCGTTTGGTTCTCTGCCACGTACTGCTCGCCAAAGCTGCGGCTCGCCACCGGCTGAAGGCAGCTGTTTGGTTGAGTATTTGGATACGGCGGCCACATCAATTCTCACTTCAAAAGTTCGTCAAGGCTGCGGCGAGAGTTTCAGCCAACAAACCTTAGGCGCCGCCCAATTACTTCTAATTATGTGGTGGTGAACCAAGCGGGCTCATCGTCCTAATATATATATCCCTCAACGAGGAATAAATTGCCTCTCCATTAGCCGACCCACGTAAGCGTTTTTGTACTGTTACCGTACTTCCCTCGGAGTCCGAGGCCAAAGGCAGGTGCGGGCCCGTCTATCTCCACATGACGCGTGCCAACGCTACCGAGGGCCTTCTGATCCCTTCGCCTCGCATTAAAAAGGAAACAGATCGGCACTCCATCCCGTCCGGCCGTCCCTACCAAAGTAAATAAAAAAAAGGAAAAAAGCACTCACCTCGCCGCCTCCGCCACAAGCCGTCGCCTCGACGCCTCCGCTTTCCTCTCCTGCTTCCTCGCCACCGCCTCTTCCCTAACCATGATGCTCCTGGAAGATGCAGAGACGGGGACGGCGCGGCGACGCTTGGGGGCGCGGACAAGCCTCGGCATAGGCGCCTACACCCACGCCTCTGTATCTCGCCTCGGCCCCTCCACCGTCTATGGATGACGGCCATGGCGCCCCTTCCCCGTCAAGCGGCCATGCGTCGTCATCCCCCAGCGGCGGCGGCGCTCGGTGTGCTTGCCGACGCGTGGAAGAAGCACGAACGGGGACGGGGACGGGGACGGCGTCGATGCTTGGCAAGCGCGGACAGGCCCGGGGTACAGGCGCTTGCACCCACGCCTCCCTGCTTCGCGTCGCCTCCTCTGCGGTCTGATGATGATGGCCATGGCGCCCCCTCCACGCCGAGTGGCCATGGCCATGGCGCCCCCTCCCCGCGAGTGGCCATGCTTCACCGTCCTACAGCTGCTGCGGCGCGGTAGGCCATGCTGGAGGACGGATGACGGTGAAGCTTCAGCAGGGACGGGAACAACGCTGGTGCTTGGGGGCACGGACAGGCCCGGGGCACAGGCACCTGCACCTGCACCTGCACCCACAACTCCCTGCCTCGCCTCCTCCGTCGTCCGAGGATGACGCCCATGGCGCCCGTTCCCCGTCGAGCAGCCATGCGTCGCCGTCCCCAAGTTGCGGCAGCGCGCAGATGTGGCAGTCGGCCTTGCCAGTGCTTGCACATGGTGCCAACGGCGAACAGGCAGCAACAGTAATGACCCTTGCAGCGCGAGTAGGCCTCTCCGTGCAAGCAAGAGGACGCCCTCATCCTCATCTACGCTGCCAAACATGCCCTCCCATAGGCCTACCTCCACGACGTCCTCTGCTGCCTCGCTGCAGTCCACACACTGAGGTTTGTGCGCACCCCCTTCTGCATCTTTTAATAGGTCTCCATCAGGTGTCCAATGTCGATCTTCTTGGACAACGCATCTGGTTCCTTTGGTCCTTAACTGGTTACCTCTATGTGATTTCCACATCCAACAGGTGTTCCAAGCGTCACAACATCCCTCTACCCTTCTGTCGTACGAGCTAGGTCCGTTCATAGCTCTTTCATTGATGCTCTCTCGCTATTAAATTTTCATCCACCGGTTACCTATTCTGTTAAAGTTAGAACAGATCGTCACCTCAAATTGGTCCAAGCGAAGAATGAGCTATGTTCGCGCCGTCGATGGCCCTAGATTTATTGTTTTCATATATACTCAAAATGCTGCCCCGTTTGGTGTTTTCTGTAAATCAAACATTGTTTCAATCAATCACTTATCTCTAATTCTTTATTGCATTTGCTATAAAGACACTCCTCCATGAGGTGTTCTCTAAGATTAACATGTTCTTTTCATATTTACTAGAGTTTTACTTCCAACCCTCTTGTGATGAATGCATTCTTTCAATGTGATAAAACAATGTTGTTAATGTATATGATGCAATGGTGCTGCAGTATCTTAATTTTTCTCTTCCACCATGCAGGTTGTCGATCCAAGTTGAGTTGTTCATACAACATTTTCGATGGCAAACAAAAGATAAGTTTTGGTATTCCTTTCCTCTCTTTTATTGTGTTTTTATCTGCTTCCTTACCATTTTCCCCAAAGGATACATATATAAATGTAATATATACAATCTTTGTGTCACGTGTGATTTCAATGGAAAATTTGACTAAAATTTGACCTACCATTGGAAAAAAAGAACCTTTTAAGTGGGTTTAATAGGTTAATGGCTTATCTTGCATAGCTAATAAACCAAGTGGGTTTAATAGGCTAATGGCTTATCTTGCATACATAATGAATCTGATGCGAGGTATATATTGGGCTTCTGCCCATGTAACAGCTACCTACTCAGGTGCTCTTTTTAGCAACATGCTTTTTTATGTCATGGCCAAATAGAGTTTTTAATTTGGCCTCTATTTGAACTATGATGTATACGTAGGTTTATACTAATCTTTCAAAAACTTTATTTTCACATCACAGGGTCCTCAAGCTTGGACAATATTTGGACTGCAGCTCGACAGGTTATGCTAAGCACAACAGTGGTTGGTTGCCTTGCCTTCAAGTTCCAATGGTGCTTTCATCAGTTGCAATAGCATGTTAATTTGTATTTCTGTGAATTCAATTTTGAGTTGACTGAATGAGGCGAGCAATCCAACATGTTGCAAATTGACAGTGTGCCATATTTACATATAGTATTATACTATTTCTAGAGTTACATATGATGCTTCCGTTCCCCATAAAATTATATTTATATGATAGAATTGCATCTATGCATGACATTTTTTTTAGTTTTGTACTTATCATGAGTATTTCCATGATATGGGCAGTGTCTGATAGTTCTCAATAGATTTTTTATTTTATAAATGTTTGTATAACGTACAACGACCATACCATGTATGATGACAAATGCAGTAACACAAACCATACAACATTTATTATGACTGTGTGGAATGCAACATGTTTCATTGCATATTTACATCTGTACCAAATAGGATGCTCTGACTGTGAATGTGTGTCTCCCTAATTTTTAAACAAAGGCTCTTGACCATATTCATAGACCGGCGCAGCGTAGCGCGCCCTACCGTGCTAGTACTGTATCAATGCTGTCGTTGTTGCGCGCGCTGGTCGTCACGTCACCATCTTTGCTAGTGGTAAGTGGTGGGACCTCAAACACTGATATGTGTTGGCCTGGGGGCCTATACTTATATAAAGTTAATAAAATAAAATAAAATAATACTTCAAAGAGTATCCCCACCCATAGAAAAATAAAAAGATCCTCACATCCAGAACAAGACCGAGGGAGAGGCTGATGTTTTCATCTTCCTCCAATCTCTCTATTTTTTCTTATTTTCTCTCATATTGTTCTCACTCAACCTATCACAACCTCCAATCTCTCTATTTTTTCTTATTTTCTCTCATTTTGTTCTCACTCAACCTATCACAACAAGATCAAATCTCTTCTTCTTTCTCTAATCTCTCTATTTTTCTTCTTTTCTTTCCTTTTATTTTCTCTTAATATCTCTATATTTTTATTAACACACTGACTCTACGAGGGTTGGAGCCCCACCAGGCCCCTTATACTGCTCACGCCTATTTTTTGGGGTCGATTTAAGTACGGTCTATTTTCTGTCACTCATCGCTTACTATTTATTCATGGCTTGTTCTAAATTATTGTACTCTATTTTAGTTTTTTTCTCTAATAAGTCGGACATTTCTAACTTTAACCAAGCTGGGTTATACAAAATACATCAACATCTAATTAGTTTTCTATTAATTTTTCTAGGCAATATGTATTTATTTGAATTTATAGATGCTAATATATGTTTTTTAAGAAAATTTGATTAAAGTTAAACATGACATAGGATGAACCCATAAAACTAAGGACTTATTGGTTGTACTCGTAAATAAAGCGAACTATACTTTGATGAAAAAGACAGATATATTGATCTCAATCATATCACTACGATGTGGCGGGGGAATATTTTGTGCCCACTTTTGTTACGGGACACACAATTTTACGACGTGGCGCTGAATCGATGCATGATATATAAGCAAGCAAGTCACTTTGATTCCCACTGAGACAACTTTTGCAAAATGGCATATTCCACATTTATTTTCTTGTACCAGAAGCTGAAATGGCGACCTTTCTATATATGTCTTTTTTATCATATTGCCGAGTACTGTTTTACTACTTTTATTATTGCTGTCTGCGTTTAACTTATGATTACCATGCATAAGCACTAAGCAGTGGAAGCCTTCTGCCTCAGTTTTATTTCTCTTCTTCTTGGTTTTAGGGGAGAGGTCTTCTTCTTCTGCATCTAATTTAATAAAAAGGTGTTGAGAGAAAAGTAACGAGGCAGAGGAAGATATGCTTGTTGATTTTTCTTTTTTCTTCTTTTTTTGTGACTTCATATGGTTGTTGATTGTTGAACGACTTCAACAACGCTGCAACTGCTACTAGCTGGTACGCATCCACGGGATTATGGAAATAACAATGACGACCAACTAATTTTTCTCTAACCTTTTGGGGGAAACGTCTTGCCACCGTACCATCTGCTAATATATAGTATACTATAAGCAAATGTGTGTGAAAAGATTAAAACCTGTGTCCAAAAGGACATGTGAAACCAACTCCAATTCGGTCAGACGGCGTGTTTACGTAATAATACTTGGCCCAGGTGACGCGTACTATGTGTTTTTCGAAGCTTCCACGGCAGTTGTTGAATGTTAATAGGTCGTGGATGAGTTCATACACATTTGGCTGTGTGTTGAATGAGATATTCCTTTTAGGCCCTCGTGAATTGCCTTGTATATTAAAACAGGTACAGCTTACTAGCTACCTTTATCTTCTGGATCAATAATCAATTATGCAACTAACCAGGAATCGAACATTACAAAAAGAAAATTTAAATAAATGACTAGAGGACCCACAACCGAACCAACCAACGAAACCACCCGCTAGTATATGACGAAACAAAATGAAGTTTGCATGCATGAGCAATACAGTAACGACAAAGATCTCAGACGACCATTTCTTGGCCAGGCCTGCAAGTACGAGTACAGATACTGTGACTGTCGTGTTGGCTTGCCTGCTGGGAGTTGGAACGCAGTGCCGTACATTAACATGGGCAAGTGGTGCACAAGTTCAGGGCCTTCAAAATTATAAGGCCATCAATTTTACAATAAATACTATATACTAATAATTAATCATTGATAATTGGATAGTTGATATTAAGATATGATATGTTCTTTGTAATATAGGAAAAAAATATATTTCAAAGCTTTATGACTAAGTAAAAGTATACTTTTACTATATTATTTTTTAAAATTTTAAAGCCACCTCATACATTTCGTTCAGGGTCCTCTAAATTTTAGGTACTACCCCGGAACACAACTACTGTATACTTATATACATAAAAAAGAAGATCGAAGATCGGCTAGCTATCACGTACGATCTCGTCCATCATAAAACCGAGAAAAAGATACGTACGTGCTTACTTACTCCGACCGTATAATATAAACTGTCGCACACATCACTGTACCATTACAGTCTAACTGCCCTACCCATTCCCTGTGGCTGTGCTGTGCCGATAAGAACGAACGGGGCCGTTTTCGTCCACCGGTTGTTGGCGCGTCCCCATCGCCCACGCCTCACCACGGTCGATCCATCGATATAGTACATAGCATACACATGGATGCGCACATCATCAATCACCAACGCCATATTTTGATGATGATAATAATGGTTAAAAAAACAGCCATTTTGATACGTTTCACGGAGCTTTCGCCCGCTAACTAAAACTAACCGACCCGGCCGGCATCACCAATGATTCAAGCACTCACTCCGATCCTGCTGCTAATTCCATCACCTGCCGAATTTAACCTCCTGGTCTATTCCGGCTACCCCTACCAAAGGCCCGCCAAAAGTCAAAAAGGCGACGCTTCCCCAACCTTCACCCACCTCGAAGCCACCACGCCCACAAGAGCCGCAGCTGCCTAGTACTCGCCTTCCTTTATATACCCCGCCACCGCGCCGTTCCTCCGTGTCCTCCACCTCGCCACTTCGTTCGCCATCGACCGACCGACACCCTCCGATCCCTTGCTTGCTCGCTCCCCCAACGCAGTGGTGGTTGGGCTCCTCACCGAGGCCGCTAGAGCGCCGGCCGGCGAGCGCAGTGCTCCGTGGCGAAGCGATCGACGAAGACGTACGGATACGAGATCGACGCGGGCGAGTGCTTTCGATTAATTGGTCGTCGTCAATCGTCATGGGGCTGAGGGAGAGTCTGCTGGGGTGCTTCAGCGGCGGCGGGGGCGGTGAGAGGGAGCAAGGGCAGGAGTCCGCGGCGGCGGCGCGGCCAGCGAGCAAGCGGCCCGGCGGGAAGCCGACGCTGCGGCGGCTGAGCACGGCCAACCTGCGTTCCCTGTCGCTGCAGGACCTGTCGCGGAAGCTCGAGACCACCAAGCTGCACGCCTTCACGCTGGACGAGCTCAAGTCTGCCACCAAGAACTTCTCCACCTCCAACTTCCTCGGCGAGGGCGGGTTCGGCCCCGTCTATAAGGGCTTCGTCGACGGTCGCCTCCGTCCGGGCCTCCTGCCGCAGCACGTCGCCGTCAAGTACCTCGATAGCGACGGCGTCCAGGGCCACCGCGAGTGGCTGGTACGTTCCCATACTTGCGTGGTGATGAATCTGAATTCGCTGAATCGAGTCGTGATCTGATCTGGTTAATTGCGCTGTCTTGTGTTGCATCAGGCGGAGGTGGTGTACCTCGGGATGCTTAGCAATCCGCATCTGGTCAAGCTGGTGGGCTTCTGCAACCAGGACGACCACCGGATGCTGGTGTACGAGTACATGCCCAGGCAAAGCCTCGAGAACCATCTCTTCAAGAGTAAGCACTGCTAGCTAACACCACGCACACTTAAATTTGGGTGCCTGTGTCTCTGATCGTATCGATTAGTTGACTAACGGATCCTGTTACATGATGTGCCCACAGATCTCCTTGCGTCGCTGCCATGGTCCACGCGGCTCAAGATCGCCGTCGGCGCGGCCAAGGGTCTGGCGTTCTTGCACGAGGCCGAGACGCCCGTCATCTACCGCGACTTCAAGGCCTCCAATATTCTTCTCGACTCGGTAAACTTCACCAACTCCAATCTCTCTCTTTTTCCCCTCAGCGTCAACAGCTAGCATTTTCCACAGAAGAACGCCAAGCCGACTTTTTTAATCTTTACTTACCAGTGACGAGCGAGCAATTTAGGACGGTAAAAGAATTTCCTAATTGGGTGCTTATTTAGTCGTTGTCACGTTGCACATTCTTTATTACCAAAGGAACTGTTTTTTTCTTCGTCGCTAGGAGTATAAAATGTTTCTTACCTACACGCCAACCATGCTAATTGCTCGCACGTTGTCAACCGTTCCGTGTAAGACTTGTTCTTCTTAAGAATTCAGTCTGGAATAGTACACGTACACTCGTGCTCAAATCCGATTTGTTTTGCAACTACCGACAAATCCTATGTTTTTTTATTCTACACTAGAAGATGCCGGCCGTTAGGGATAACAAAACCTAGCTGGAATATTAGTAAAATATTGTGGTTGGTTTGAATTTTTGAACCTGATGATGCTTTGTAGTAGCAGTTGCAAAACGCAACAAACAGTGATGTATTCATCCCAACAACTATTTTGCTATATATGCACGGCATTGATGAGCTAAATCAAATGCACAAAACGCACAGTACTTTTCCTCAAACACCTGTTGCCGACCGAATCGTGTCTGACCTCAAGTCTGTACGCAATTGATTCCACAGGACTACACCGCGAAGCTGTCGGATTTCGGGCTAGCGAAGGAGGGGCCGATGGGTGACGCGACGCACGTGACGACGCGGGTGATGGGCACGCACGGGTACGCGGCGCCGGAGTACATCCTGACGGGCCACCTGACGGCGAAGAGCGACGTGTACAGCTTCGGCGTGGTGCTGCTGGAGCTCCTCACGGGCCGCCGCTCCGTCGACAAGCGGCGGCGTGGGCGGGAGCAGAATCTCGTGGACTGGGCCAGGCCCTACCTCCGCCGCGCCGACCGGCTGCACCGCTTCATGGACCCCAGCCTTGAGATGCAGTACTCGGCGCGCGCCGCTGAGAAGGCCGCTAAGGTCGCGCACCAGTGCCTCCAGAGCGTGCCCAAGGCCAGGCCCAACATGCGTGACGTCGTCGACGCGCTTGAGCCGCTGCTGGCGCTCGACGATGACGTGCCCATGGGCCCGTTCGTGTTCACGGTCGGAGGCGACGCCGCCGCCGCCGAGGCCAAGGCTGAGGCCACGCCCGCGCCGGCGCAGGTCGTCGAGGCTTGCGCGGACGGGGTGTCACTGTCGCCGCCGCCGACGACGACCAGGCGGAGGCGGAGACGGAGACGGAGGCGGGCAGCCGACAGGGCAAGAGACACGTCATGTCGCCCGTGCACGCGGAGAGCCCGCTGCGGAGCCGGTACGCCAGCGCCGTGAAGAGACCGGAGAGCCCGCCGACACTGAGCAGGGCATGAGTGGGATCGCAAATTTACAAGTGTACATAGCTACTAGCTGACAGACTGCTCATGAATTCTTTTGTTTTTTTTTCTCTTTTCTTGGTGATGCTATTAATTCGTTCTCTCAAGAATTTGAAGGGGAGAGGTTTTTGTTTCTTTTTTTTTTGTTGCGTGAATATGTATACTGCCGAGAATACCTCAAGTTGTGAGGTGTTTGTATACCGAAACTTGGAAGCAACATGTATTGCAAAAGATGTTCAAAGTAAACATTAACATCGTTTATCTCTTAATTTCCGTGTGTACGAATGCGTTAAGATCATGGTTTGAGGCTGGTAGGTAAGGAGCCACAATGGCTTTCGCTTTGTCCTACAAAATGTGGTGGTACAAGGATATGTGACCGAGCACGAGACGACGAGAGCACTAACCTGTATTTCGTCGACCAACTACTACCACCAAATGAAAGCAACACTGTCTTATTTCGTCGACATCCAGGAAGAGTAGCCGTTTCAATCCTAACATGCATGACATGATTGAGGAAGAGATAAATCGATTGCTTAAAGTCAAGTTTATTAGACCTTACATGTATGGTAATTGGAGCTCTACTATTGTAGCGATGGAGAAGAAATATTACGGCGTAAGCTTAGAGTTTTTATTCATTTTAGAGATCTTAATAATAAAGTTACCCCCTAAAGATAAATACCCTATGCATATAACCGATGTGTTGATTAATAGCTCATTTGGACATAAGGTTATTAATTTCCTTGATGATAAGGCTGGCTAAACCGCTAAAGAGGACATTTCCAAAACAGCTTTTAGAAAAGCTTTTATAGTTTTTTTTTGAGTGGATTGTTATGACTTTTGAATTAGATAATACTGGTGCTACTTATTAGTGGGTTATGAATTGCTACGATACTCTCAAATGACTGTGAGCCGTTCATTGATTTCAATCCGATGGCCACGATGATATATTACCTCCTAAGAGGTAATAGACCAAATGTATATTTATTATTTTTTTATTTTACAAAATAGGATAAATATGGCAAGTTTTAGATATAAAAAATCTTTTCTATATTTGATAGATTTGATTGATGTATGTGTGATCTCTGACTGATATGGTAAATCTTTTTTATTTTATAACTTTGAATTTGATATATTTTAATTTGCATTAAACTTTTAGCGTGTGTATGCATTTTAGGTGTTAGTGCATGCAACTTAATTTCATTTTTAAATTTAGAATTTGATAAAAAATGTTTGTAAGGATATAATAAAAGTTTGTATGGTATATATTAATTTAGTGACCTTTTCTTTAGGTGTGGCAAAATCTAATATTGATAAAAACTATATTAATTATTGATATTCAGAAAACACCACACATATTATATGTGTATATGAATCGAATAGTTAAATTTAAATTTATATTTGGATATCAACTTGATTTTGAAGACAACAAATATTTACTTACTTTATCTATTATTTGACTAGAATAAATAATTGTGCATGTTCAAATTTAATACATGTGTCTCCACGGAAGAAGGAAGGGGCTAGCTACATGTCCGTGATTATAGGAGAGTGATGCAGCTTGCATGTAGGGAATTGGTGCATGTCTTTCTAGATTTTCCTTCTATCATTAGAGGATGCGCCGAGATTATATTTTGTTTTTGTATTTTTTAAGTTTATTAAATAATTTATAAATATAAAAAATCAATGACTCAGATTGATTTGAAATATTACGTACCTCTTGGGAGGTAAAGTTTGTACCGTAACATTGTTTTAATTAAGTTAGTATAATATAATAAATACTCGATCATATAATGTGTTAGTGTATAATATATGTTAAATCATTAAAGTTCTTGGCTTAATTAACACCTTAGTTAATAGTTATGATTGTTTATGTATGTAATATATTTTTATTAATTGAGTCACATAAAAGGAAAAAAGGATACGGCCATATGTGCATAAAAAAGGATAGATCTGCATGTCCATTCGTATCCCCTTAATTAAAGGGATTTGAAAATATTTTTTCTTTTTCTCAATTAAATAATTAATCTAAAAATCTAAAAAATCGTTGGCTCAGATTTATTTGATATATTACCTCCTAGAAGGTAAAAGGTGTACCGTAGCATTGCTCTATGAATATTATATTCCATGTTTTGATTTGATGTTATCTTGGAGATCTATATAGATAACATAGTTGTTAAATTGACCGACTTAAATTCTCATTAGCCTATTTGCATCTTACTCTTGAAATAATACGTCTCTATGGTCTAAAAATAAATCTACTTAAGTGTGCTTTTGGTGTATATCAACTAAAAGTTTTTAGGATTTATTATTCATGAGAATGACATAGAGATTGATCCTATGAAAGTAGAAGGTATTAGAAAGGTAAAAGTTCTTTGCCAAGGTAAATTACTTAAGAAGGTCTATATCAAATTACTTTTGGGAGGGGGGGGGGGGGGCTGGAAGTCAAGAAACTTTTGAGCTCCAGGCACAAAGGAGTGAAGTTCCTTTTGGGCTTTATGTGGCAGTGGAAGAGCATGTTGTTGGGGTCGTTTTGATTTAAGAAACTGAAGCAAAGGAACACATCATCACATATGTAAGCCAACAACTCATGCTTTGTAAACGCTAATCTTCAAAATCTTGGGAAACATGAGGACCCGGTTTTGGCAGAATAGTGTCAGCCCATTTGAAGCGCAAATCGGGCTATCCTATTTCTAAAATCTGAAGACCTGGTTTTAATAGTGACAAAATGAATTTTGTAATAATAAATTAATGTTGTTAGATTCGTATTAGAAATGCTTACTTATGTTTATGAATTTGTATAACATATATGACAGTAATTGTCTGTCAAAGTCTTGTACTAACAAAGTGAAAATATGCATACTAGTAGTATATAGTATCAAAAAAAAATGAGTTCAATGAGTAATGCACAGAGCTTCATCATGGCTAAAAGGAAAACTTTGGCTGTAAACATTTAGTTAAGACTGAAGACAGTATCTACAACTGTTGTTACTGTGTAAAATCGCTCGAGCAATGTTTTTACAGAATGCCACCTATCAATTTTGAAGTTCTGAAACGTAAAGGCCAATTCAAAACGCTTCCAGTTAGCAGAACACATCAAACCCAAACAGACTGGCTGAGTTTTCTGAAGTTATCAGAACAAAATATCAGTTGTCATCTCATTGAATCCGAGGCAGGGGCTTCTCATTTCTGAAGAGATAAATTGCGATGTTCTTGTCAGAAGTCTTGGTCTAATATCCTCTACGGTGCACCAACATTTGGGTGCACTAACGCTTCAGCAGCTGAATGTGCAAGGGAACAAGTAAAAAAGTGTTAAACAGTTGGGCGCTAGATATCATGTAGTATTGGTTATGCAATTGTTGCGGAAGTTCTAAAGAAGACATTCAACAAAAACTAGAAATTCTGGACAGAATCAGTGAGTGTGAGGCAAAGTCGTGGCACGATTTCTGAACTGATAAGGCAATAGTGAATCGAATTATATTTGTATATTTTGACTAATTTAGTATTTGCAAAAACACTGATATTCAAGAGACTGTAAACACAACAAAAAAAGTACATCATTTTCTGAAACACAAGTAGAAACCAAAAATACCCAAGAGGATACTGATGCAGCAGCTAGCCAACTACTATATGTATATTTATTACAACTACAGGAAAATATCTCTGAACTAAAGTACAGGGTAGGTAAGTTACAGTTTCTAAACACCTAGCATGCAACAATAAGTTCACTGATCTCTCATAGGAAAGGCCAAACTACAAACTGCACACTTTATCAGTACTCAAGTAAGCATATGATCAATTGACCACAAGAAGATAATCAGCAAGTCCTGCAAAGATTACCAAAAAGAATATCAGCAAGTTCTTACCTGGTGAATCAGTGGTGAGGACAACTATGTCCATGGCCTGCTCATTGGAAGGCAGGTCGATGACCAGAGGAGTAAGCCGCCCGTTGGAGCCGGCCTGGACGCACAACGTGATGGCTAGGACGTTAGCTTCCCCCACACCCAGTTGGTCCGCTAAATCTCTCCTCAGGTGGGACACGGACCGACCATCGAACCATAGCATTCTCCAGACAAGCTGGTCGAAGTTCCCCTGATCGTCCGCCCACACATAGAGGATTGCCCGCCGAAGCAACGCTGGCGGCTGGACTCCCCGGCGGCGGCGGCGGATCGGGCCACCCACGGGCACCGCTGGAGGCTGTTGCAGTGGAGCAGCGCACGGGTGTTTAGAAAACCAAAACAAGCAGGCAACTCTGAATATATGTTGCCATGAAAACATAATGTTCAGACGTAGATAACCAGTGAGATGTGGCAATAAAACAGTAAGGACAGACAACCATCCATGGCAAATAGCCTGAATTCTCCAGAAAACACACCATGGGGAGGAATTCAAATGATGACAAGAGGTCAGCAGCCTAATCAACCAACGTAAGATTATTAGGAAGGTTGCGAAATCAGTTTCTTGAGCTGACAGTTTGGGTAGCTAGTACGAAATGGGAAGACGAGTGGGTCTAATATCATCAAGAACTGCTTCGTGATAAGGCAAAGGAAATGCATAGGAGCAAGAATCCAAGAATCTAGAACCCTGGCTCCGTAAGAGAATGTAGTAATCTTAGCTCAAAGTATGCACAAAATCGATTGCATCAAGATTCAGTAACTAACAGCCTGATCAGTAACATGGAGAATAAGAACCCAATGATCAAAGTATGCAGAGTCGACAGATTCCAAGAGCCGTTGTACACCCGGATCAATGCGATGCGACGCGAGGATGACTTGGAAGCAGAGGAGACGGTGAACTCACCGGAATTACAGGTGGAAGGTCAGGCGGGTCCGCTCTTGGGGGAATGACCTCCACCCTCCATTGCGTCGTCGTTCTCTGTTCGTCGTTGTTGCACCACACGCCGAACGTGCGATGGCACATGAGGACGTCGTCGGACCCGTCGTCCGCGGCGAAGACCTCCCACAGGACGTCGTCCTGCCCCGGGCCGTCGTAGCCGCGCTGGACGGCGCGACAGGTGTGGCTGGCGGCGGCGCCTTCTTCACCACCTTGGCCCGAAGACGACGCCGACTGAGGCGCGTCCTCGAGTACGAGGGCGAGGTACCGGCCGTAGGCGGCGCTGTGGAGGAGGACGTAGTTGGCGCCATGGTCCTCGACGCGGTGCACCGCCCACGCCTCGTTCAACGTTCTGCGGCGCTGGCGCAGGGTGATCTCCTCCCCGTCCTCCTCGGCGTGAAGGTACATGCCGTCCGCGCGGCTCCGCAGGCGCAAGTGTGCCCCGTCGAGGAAGAGCTCCATCGCCGGCCGTCGGGTGGCGCTGGTACTTCTGCTGCGAGGCCTAGAGGGCGTGGGTTTCTTGCACGGTCGCGAGGGTAAGGGGAGGACGAGGAGTTCGTTGGGACGGTTACGTTTGGGCGCCGAGGCGGGGCAGGCTGGGGAATTTGAAGGCGATGACCGATGCCCGATTGGATTTGCGAGCGCAGGTTCGGTTTCTGAACACGCCTGAACATACCACCTGTCCACTGTCTGTCTCTCAAGTGGGGTCAGCTAGGATTTCATCTGTAGTATTTTTTTTTCAATGGGCTCATTACGCATCAACATCGAAGTGTGTTACGATAACAAACTCTAACTAAGTTTTTCTCAAAAAAAAAAAACTCTGACTAAGTCTGCTGAAAGCTGGGAACGTAGCCCATATGCTCTCAGAAGTTATGAGAGATCAGTGAACTTCTTGTTAAGTACTCCTAAATAACAATAGAATCTAATAACTTCAATAGTGTTCATTGTAGCTCAGATTTTGAAACTTTCTTCTGTTTTGATATACTACTAGGATGATCGGCCCGCTTCGATGGGCCTTATCACATGCCGCAATATATGCGTCTCAATCTGTTTCGTTTATACATTCAGTACTACATCGTCATGTAAGCCTTGGAGATACTGATGGAGAGGCTACATTCTTATGCCAATTCCTGACAGCATTCATTACCAGCAGTGTGTGGAGCCATGGGATAAATGAATTAATACAGCGCATAAGAAGTACAATTTCATGCAGATATAGAACATATCCCTTGAAGTCTCAGGCATGGATGACTCAATATTCTGTATATACTCAACTGCTAAAAATCAGTATGCTGGAAAGTACGATAGGAAAAGCATCCATGCAGCAGGGAAACACATATTTATTAAGCAAACATGCATGTGTTTTGAGCTATACGCTTTGCATCACGAACATCGTGCTATACAGATAGCAAAAAAAATTTGCTCACGGCAAAGGAAGCTTGTTATAACATTTTTTTTAGAAAGGAAGGTTTCCCTTGCTTTTGTATTTCAAAAAACAAACGTTTCACAGTTTTAAGTTTCAGCACACTGCCAGAATTCAAGGCCTTATGGCTGGAACCTGATACAAGACATCAAGATCATCAACATTACTACCCACAGCAGCTAAAGCTTCAGGCTGAACCAAAGTTGCACTTGTTGCCAAACGCCGAACTGCCAATGGCGCCAACTCTGATGATGTATTTGTCGTTTCTTCCATCCTCCACTGTATTTGAGGCGGCGAGTTTGTGTTGATCTCCAGTTGTCGTGCGAAGTCTTCCACTTGAATCCCCATCTCCTCCTTGAACATTGGTATCCGACGCCTTAGGGCACGTACAACGCCGTGCTAGCCGTCGTCTCCGGCTGGCAGTTTTTCAAAACAACCCCTGTTTGCTAGGAGAGAGAGCAACATCGTCGAGTCGTGAGACGACAGCGAGGGCTCGTGCTCCGAGGCGGACTCGACGGTAAATTACAGGTTGTACGCCGCCGTCGTCTTGAGCTGACGCCACACGGATCCATTGCGCAAACGCATACGAGGGAAAAAGCTGAGACCACCGAGGCACATATTGCTAAAAAGATAAAGGCCTACGTGGAGCTTGAAGCTACAATACACGCTGGAGCGGGGGTGCTTTAGGGCCTCTTTGGTGGAGCTCCGGCGGCTCCGGCTCTGGGCAATGTAGCACTACTATGGCGGAGCCGCCAGAGCACCAAAATGCAAGCTTCGCTTGCTCCTAGTGCTTGGACGTTACTTTTTGCAGGAGATAGAGCAGGACGGCTCCTTGCTACAGGAAGGAACAGCCAGTGACACAATGCATGGAGCTGGAGCCGCCGGAGCCGGTGCCAAACAAGACCTTAATGCCTGCTTGAAGAGATGCTTATTTTGTTTGAGAACGGGGTCATCACCTCTTCTCCAAAAGATTCTCTATCCACTACGAGACTACTATTCACGGTAATGTAGCAGAGGTGGATTTAGGACTTTAGTCCAGTGGTGCTTTGGGGAAGCACTTTTATTGGATCGAATTTTTGCCTTCCTTGTGTGCCCCAGTTCCCCCGGTGGGGGTACGGGTACAATAGCCATTGTCGGGTAGGGTGCGGCGGCGGCTGAAGTAGGAGTACTGGTCCTAGTCGCTCTGGATTTTCAGTGCCATTTCCTGATTTTGTCAGTTTGGTCCTGCCGTCCTGGCCCCTAAACCTCTTCCCATGGGAGACGAGTGACGTCGTTGGCTGGAAATCCAGTCCAAAATGCTCTCTTCGGATCGGCTCTTCAAATCAAACAGTGAGAGCGAGAGGGATCCTCGATTTCCTTGTTTTTATGTGCACAAACGGGGCCAATACTAGAATATCCGTGTTCTCGAACTTTTGAAAAATCCAACTCCAGCCTTACAGCGAATCGACCGATCGGGATGAAGGTGCGTCGCCCTTCCGCGCGTTGCATTCGACGTCGTTGCCCAAAGCCGGAGGAGCGCGAATCGACCGACGAATGAGAGCTGACGTGCCCCCGGCCCGCGAGATGAGCAGCGCGGAGAAGTGACTCAGCTCGGTCTAATTCGGCGGCGGCGCTGCATATCCTGGTCCTGCCTGGATCCACTGCAGCTAACTGTCCACGCAAACAGGACAGTTCGTTACTGTACTTACTTGTAGGGTTTTGTTTGACGCATCGCATGAGACAGGGACAGAAGCAATCAAGCAAATGTGAACACCCTTTATTCGTCCTGTCCGCATCGAATCCGTGTGCACGAGTCGTGAGTCGTGGCGTTAATGGTTCATTTATTCAACCTATGTGAATGACCGATGGTTCCAAGGAAAATCAGAATGCAGTCAAGATATACTACTATGCTTATGATCAGGACTCAGGAGTTGGGAACATCTATGGCCATCAAACAATATCACAGGTCTTATCCTTATTGTACCAAACAAACTGCTATGTAGTACTCCCCCATCCCATTAAAAATATCGTTTGAAAAGCGTGTCTATGAGAAAAACGTAGTTTGTTAGTGACATTTTCAATGGGACGGAGGGAGTGGGCCTGTAGTAGCCTGATCCCTCGATCCACTGCTTAATTTGCTTCCACGTTTTTCTTTGTGTCGAACGCACATCTCTGTGTTAATGAATCAATCCACTCGCCTTTTTTCGAAATAAATAGCCAAATACTAGAAAGCATTTAGAGCATCTCCAACGGTTTTGCAAATGCACTTTGCATTCTTGTTTTTGTAAAAAAAATCTAAAAAACTCCTATCCAACGGTTTGGCAAATATGCTTTGTATCTTTGTTAACTTGGCAATTTTCTGGGAAGGATTGACATATATGCCTAGTGGGTCGCGTTTGGCATTTTCCGCGCTCGACCCGCGCATTTTCTCTCGCCGCCGCAATTTCTACAATTTTGTTAATTGTCAAGTCAATTTTGCTAAACCGTTGGAGATTGACTCTTTTTATCTTTGTCATATTTATTTGGGACTTGACAAACTCTCAATTTTGTCAATTAAAATATGCAAAACCATTGGAGATGCTCTTAGTTTTTCAGGAGATTTTTAGTACAGCGCCAATGCTGGAACCATCACATCAGATGGTTCACCAAACCATGCAAATAGTTTATTAGGCAATTCTCAGTTCAATATCCTCACGGTATAGAACCAGCAATAATAACGATCCCAAGATTGGCCATGGCTAGTACTACTTAGGTCCCTAAAAGAATCTAACTATAGATTGCTTGTCACTTAAAACGTTTTACGTTTGACGAAATTGCTAGTAAATATTATTTATATTTATGGATTCAAATTAATTTATTACGATGGTATCTATTTGATATTATAAATATTCATATGTTTTATTTATAATTAGTCAAATTTCATATACTGATACTATTAAGAATTGTGCTTTTTGAGAACGCTGAGAGTACATCAGTGAACCCACAATCCATCGTCACGTTGCTACCATTAATCTAGCATTATTCTAGCTGACTACACTACAATCAACAAGAACAAACGATTACGAGGCTTTTATGACAGAGCTTCAGCTTTTGGATCACATCATAAAAGGTCATGGTAATTCAGTTCTTCCACTGCCTTTTCTTTTCCAAATTCATCAATGGCCCACATCATTAAAAAGATTATTGATGCAGCATGATCCCTCTCCGATCCACATCTTTTGATTCCACTGTTGTACAGTATGTTGTCTTATCAAAGTGTGAATGAAGTCGCCTTTTGGATATAAACAATAGTAGCAGCATCATATAAAAATATTTCTCTCATTAAATAACATAAAGAAAAATAGCATCAATCGACTTATCAACTAAAAAACGACCAAGCGAACAGGCGAAGACATTTCTAAGATATTTATTTATTGCCAAATGGCAAATGCCAAGTCATAGTAGTAGTGTATGTAAGCCGACAATCCCATCAATTGTCACTTTATGCGTAATAAAGCCGGAGAAAACATCAAGCTAAAGCTATAGCACCAGATATATGATGATCGATCAGACCTCCTTACAAGTACTAGCAAAATAAGTCCCAAGTGCTGAATGCATCTTCTTTACTGTAATAATGGTATCACTGTAATGTGTGCGCCAACACCAATTTTTGTTCCCGGAAATGGCAGTAATCTAGCTCAGCTGGTCGCTCAAGGGATATGCTACGCCTCAATTGTCACCTGCACACAGACAAATTTATAACGAACATTCAGGGAATTTCTCAGCATGTATGAATATGATAACAAAATAACTGAATATTGCAAAGAGGAAACAGATTCAGCTACAGTAAAGATGCTGGATGCCAAGAACAACATCATCAGATCCCGTCCGTCCCCAAGCGGCCGGCAAGCCCAGGACCATGCGGCGGTGCTGCCGGCTGCTCAACATCTGAAGTGCATCCGGGAAGTTGGACTGTTCATCCTGTTGGTCCTAGCTAGACTGGGCGTCGCCAACACGCTCGTGAGTCCGTGACCCGACGCCGTAGACAAGTCGCTGAGATTTCACACACACATACACACACACACACACACACACACACACACAGAGAGAGAGAGAGAGAGAGACGTTTTCTAGCTTCTCTCCTCGCGTTCCGGCCCCTCCCCTTGGCCTCCGGCGACCTCGCCGGCGGCAAGGGAAGTGGGGCCGGCCCCTAGTTAGGTTCTAAGTCGTCACCTATCCTTACCCAACCCAAAGCCAACCTCAACCTGGTAATGGTATCAGGTGATGTTGGCTAGAACGCGATCTTGGGCGATTACTACTCCAGCAGTCTCCACTCTCCAGCTGCATCTGCATGCATTGCATCCAGCCATCGCTCGTATCACTCCATACCAGTGCACCACCACCTTCCATCGCCGGCCTGTGTAGCTGCGCTCCCTGCTCCCCAAAGAAACCGCGCCACCTCTGTACGTATATCCCCTTCCTCAAGCGGATGGTTATACGGCCCCGCTTCAGAATTCCCATTGAAATCTCTTGATTCGAGGACCCCAAATCCCAGAAATAAAGAGAACGACAGTGCCATTTCGTAAATTAAGGAAATGAACTCACCTGGTGTTGGTGTTGAAGTAGAACAAGGCGAGGACGATGCTCATCAGGCAGGCTAGTGCAGCCCCGAGCGTCATATTGGCAAGGAGCCTGACGGTGGCCGTGGCGGGCGCCGGCACCGGTCCGTTGCCAGCGACGACACCACCTCCGGCGGCAGCGTCGCCGCCGTTGCCAACGTGCGCATAGATGAGGGTGATGCCTAGGAAGAAGGTGACCGAGGCGACGCAGGGCAAAGCACGGGTACCACTGGTCCCGATCGCACGAGCTGCTGCGTAGCCTGCCGCCGCGGGCTCCTGGACGAACAGGACGAACTGGAGGACGCCAACCTGCAGGCATAAGACGAAGAAGGCGAGCTCCGAGACGCGCCAGTTGCCACCGCCTTCGCCCACGGCGGCGTGGTGCGTGTGGCGGTGGTGGCTGTAGATGACCGCCACGGCAAGGAGGAGGACGGCATCCATCCCGGCTAGCACGGCCGCCTTCAGAGCGCCGTCGTGGAGGGGAGGCGGTGCGGCCGACGCGGATGCGGATGCCGTGCCAGCAGCGGTTGTAGAGTCGATGCAGGATGGGACTTGGAGAGCCAAGATCGACACGAGCAGGGCGAAGCAGGCGATGTTCCGAGCTGAGCCCGCCATGTGGGTAGGGGTGGGGGGCGTGGTTTCTTGCTCTCGTGGATTCGTGCTGGTCTCAGGCAGCGAGCGAGGGGAACGCGCGATCGAGGGAGTGCTCGTGGAACGTATGCCTCCGGGCTTCCGGCGCTTGTCTTATGAGTATTTTAGAGGGGGGGGGGGGGGGGGGGGGGATTCTCTGGAGAAGGGATGTGCTGTGCTGTGCTGTGGTGGTTGGGAAAGCCTCACTTTCACACCTAAAGGCTGTTATTTTAATGGTAAAGCACAGCATAAACAGATTTGGTCCGAAACTTGGTCAAAGGAGAAGCATAAATAGAAGCCAATATTTTGTTGCGTGTCACTGTCCAAGAAACATGCATCGATTTTGCTCTCTACGGAGTAATAAGTCATAGATTCAGCATTTATCACATCGAATAGTATATTATGCCTTATCTTCTTGTATGTACTTGGAGTGTAATCTAGAGATGTTCACACGCTTGCTGAACCACCGATTCCTATGTGATTTAAAATAAACTGGGAACCTTATTGGTACCTAGTGTTAGAATTGTCTTTCTTGAAGAAAAAAATCTATACATTTCACTCAATGTTAAATAGTAAGATACTAATCCGCACATTTGCAAACGATTCACGATTGTCATTGGTTGCCATTGGTTTTACTAGCTTTTTAAGGCACAGTTATCATTAACGACACAGGTGGAGAAAAAGCACATATGGTTCTGCTAATAATGACCCCTTAGCAGACTCTAAATGAAACATATATGTACTCCGTATATGACATTTGCATTGGGTTGAAGAGGGGTCCGGCAACACGATTGAAACAAATTCAACCATTCAGAGCCTAACAAAGAAGCATGGATCAGATTAGTTATCTTCATTCTCTCCGCGGATATGGAAAGGTAATCGTGAATGTATTGATTAGGGAAATCAAGGTTTCAGAAATGTCATGGTACTTAAGCTAGGCATCGACAAATTTCCATTAGGATAGTGGATGCAGTAATCAACATTCAGTAGTGGTATGCATGATTTTGCCTATCTTTTGCAATCTACACATGTCCCAAAACAACGATCAAATCTTTAATTTTGTGATGCCACTGTATATTAATAGATGGAAGAAAAAGGGAAAAGAAAACTAGAAAAAAAGTGTGTGTAGGCTTGTAGCACTACAGAGTAACAGGGGCCAAAGTCTCAAAAATCCACTAACTAGCTACTTTCCGAGATTGGGCTTATTGACCTCTTCTAGTCAAGTCGAGCTTTCATCTCAAAACTAGTAAAACAAAATCGAGTCGTTTTTGCCCAATCAAATCGAACTTTCCTCTCAAAACTAGTTTAAAAAATTCGAATCGCTTTTGCCCGATAAATAGTAATCATGTACTTATCATTTCTGTTTCATTAAGGTTTCATTTGGCAGGGCTCCAAATGGCTCCGTTTCATTTGGCAGGGCTCCAAATGGCTCCAGCTTCTCTAACGTATTTACTATTTATATATTGTTTATAACAGCTGTTTTTATCTTTTCTCTCTTCTTTTCTCATAGAGCCGATGAGAACAGAAGAAGCTAGTTTTTTTAGCTTCGCCTCCCACTGACTATGTGAGAGGAGGAGAAAAAAAAGATAAAAATAGCTCTTGTGAACAATATATAAAGAGTGAATACGTTAAAGAAACTGGAGCCGTTTAGAGCCTGAGCCTTAAATTTTTAAGTTTTGATACATGCACAATTGACCCAGCCAACATCAACTACCACATGTCTGTTGTTGTACACAAGCTGATGAGAGTCATATTCGCTTGAATACTAAGCTATATAGGGGTTGTTTGGTTCTACATCATCTTTTGCTAGACCCAACTGCGGAATGTTGTGGCGTCGCCACAAACGGTGGCAGCAAAAACCATGGCCACTGAGTGTTGCTAGAAATGTGAGTATCAACTCTACCAAAGTGATGTGGCTACCAAACATCACGTCCAAGCCAAACACTGGCGAAATGTGGCTTCAATCCAAAGAGTCTCATAGTATTTTTTTTCTCGTAATAAAACAATATTAATCCAAAGAACCTTGTAGTATTTTTTTTCTAGTAATAAAATAGTATTGGTCGACTGCTGCCAAAAAACCATCCGCTGAACATGACGATGATGTTATGGTGCTCGTGCACTCCGGCTATCGTACTGACATCAAACCCTTAGTTCCTTCGACCCAAAATAGAAATTATTTTCGCTTCCAGTATTTTTAAACTTTGACTAATTATATATATAAAAAAATAATAATATTTATAATATATAATTAGTATCATTAGATGAATAGTACTTTTATAATAAATTTATTTAGAGATATAAATATTTCAAGTATTTTTTACAAACTTAGTAAAAAAGTTTAACCTACACGTATCTTATAGCGTCATTTATTTTTAGACGGAGGGAATATCTCGCTGGTAAAAAGCTTCTCCAGCAGGTTAGAAATAAAAGCGAATCATCGGACCAACATGGAGTGTAGAAAAATATGACTCAATGACTGGGGAGCACGACTCATGGAAGAGAGAAATAACTGATGCAAGATTTTAAATCGACTCATGTTGAATAAAAAAATAAATCTCTCTCACCTATCTCTCCGAATCCCACTTGATCAAGCGGTCGTGTGCGCTAGAAGAAAGCTTGAAAGATTACGTAAATAATCTTTGTATAATTATATATTTTCTCCGTATCTGATTTAGAAATCATTTACAGCGACACAGTCTCCCAAACATAATTTTGACCTCTAATTTTTATAAAAAAATATAAAATAATGATATATGTATATTTTTATAAAAGTATTTTTTAAGAAAAAATCATTCATAGAATTTTTCATATTTATAGTCTCAATAACTTAAAAGTTATTGATGGTTTATATTCTCAATGTTTAATCCAAAATTTGTTCAAAACGTCTTCTAAATCAGATATGGAGTATTATATTATGTGAGACCCGTGATGTTTTTTCAATGAGTCGACTCCTCCTACTCACTAAGCACTCTTTCTCTTAGATGGGTTGACCCACTGCTATGACTACGGTGGAGCAATACACAAGCAATAACAGTCGTACATATTTCTTTTCCCACTCACGAACCCTCTTGGATATTTTGTTATGAGAGAAAAATATTATATTATAATTTATAAGTCAGATTGATAAGCAAGCGAACAAGACGATAAATCAGACTATATATTTGTACATACATCGCCTGATCATTGACCACCTTTACTTTTCTGATAGTAAGCAGATGGCCAGATCTATACGTGACCTATTTCAATTCCTACAAATAATCGGACTGCTGCTATGTACTGTGAAAAGAAGAGTACCTATATCGAACCCAGATCACGCCGAGCGAGCAAAATTAGCAGAAGAGATGCAGCAGACCAAAGAAGCGAGGAATGAAACCTGAGACGGAGACGCGAGAGGGCAAAAGGAGGACACTGGGCAAACCTGCCGTGCCGGCTGCCGGCTGCTAGCGCGGACGGCCGGGCGGGCGGCGAGCCGGCGAGAGGCGAGAGGGGCGCGGGCAAGCTGCCCGTGAGCTGAGTCGGAGACCCGGAGTTGACCTGGAGCGATGGAGTCGCCATCTCCTCGACACCAAAATTTTATAAGGCCGGCAAGGCTAGTGGAGTAGGGCACCCACACCATACCAATCATCTCTAAAAGCTTCTTGTTTTTTTAGGGAAAGCCAACAAGGCAACTTTGTAATTTTCAAATGATAGTTATATCATCAGCTAATTACATTACACTAAAATAGAGTTAGGAGGATCTTATTCCCAAAGAATGGGTATCTCTCAGAATTTTACAAACTTATGCGCTACCTTCCAGGCCTCTACCACCTTTCTTCGCCGCTTCAAAAACAGCCTAAATCCATGGTGATGATTACATTTTTAATATGACTTGTCTACACCAGTTTATGCTCCACTGGAAATGTTCTCTTGGGACAGAGGGAGTCAATTCCTCGAAATTCAAGACGAACTGTCTATAGACCAAATGACGCACGGAAAACAGTAGTACGAGGTGCATCAACAATTTAAGATCAGCACGCAGGTGACAAATTACGACGATATATGGGCTGTCAGTTTGCATCAGCTACATAAAGTCTGCGTCTACTGCCTTTTTACGTAGCCCCGTGCCAGAAAATAAAGAATGAGCGCTTGGATCAGAAGTGTTAAACAAACTTGCGTATAAACGAGCTGTATGCGAATTTGCCTTGCAGGTCGAGAAGAATACCTGGACTCTTCAACAACGGCACCATGGCCGGCCGACTAACCATTGTGCAGAACAATACACAACATTTTTTCAGACAGGCATGCAGGAAAATAGGGCATAGAACAAACGAGATGTCATACAATTTGGCCAAAGCAACATGAACAATTTATGCGATTTCACCAGCTCAAAATATCCGTAGTACGGGTCATATATCACATATAATAATACCATTGAATAATAGTTAGTTGCAACATCCCATACTAAGTTATCAGTGCACATGATAATTCATTGGCCCACGAATATGTACATATATATCTATATATCCATAACACAGACCAAAGGTTTTAGAATTACTGGCAAGTTCAGTGCTTAACCTCAACAGAAGATAACACGGATCTACAACATGTCTTACTTCAGAGGCAAACCATAGGACTGAGGCTCAGATTCTATTCGGGCTCTTCTACGATCACGTTTTCATACTCAAGACCACAAAGGATTGAACGGTGGGCAAATTCCCATTAAAAAAAAAGAAGCCATGGAGCACATCTTTGCTTGCTGCACCAAAATTAACTATTGCGAGCTTGCGGCCTTCTGCTATAAAAATAAAAATGGATGACCATTAAATCTAAAGTGGGAGAGTTACAGACAGGCCCTATTTGCCATATTCAACAAAGAAATAAAGTAATCTCACAGAAGTCTTGGCGAAACTAATCAAGCTAAGATTCCACAAATCTAAAGGTGGACCAAACTTTCAGTGATCAAAGAAAACTGGTGCACAAAATAACATTTATGGATAAAAAGCAACAAACACAAGTTGAACAATATTCAGCAAACAGAAGGAACATTCTACACAAACATATATATAACCTGTATTGTTACATTAACAAATTGTCAAATCAATACACTAAGCACTCCACTGATTATAATTCAAGCAAACTAGTATCCTAAAAAAGAGCACAGAAACAAGCACATATTGAATTTGCAAAACAAGCAGAAACCTATGCATAAGTTTCAATCTTTACCAATGAGTTTATAAACGTCATTTTAAACAGCTACTTTAATTAATAAAACAAAAATAAACCACTAGCTTCAAGCCAGCTGGGCCTGTTTGGGTGACATAGTTTGAAGAAACTACAGTATCACAAAACTTTGGTTTTATACACTAATAAAGAGATATAGAACACTATGGAGTTTAGAAAAAGGATGTCATGAGTGAGTTTTTTTTTAACTCCAAAAAGACTAACACTTAAGACAAAACCATGTTTTTAGAAATTTTAAGGATTGTTCTATCCAAACACCCAGCAGCTTTTGAAAATCGAAGTATTTTGAAAAAAATAGTATTTCTCTAATACAGTAATACTCAATACATATTTTGCATCCAAATAGGGCCTAAGTGTCATAGGAACAAAGAAATAAAAAGTTGACATAAGTACAACATGATTTAATAAGTTATGTTTGACTGAGGCTAAAGAATATGCCCAGCCTAATTCAGAAAACTGAACAATGACTAATTGAATTGAAAGAATTCACATTGGATTGGTAGGATTTCAGCTGACCACAGATGACAGTAGCCCTAGCAAACAGATACAACTAGCCAACATTGAATTGTATAGTAAGGGAATGAAAATCAAATTTCAAATTAAACTGCATGGTACACAGTAGAAATAGTCAGCAACGCCAAATTAAATAGATATATAGATATAAAAGCATACAATTTAGATTCAAGACATCGTATTGACGATTTCCTATGTGAAATGCAAACATTCAAGATAACAAGCAATCAAACAAAACTAAAAGTAGGAACATCTCAAAGTAACATAAAATTTCTTGAGACTTCATTGGCGCAAGAATATAAATCTCAAGTCCATCACACACAGACCCAAAAACTTCAGAATTTAGATCATAACAGAGAGGTTCAAAACTTAATCGCCAGAGAAGAAACCACAGATCTAAAACAAGTTTGACATGGTAGCATAATAACTATGATGAGCAACAGTGCAAAGAGGCAACCACGGCGATCGGCGGGAAGCCTAGACGCGGTCACGGCGGGGACCACCAAACTGCGGGCGGCTGTAGGCGGGGGCGTTAGAGACCTCAGCCTGACGCTCGACGCCGGGGAGATCGGCCATGCCAAGGGCCGCGAGCATCTCCATGGTCTCCTTGTCGACGCGGATCTCATCGACCTCGAGCGCCGACTTCTCCGGGACGAAGTCCATGCGGCGCTCGCGCTCCTCCTCCTGCAGCTTGAGCGAGATGCCGCGGACGGGGCCACGCTGGATGCGGCGCATCAAGTGGGTGGTGAAGCCGGCCACCTTGTTGCGGAGGCGCTTCGAGGGGAGGATGGAGACCTCCTCCAGCACCTTCTTGTTGGTGTGGAAATCGAGGGTCATGCGGGAGTAGTACTTCTCAATCACCTGCCTGGAGGTCTTCTTCACGGTCTTGGTGCGGACGCGACCCATGGTGGCTGGTGCTGGCTCCTTCCTCTTCTCCGGTGGCGGCGGCTGGGCGCTGGAGCAGTGGTGGCGGCGGCGCGAGGAGTAGGGCAAGGATTTTGGGGAGGAGAGAGAGGGGAGCAATTTATAACAGAGGCGGTCGAGCTGGGGCTAGGGTTTAGCTGTTTGTTGTGGATCTGAGCCGTTCATTTCAGATGGGCGCACAGATATGGATGACTCAAGTATTGGGCTTTGTTGCCTGGCAGGCTGTTATTGGGAGTTCTTTTTGGCCCATCGGTTCATACTGGACAAGTTCGTTCTACTTGGCACACACAATTCTCAAGAAAAAAAACTTGGCACACACAGCTTTTCCATGTGGTAGACTGGATGGCTAGGGTCGCAAAAAAAAAAAGTTTTTTTAATCTAAAAACAACTAGTTTTGGACCTATAGTACGTAAAGTGATTTCCAAAGTTTTATTAAGGGCGTCATTAGTGTGAGAAGAGCAACCAGGTTCTAATTTACTTCAACACATATGGATTGAGTGAAATATATAGATATCTAAATAAGGTCTGAATAGGTTTTCATTGATTTCGCAGTGATGGTCGGCACAAAGGCACCGAGAATGTATCCGTCTAGCTATAGTTTCAGCTTGGTCTTGGTCAAGTGACGCTTGGAACTTGTTAGAGCATTTTAAATGGTTCCCAATAAAGTATCCCAATTAGGATTTTTGGAGAAAAAAATAGACAAAATATATCTCCAAGAGTTTATAATCCCACTTCCCAATCTTTTAGCACTTGGAAAAAAATAGCAGTCTACCAAATTAAAATAGAAGGATGTGGGAAAGAATAAAAAGTGAAAAGGGGTTTCTGATGCAAATATAAAAGAAAGAAATAATATATAAAAATGACCAGTATAATTTAGAAATGGTATAGGATTGTTGATATAAAATTGTCTTCTATTATAAGAGTGAATTATAAAAAAAATCAAGATAATCTTACTTATTCCTCCAATATTTTTTGATGATTTAAAAAAAAAAATGGTTTTAGGAACAAATTCATAGGATCTCTTGAAGATACTCTAGTTACTCATTGTAGTACACCTACGCAATCTTGATGATATGAGGAATTCTCATGAGCTCTCGGAGAATTTGGCCATTTGGGAGACCCTAGCAATCCAAAGTCTAATATTTGTACCAATATATATAAACATAACGTTCATCGCATACGATCAGTCCACAAATGTAGCTAACCACTATAGTTCCAACAGCCAGACATCGATAGAGAGACTTAAAATTTTCGAATCACGAACACGTAGTAATGGAAGAAATAGTAACAATATACACAACACGACCTGTTTAGTTCATGATGATAACTTGTCCTGGTGCAAGTTAGAACTTAGAAGTGTCAAGGTTTTCCAGACACGTGTTTAGTTCACTGTCGAAACTATAACACGACACACTTTTTTAGCATCATATCTTAAACATCGTAACCTTAATTCTTACTGAACATTGTCACAAGTATCATTTTGATTTTGCTCATCACACTTTCTGTGTGGTAGCCACAGTTTGTATATAAAAGTTAAAAGCGATAAACCTAGACATTGAACAAACAGGCCCTAATAAGAGCTAAAAGAGCTAAACGACGCCATAAAGTAACAAGCACCGTTAAGGAGAAAAATAGCAAAGAAAGTGAAACATGAGCAAAGAAATGAAACAAAAAAAAAATCCAAACATGGCCTGTATAGAGAGAGATGAGTCTGCCCAACATGACAGACAGCCCACCTACAGCCCAAAATGGCTTAGATACGAAAGGGTGTGCCAAGGTTTCTCCGAACAAACCTTCGTGCACATACATATCCAGGTATCCAACTACTGAAACCACCATGCATATAACAAAAAAAAATCTTAAAAAAATCTGTACTATCTGCATATAAAAAGGGGTGGCATTACTCAAGTAGTCTATTGTGTAGAATAGAATTAAAAAATAAATACAGGAAAGCATGCGCCAGAGAACACATCTATCGAGCGAATGCTGGCAATTAATAGCCTTGGCCTGTTGCACATGGCAACTCGCTGTGCTGTGCAGCACAGGCCACAGCTGAACTGATGAGAGGCGATTTTATCGTGAAGAACCGTAGCGGCACAGACCACGGTGAACCAGTGAGCAGCGAGTGTAGTGTAGCACGCGGCGCGTACTGTACTACGACTACGACCGGCGCACTTGTCGCTGCCAGTTGGTTGGTCCTGGTCGGCTGGTCGCACTGTAGCTGTAGGTTTCGCTTGGCGATCGATCTGGTAGGAGGCCTTTTGGACTGTTCAGTGCACCTGGTCGAGGCGCAGCTTCATTCGGCACCAGCGGAGCCGTAGTCTGAAGTCTGAACTCTCTGAAGTACTCAGTGACTCTAGCTGTCTAGCCAATCCAACGAAGTGGCGTCCTTGACTGAAATCCTCCTCCCACTCCAAATCAAACAGAAAGGGAAATGTTCGAGTAGAAAGCTGAACGGGGCCGATGCAACATCCCGGTATTCTGCTACATTTGAAAAATCAGAATCCCCCATGCTCTACGGCAAATTGACCGATCGTTTGCCATTCGCGTGCCTGCGGGCACCGGCCGGCTGCCCCCGACGGTGGCAGTGGCACAACATGGGTCCATTTCAACTCATCTCATCCTCGCTGCTGGTTGCCGTGGCGGACCGCGCTTCTGTCCACACTTCCACACATAGCCACTTGCATCCTAACCAAAGGCCTTCTAGAGCGAAAGCTTCCCCTAATCCTTGCACAGGTTATTCCTTTTTGACGACTTGATTGCGTGCGCGATTCGGCACGTGACACGTAGTGCGAGCAAGCTCACCACTCTGCTTTGTAGCCTTGTGCTTTCGCCTGCCAACTCCAAATGACCATCCATACGGCGCACTGAACACGTCAGCCCTTGCGCTATAAAGTTCACTGCACACTGCTCACAGAATCGCCGCAGGACGGGAAGAGCACTGAATCTGTGATCCACATCCACATGGCGGGGAGCCTTGTTCCGAGCATCATCGTCCTGGCTCTTGGCGCCGGGGCGTTGGGGTTCCCCGACGCGCTCCTCGTCCTCGTCCAGATCGCGGGGCGTAGCCCCCTAACCGACATCGCCATCTGCGTCTTCGCCATGTCCGTGGTCACCGCCCAGGCCCTCGGCTCCATGCTGCTGGCGCGCTTCGTCCTTAAGGCAGCGCGCGCGGGCGGTGACGCAAACGCGCCGGCGCCGCGCACGGACTGCTTCGCGCAGGTGACCCTGGTCGTGTCCCTCGCCGTCGCCTTCCTCGTCTCCGCGTGCCTCCTCGTCGCGTCCGGAGCCGCCTCCAGAGGCCTCAGCCTGCTTCACCTTATTGTTGCCGGCGACATCGCCAGGAAGATGAAGAGCCCCGTCATCGCGGCCCTTGCCACGACCACCGCCGCCGTCCTCCTCCCCTGCGCCCGGCCTCTGCTCCGCGTCTTCTTCCGCGAGGAGGATCACTCGCATTCGCAGGGAACGGGCCACTTCGGCAACATGACCCAGGTGGCGAGCTTCACCGGGGTCGCCACCGCCGCCTTCCTCCTCGCCGCCGTGTCCGGTGGGGTCTACATACAACGCGCCCCCCTCGTCGGCGTGGCTGCTGTCGTCGCAACCGTGCTTCTTCCTCGCTTCTTCACCTTCACCCGAAGGGCGCGTAATGCCGCCGGCGCGGGTGGCCGCGCTGCACCTTCTCCTGCCGCGGACACGCGGCGCGTCGGCAGGCTGACGAGGCTGGCGCCGTACCTGGCCGTCGTTGCCTTCGCCGCTCTCTTCTGCTGCCTCGTCCTCACCACGTATGCGCATGCGCCTCTCCAGAGCGGGTCCGACGGCGCCAAGGAACCATGACCATGCTCTTCTCGAATCTCGATTGATGTCTGCGTCTGTGCCGGCGCTGCCCGGGAACGCGAACCGCAAGTCGGCTGTCCATGTTTCTGTGCCGGCGCCGTTCACGTGGTGGCCACTGGCGACGTACTGATACCGCGTACTACGAGTAGTGCAACTGCTAGTCTTCAGAAGTAGTATTAGCATAGCAGGTGTATTTGGGAATCGATCATGCCCAAATCCCGTGTTCTAGTACAAATTGCAAACGGCACGAATGCCAGTCGCGTTTGTGCAACTGCACTGCAGATCCTGGGTAGGTATGTTACTAGTAGTACAGATTACAGAGGTGGGGAAAGAAAAAGTAAAGGCTTGCATGGCATGTGTTTATGTGAGCATCTTGGGACATTTTGGCAGGGTGGATTTCTGTTTGGCCATTCTGTTTGAATAAGCATGGAACTATTAAAACGAGGTTCATATTTCAGTCCTGAATTTGAAGGACCAACCCCTTGGAATCTGTCTTTCTCATAAGCTCTCGCACGCAAAAGATGAGGGATGATTTTTCTGTATGGCTCCATGCACCATGGAGTAGTCACCCCATGTCCCCGTCACGTCAAATCTTCCTTCCATTTGAATGCAGCAAAACTCAAAAGAGTCCAGACATGTAGCCCACCGATTGGGGCAAACCTAACAGTTCCAAAGAAGCTCTTCCCTGTCGTGTCGATTTGCAGTCTCTGATGACTATTCTATGCGGGTGCCATAACACTAATAATCATCAATCAGCCTATCTATCAGGATTCGGGAAACACGCCTTTGCAAAGAATTAGCCACCAGTTTTAGTTTACTCACATGACTTTGTATATTAATCACGCGCGACCCTGATTTGACACTCGCATTGAGTACCTGACATAGGAACTGCTAGCTAGGCTAGTAATACCTCTAAATACAATTATAGAAGTATAGAACAGTGTCATAATTTAGAATAAGACCAGCGCCTATAGTTAGTCCCAGCATAAAGTTGTGCTACATGTATACACTACAATGAGCTGAGGCTAATAAGCTCTCAACGCAAATAGGACCTTGCTCTTTGCTACGGTCTAGCACTAGCTCAACTTTTATCCAGAGTGTCCAGCAGAATCGTGCTCCTCTTTGCCTCAATGCAACAAGATAGTGTTGCTTTAACTTTTTGACAGGGGAAGCCACCGCCTGCGCTGCAGAAGAATCTGACACTCTATCAAGACGGAGATGATATCGTCGCCATAGAATAATTTTCTCCGGTCTTTTCTTCATTTTGTTGTGGTCAGATCTGGCCACAATGAAAGACTAGGGAGAATATCCGTCAGATCAGTCTTCCTCATTCTTCGGTGGCAGAAAGAAGAAGAAGAAAGTCACCAGCAAGAAAAAAAAAGATGCTCAATTCCACCTACAGGAATATTGACCGTCCGTTAGGCATCTGTTCTCAGGCTTGCCGCTATTGCTGGTGCCGAGTGTTTACCTGTGCGGTCATCTATACGCAGCGTCAAAAAGATTTGGTTTTGATATTTGAAGCTTTTCACGGCGTGAGTATATTTTAAATGAAAATCAGTTTCTGGATATATCTAGTGTAATCCAGAGTGTTTGTAATATGTTGATGTACTCAGCTATTATATAATATAATTCTTCTTTCGCCGTAAAAAAAAAGCTAACATCCCTGATGATTTGGACAGTACCTAGATGCATAGGTAAAAGTTGGAGCAGCACTTCACGTGGAAGCGTTGATCATGGCCTAATAAGTTTAATAAATTATAGATTTAAAAGTATAAATATTTCTTTATATCAAATAAACATCCGTAGACTGGTTATAAAATAATTTTGTATTATAAATGAATTTGGAGCTATAAAAGCAAATAATATTTATTAGAAAAATAGTTAAATATGAAACATTTTAATTGACACGTATATTATAGTTCTATTTTTTTAGAACAAACTTTCACACGCACAAAGATGCAACTTGCTTGTCGCTTAGATGGAAATGTCTCTTTTGACAGTTTGAGGTTGAAGGCGAAGCCGCGTTGAATTGCCTTGGTCGCGCGGCGCGGCGAGCTAGGATGAGTCCCAACGTGAGCTACCGTTGACAGTGATGGCTGACTGTGTTTTAATCCAGCCGCACTAATACTCCACTGGTCACCATCATCATAAATTTGCAGGCTTTCGCTGTCAGTCATCACTATCCACAGGGCCATGTTCGGCACAATGGAAACCGCGGCTATCTAGTCTAGGAAAAACCTGCATCAACGTGCAACCTTTGCGAGATGAGGTTACTTATTCAGAATCTCACAGCAGTTCATATAGCAAAAGGAGAATCCAATCCAAGTACATTGCCTAGAGGCTGGAGTCCATCGGTCCATATATGTGCATGTGCGTCAGGTACTTTCCAGATTTTGTTACCAAATCATACAATTCATGACAAACATTACCTATATATTATCTTTATACCACAGGATCAAATACTACCAAAGTAATTAAGCGGTCCAAATGTTCAATGTACACACGGGAACGACCAACAACACCATGGTGTGGACGGATAGGACATCAACAGAATCAGTACCTGACGCAATTCATATCACCAATCTTACAAAAGGACGTTTCTTATACAAGATGAACAAAATATCATAATTAACAAGATGTAGCTCTAGCTACAATCATATTTCGATTATGATTAGATAAGGTTAGATACTAAGCAAAGATGGACCGGCCGGATGCGAGTATGCGACGTCGACTAAGTTTTTAAAACTCTCAAAAGAAATATACTGTAGTCAGGTTTGGAGGCAACCTACATAATCATGTCTTGTTTTCCAGACTGTGAAATGACGAAGATGGAGTTGAGAACGAATGTGATTAATTATGTGTTGGCCTCTACGTACCTGGAGTCCTGGACATAACAACGCTAAAAAAACAATCTTTACTATTATACTAGAAAAAGGAAAAAGAAAACTCAAAGCAACCTAATAAATTTACCATTATGAGCAAAACAAAGAGAGGGAGGATCCTACCGAAATCTACAAAACAAATGAACCGTCTTTGCTATTACTACATATCATGTCTTGTTTCCATACTGTGAAGCGATGAAGATGGAGTTATATTTTAAATAGCGAGAGCTAAAGTACGGTATTTACTTGTATGTCTTTAAAATAGCTAATAATGGAGTTATATCGGGTTATAGCGGGATATAACGGCTAAACTGTATATCAAAATAAATAGTGACATCATGTCTCAACAAGTTATAGCGGGGATTTAAAACAGTGGTTGAAAATGAATATGCTTATCACAACTAGAATTTATAAGTTCTCCTACTAAATGAAGTTTTTCTAGTGTTTTGGTATTCAAAATTTACTATAAAATTTTCCTACTAAATACCTACTAGTGCTGAGGATTACCAAATGCTATGATTAGCGTAGTATTTTACTACTACCTAAACACACTAGAAAAACTCCATAATTTTAGCAGTGTATGTGTTGACCACTACTACATACCTGGAGTCCTGGACACGACAACTGTAAAATGACCATCTTTGTTATCAGTACAAGTATAGAAAAGGAAAAAGAAAACTCAAAGGAACCTAAAAGATTTACCATTACGAGCAAAACAAAGAGAGGATCCTACAGAAATCTGCAATCCCATGGCTAGCACTAATCTCACAAAATAGAAACCAGATTGCAATAGAGCTAAGCAAGTTTTGTAGCAAGCATGACGCTAGATGAAACTAGGCGGGCATAGTTGGTCTGCGGCTATATATTGCCACATTTCACGTTAACTCATCATTAATAAGTCTGAAAATACACTTTAAGTGATGAATCAGAGGCTTACTGTTTGATAGGTTTAGAGGCAAAACTTACAGCATTATATATTCTCTCTGGGCGGTGATGATATGCTTAAGATGTAGCTGACAAAATATGCGTAGGCCTGGATTTGCTACCTGCATACACAATAGAAGCAATTCAGAGAAATTGTTAACACTCGTTCAAATCCTTTTAGAGCAAAGTGCATGTGTAGTTAACCCCCATATATAGCTTGAACGCAAGCTAGGAGAAGTTTTACAGAAGCATATAACAGAAGGTACTGATAGGAACCACCAAACTAGAACTAGATAATTACCCCAACAAGCCCCCAAAATGCTGAGCCAACTGAAATACCAAATAGATATAATTTGCAATAAAGAAGCATTACCTTCACCAACCCCTCCCTGCCTCAGCAAACTCTTCAAGCTCAGCTGCCAAGTCTCAACCTGTATATGGAAAGAAATCGGTCCATTCCTAGGCAAAAGCCAACACAAGCATCTATTGCACATTTGCATATGCCAAATTGGGAAATTAGCATTCATCAGGTACATTCAGTCACAGAAGATTGCATCATATTACTCAACTACACAGTCTCATCTCCGATAGTACGAAATGGTGACAAATGCATATGCAAGTTTCGACCATAATAGATACACAAGCTCAAAATAATGTCGCAGCTGACTCCACCCGCAGTCACATGTAAACACCACAACCATATTATAGTACATGATCCATCTGAATTACACATACGAAAATTTATTACAGAGATGTAGTTGAAATCTGCTGTGTGTAGGCCGCTGTCAATCTATATATATACCGTATCCCCACGATGAACCTTGTTGCAATGTAACCAGCTCGCACCTCTACTACTTCCAAGCTTTTAGTATCTGCAAGACACAAGATTGCCCACATTTTATGTTTATCATCTGTATGTTGTGCCACCATGCACTAATCTTGAACATCACAAAAGGGAAACGATCAATTGTAAAGACGATATTCTATAAACCTATATGTAAGGCTTGTGATTAGCTGATCATTAACCATCCGTCCGTTCTAGGGGGAATGAAAAAGGTTGAATTCGAGGAAGCAGCACGCGCGGCGGAAGCAAAGCAAATGGTGGCAACGGACGGCAATGCTGCGCCCTGTGGCGCGCTCCAAATGGACAATTAATTGAAATTCAGCAGGCATCACCGCACCATGGTTATAGCCGCTCTAATGGACAATTGACCCTTCCTACTAGCTAGGGGTCCGATCGAGATGGGGGAAGGGGAATTCGTCCCTCTTCCCACGGTTATATAGAAGCCGGTACCATGACTGGCTAGGTCATAGTAGCTAGCGGCCGCTGCCTGGTCGGCGACCTGACGTAGTTGGAAGAGCTGGACGGAAAACGGGTTCTAGGCGGAGGCGTGCCGACAAGAGGGGTTTGGGGACGCCGGCGGAGAGACACGGGCGCACGGAACACCGAGGCGGCAAAGGGGAAAGGGAGGTGGGACTGCGGTGCCGGCACCACCTACGGTGTGGTGAGTGGTGACGGAGGGCGGATGCGCGGGCGGACGGCGGGGCAGCTAGGAAGGGTGAGGTCGGTCGGCGGCTGCCGGCTGGTAGAGTTTGGGGGGTGAGGGACTCCGGTCTCCGGGTAACTTACTTGGCGCCGTAGAGGGTGAGAGCCGTGGCCATGAGACCGACGACCACCGCCGCCGCTCCGACCGCGACCTTGGTGAGGAGGCGAAGGAGCGCCTGGATCGGGCCGTCGTCTCCGGCGACGGCACCAGTACCGCCACCCTCGCCGCCGGCGCGGACGTGCGCGACGATGATCAGAATCATCCCGAGAAAAAACGTGGCCGTGGCCGCGGCAGGCAGCGCTCGGAGAGCAGCGAGGCCGAGCGCACGAACCAGCGCGCCGTGATCCTGCGCACCACCATCACCGGCGGCCTGCAACTGCACGAACACGATGAACTCGAGCGTGCCAGCGGAGACGCATAGCGCGAACATGACAAGCCTCGAGATCAAGCGGCGGCGCCCGTTGTCCGCCGCGCCGGCCACGGGGGCGGCGGCGACGACGCGGCGACCCATCAGGTGGTGGTAGATGAGCGCGACGGCGACGAAGAGGACCACCACCACAGCCAACGGCGGCAAAATCTCGGCCGCGCTTTGGAGCAGTGCGGCGGCTTCAGCGGATGTCGTGGTGGCCGTGCCCGTGCCCGCACCACCGCACTGCGTGTCCAGGTACTCCAGGAAGCTGGCGAGCTCGACTGCGGCGACGGCCAGACACAGGTCGGCGAAGCCGAAGGCGGCGAAAGCGTTCACCATGGTGTTCGGAACTTCGGATGGGGATGATGATCCCGAGGCGCGGAGACCGGAGGGAGTGAGAAGGGCGGCTTGCAGCTGCAGTGAGGGTTTAAAGGCAGGAGGATGGAATTCTATGGTGGTGCGATGGGGTAAAGAGGGGATTGCAGGGCACAGGGCAGGGTGGATATCGACGTACGCGTCGATGGGATGGGGCAGATTAGGTGGGGAGGCCGGGAGGGGTTGCCTGGGCCGAGAACCTCCGAGGAAGCTTCCCCCTCAGCGGGAGCGGCATTATTACAAGGACTAGCTTGTTTTGGGGTGATGACAGTGATGCTTAAAAGGCAGCATCTAGCCAAATCCGACGTCTAAGTTTGAAGCCGAAAAGGGTAAGCGATGTCGAATGCAGTGCTAGTTAAAGATAGGGACGAGATTTTCCGGCGGTTAGCATTAACCATCAAATGAACTGTGAACACGTTAGTTTCATGTCAGGGTCAGAGTATGTTCCCCTTTGGCAACTCCTCTGCGTGACTGCGTACTGTATGTGCTGCGCGCGCCAAATTTCCTTAATTAGTGACATAAATTGAAACCTATAGTATTACCTATCAAACTATCCCGTCATCTTAATAGACCAAATGATTTGAGCTGCCATACTGTTCAACCTTCCTTTTTTCGAATCGGTTAATCTTTGCTTCTTCCTTTTCTGAATTAATTCATCTTCCCTCTTTTTGTGCGACTCGATCTTCGCTAGCAAATGTGTCCATACATTGCAATGGAAGAAAAAAAATATCAAACATTAATAAAAAAAATGAGGACAAGAGTGTTGTATATTTGTTTACATTTTATCCTTTTTAAAATTAAATTTAAAAGATATATTTTTATAACCAATATATGTATAATATAAATCTATATCAAATTAAATATAATTTGACAGTTTTTTTCATCCATCGTAAAACACAAAAATAGAATAATCCCTACCCAATTCATAACAAACAATAAATCTGGTCAAACTCTACCATATTAGAATTTCTCACGATTCATGTAGCATCAGCAATACTATGTAGTAAAAAAACATTACATATTCACAAAATTAAAAATGGCCTTTAGTTTATTCAATATAAATTTTGAACGATAATTTATATTCAATGATCTATAAGTCTGTCATATATGATCCAATACATCGCAACCATACAATCATTAATTCATCATAAATTTTTTACCATAATAGGACCATAAAGGTTGCAACTATGAATTCATCACAGAAAAACATTGGTCTAGAGCTAGAGCAAAAAAATTGTACTAAAGAATACAATACCTATGTTTACTATGTAGATCTACTCACAAGGAATCCAACAAAAATAGATTTTTCTATTTTATGTTTTTTTAATTTACTATGATTTTTTAAAGATTCCACTAAAATAAATACTCCCTCATCCCCAAATAAATCAATTCCTACAATTCATCCAAGTCAAACTATCTTAAATTTGACTGACTTTATAGAAAAGGGTAACACTATTTATGATAATAAATTCATATATTATAAAATACATTCATTGTATATCTAATGATACTAATTTGATGTCATAAATCTTGACATTTTTTTCTAGATATTTGATCAAAGTTTTAAAAGTTTGACATAAAATAACTCTAGAAATTTATTCATTCAAAGGCAGAGGGAGTATATAAAAGAAACAAAAAACAACTAGATAAACAACCAAGGAGGTCATATGTCTAGCTTATAAAGATGGGGTTAAGTCCGGTTTTCTAGTTTACGCAAAAAATAAACTTTTTCAATAGTTGAGGGTGGCAACTTTTTTCTTTCGTAGCAAGTTAGCAACATATAGGGTTTATCAAGAAAAAAATAAAGCCCAATCAATATAGCGATTTACTATATTGGACGAGTAGCCCAACCTAGACCAGCAGCCACATTTAGTGGGCCAGAAACCTTCACTAGTAGACGCAGGCCTAGGTGATCTTTTTAGACCCACAAATGTTTTTTTCCTACACTGTGTTTGGCCCAAACTTAGGGTCTACTTCGGACAGCTCCACCAGATCCATAAAATTTAGATCAAAATCTAACTTTTCTATCCAAACACCTTCAACTCCACCAGCTAATTCACTAGTAGATTTATTCCACAAAATTATTGGATCTGACGCTAGATTCACCAATTTGGTGAATCACCTCAAGGGGTGCTAGCTCTACCAAATCCATGTTCGGTAGAGTTGGGAGAAAATTAGTCACCATCGTAACTATTTACAAAAATGATTTGATTTCTTCTGTTCGTGAGCGCCAACCTGGCCCGTGCCCTGCCTGTGCCAACCCGGTCCTATTATGAAAAAAGGTTGGCGCTCCCTGACGCATGTGGCCAAGGTGGAAGTAAGATAAACAAGAAGGTGTAGCTGTGTCAAAGACCTCTAGCTCTATAAGCATGATGAATTCAGGTGAATCTCAGATTCAGATTAATTTTTTTTAACTAGATGGAGCTGTTCCAAACATGACCTCAAGCTTTAAGCATGAGTACATAACTTTGTACTCACTCAAACGGCCAAACAAGCTAAAAACTCAAAGTCAAACCCGCTCTAGATCCCAGTGTTTTCATCAGTAGACGCAACCAAATTAAGCCAGCCGAGGTAGAACCGTAGAAAAGGCCAATTTATCACCAAATAAACGAAGACAAATGTATGCAGGTAGCAGGCGAGAAAGCTCCAATCCTCAAAAACTGTATCTACATATCTACAAAGTCATACACACTTCTTTTCTAGCGAGAATTCAGATCTGAGACAGAAGTGACTCCACTAGCTAAGGACTCGCAAAACAAGGTAAGCAAAAGGGGCATAAGTGAACTAGCAGTTTTGCGAATTTTTTTTTTTGAAGGAGATAAATCTCAGCTTCCAAGAAAACATTTGGGATACATGACCGAGCTAGGGATGCCAGCTAACAGGACAGAACAGACAGTACTCGACCAAGAGCAGATATGCAAATTGCAACAGAACAACAGTGAAGATAGGAAGCGCAGACAGACCTGTCGTTGCCATGGCACGAGTGGCAGCAGAGAAGCTCAGCTCACGCCATGGACAAGGAATCCGAATGCCTCCATGCCCATCATCTCCGGCTCCGGCGGGTACTGCAGCAGATCGGCGAGCAAGGCGACGGAGAGGGGCGAGCTAGATGTGGAAGTTCTGCTGATATGAGCCAGACAGAGCATGTTGACTTGCGTTTGCATTGCAAGTCCTCTCCTCCTCAGCATCCAGTGAGCGATGGACCTATCACTCCTCAGTCCTCACCAGTACGAGCGTCACTGTAGGTCTGCGTGTGCGATATATCGCTCCGCCTATCAGAGCGAAGGAAAGAACGGCCCACCCTATATAATCCACCTCCTTTTGCGAGGGAATCTTGTCATTCAGCACTACTAGGTGCTAAACAACGTTGTACTACTAGGAAAGAATCTTGTCATTGAGCAGTACTTTTACTATGAAACAACAGGTAACCTTTTTTTATCCCGTGCTAGCTCCGCTTGGATTGATGGGCACTGTTATTGTTCGTTCGCGCGTTGCTATTTGCTAATGCTAGCAGCTATTGAAGACTATCTTCAGCAGTGTATAAAAAACTATAATAGTTAAGAAAAGACGTATCAGATATATAAAGAAACTAATCAGAGATATTCACATAAGGCCATAAGAAGAAAAAGACAAATTAAGATCCTATTTAGATTCTTTCATCTAAAGTTGAGCCACTAAAGTTTAGATATAAAGTCTCTATGAATACACTACAGGAAAACGGTGATTTACCGAGTGCTAAATAAGTTATCGAGTACCAAATATCGGGCACTCGACAACTAATTTTTTTGCCTAGTGTCACACTCGGCAACATTTTGCACTCGACAAATAATTAAATGTCGAGTGCCTAGTACTCGGCAAAAAAAAACACTCGGCAACTTAATTCTTTTTGCCGAGTGCCGACTCTCTGCAAAAAAAATACACTCGGCAATTTACCACGAGGGCTAACACCATCCCGCTCCGTTCAAGTTGCCGAGTGCCTGTCGTTTGGTACTTGACAACTTAAATATAATATGCAAGATGTTCACGTAGTATACATATAATGTTCTATGCTATTTTATATGATATTCGTATAGTGTTAATGTGATGCTCAACAATCTATCTTAAAATATATGATCATCATGAGATAAATGTTCCTTTAAACATTTTATCCAACTGTATCCATTTGGGGGTCTTGTTTTGAAAAAAATTATTGCAAGGAACACTATGATGCAATTGAATTTTAATTGAAATATTTGATTTAGAAGCTATGTCTTTTTATTACTTCAAAAAGCATGAGATATGTGATAATCTCAGTAATTTTGGGTTTTACATCATGATACATCATAGCTACTGCCTAGTCTGCTATATGGCTCATAAAGACAATTGAATCCAGTCCAATTTGATAAGGGTAGCGAGGGAGAAAATTTCTTTAGCGAGGAGAGGGGTTAGTCTCTCCCAAGACTTTATCCTGAAAAAATAAATGAAATTGTAGATCCAACTCTTCATCAAGTTATCTGCCTGTTTGCTTGAACTTATCACCTCGACTTAAATCATCATGTGAATGCCCCCGAAGCGGCAAACCTGTAGCGCTGACAGTGAATGACCATGCTCGCGATCTCTATGTTTCTGGTTTTCTGCACATGCCCTGGTACTGTTGGTGTTGAGAGCGGCAGGGAAGCAACTCACAAGGGCGCCTCTGTTGGAATTGGTCCTATCACTAACAGTGCTCCAATATGTCCTTGCGAATCTGAACTCCTGAATCATTTGGCCAATTGGGGTGCAGAGCTAGTGGGACTAAAAAAGGAAAAACATCTATTTGGGCATGATTGCCTCTCCCAATTTGTTTCTGCCTAATAACAAATCAAATTGCCAGCATAACAAACAGTAGAGAGAAACAAAGACAAGAGAACGGACGGCCTCGACTCGTTCCTCTCCTCCTACTTGAATAATCTCCATTTCACATCACGCAGGACGCAGCATACGGCATCTGCTATCCAGTAATTTAGCTGTCACATGAAAGAATGGCAAATGAGTCCAAGGAATCCAGGCAAGCGCGGTCGTTCCTCTGATTTTCTTTTTCTTAAGTCACTCTCAACTTTCCTAGGCCGAGTCTAAGTTGTCATTGGGGGCAAGAAAGTCTCTCCGTCTAAAGTAGGATGATCTCAGAACTTTTAACAACACCAGAACTTTTGGTGCAGGGAGAGGGAGATGGCGCACATCTATCTGTTGAATATGCTCTGATTTCAAATGAAAAGGAAACAAAAGGCATCTTTGTCATCATCAACGCCACCGTAAGTTTGCCGCATCTTGGACCATTATGGCCTTGAGTACCCGATATTGCCATATTGGAGTGCTTGGCTACTGTGTCTCAAATAGTTTTTTTTTTGTGACAACACTTGATCGCCACCTAAAGGCTACCCAAATTCTCATAAGGGTATAGGACCATCCACTATTGTGTAGTGACAAGCATATCGCAGGTGTGCACCAGGTCGTTATGTTGCCAAATCATGCAATTCATGAAAATATGCATGATTGGCAACATACAAACTTCCCCAGGATCAGTTTATAGCAACGTCACCAGTTCAATGTACTTGGGACAGCTCACAATCCCAAGGTCGGTAGATCATCTTAACATTAACTAGCCACAATCTAGTGGCTATAAGAAAACCTACAAAGCCACAATCACATAGCAACTGACTAACTGAGCTACCCAGCAGATGACACCATACACGCCTAACAGGGAAATCGTGGTCTTACTGTAGTTAAGTTTAGAGGCAAAACTTACAGCATCATGTCTTATTCCAGACTGTAATAGGATCACAACTCAAAATGGAGTTGAAGGAATATGCTGATGCCTTGACTGCTATCTGAACATGAAGAATGAGAAACAAATAATCAGAGAAACTTTCAGCAAGCAACCAACATTTTAAGAGGAAAGGTGATTCCTATTACTCAGGTTAAACAGAGACCAAATAAAACCTTGCAAAAGTGTAAGAGTGGGGGGGGGGGGGGGGGGGGGGGGAGGAGGAGCTAATGGGAACCCAAGAAACTTTAAAGAATAATTTCAGGATAATCGACAAAATTATGAGAGGATTGTATATAAATCTGCAATTTCAGGCTATCACTATTTTTTAGTAAAGAAGAATTTCAGGCTATCAACCATCTCATATAAAGCATGATCAGTGACAGGAAACAGCGATAACTATATTATTGAAATACATCCACAATGTTTTATAGCACGCAAAGTTGTACTATGCGTTTTGAATACAGGTCCCAAAAGCTAGCCTAGTGGTCAACTGGTCATCCATGGTCATACTCTGTATAGTTAGGTTTAGAGGCAAAACTTATAGCATTATGTATTGTTTCTGCAACGTGTATATATGATCGAAATGCAGTTTAACTGTTGAAGAAGTATGGTTATGCTTTGATACCTGCACACGATAAAAAACGAAAAAATTCAGAGGAATTTTTCAGCAGCAACAAAAACATTTTAGCTATGCCCTCAATAAAAAAAAAACATTTTAGCTAGAGAGAGGGTGTGTTACCCCCAGTTTGAACATTGACTAAAGTCTTACAAAAGTATAAAAAAGGAAACGAAAACTAATAGGAACCCAACAAGGCAACGATTTTATTTATAGATCGTGCCAGTATGTCACTAGGACCATTAATCAAATAAAGCGATGATCAACCAGAACTTAGCCACAAAGCATTGCAATAGAGCTTTACAAGGTTTATAGCAAGTATCGACCACAGATGTGATCAGAACATGTTTGATTCAGAGCTGCAGGCTGCCGGCACACTTTGGCATGCCTAAAGTTAACTCCTTATAAGATGTATAAAAAGACGCATGGGTGATAAATCATGGCGAGGATCAAGATGACTTGAGAAGTCTGAAATGATGCTTGAGCCTTAAAAGGCAAACTTACAGGATCATGTTTTATTTCTGGGCTGTGATATGATCAAGATGAAGCAGAAGGAATATGCTTAGGCCTCAATCGCTATCTGCACACAGCAGAAAAAGTAAACATATTATCAGCAATAATTCAAATACTTTGAGATCAAACAAGAAATAATACAGACCAACCTGAACAGAAGCAAGGAAAATTGTCTTGCAAGTATATTACAAAAAGCAAAAATAAACGGTTATAACAGGAACCCAACAAACTAGAGCCAACTGAAACAACAACAGGAAAAGCAACTAAAGCATTCGAAATAGAGAGCCATAACCTGCATAGCCTTCTAGTTTTATCATGATACTCAAAATTCTGCTGGAAGCTCCTAGTTTCGATCTGTAAATGGTAAAGTTCATTCCAGAAAGGCAAAAGCCAACAAATACCAGAACACAAATACAAGCACCTAAGAGATTAGTAAAATCAGCAATGATCAGGGACTTGGACCGGTCAGAAGACTATTGCAACATATTACGTACCCACCACACACATTTCCATATTTGATAGTAATAAATGGTGGCAGAAGCACAGACAAGTTTCGATCATTATTAGCCACACGCAAGTTCGAAGTATCAGCCCTGAGCCGCTGACTCGACAACGACAGTCACAGATAGTCAGCACAACCGTATTCAGTACAACATTCATCTGAATATTATTACAAATATTCATTGTTTCAAAGTGCAGTAAAAATCTCCTAGATGGCAATGCCAGGATATTCCACGAAGCTTGACGGTAGCCACCCAGCACTTCTTCCAGATTTTTTTCATCAACGCCATTAATTAGCTGTGAATTGCAAAGGGAAAACAATTAACTGTAAAGATGATCTTAATTATAAGTAACATGTATACTCAAAAACACTGCTTGTCATTGGGTTAATCACTAACTATCTAGCAGTAATATAATCAGCGCAAGCGAGCAACTAAAAATTCTAGGGGAAACAAAAAGATTGAAGCAGTTGAATAGCATAAAGGCAGTGAATATGATCAATGCCAGCAAGCTAGCGCGGGAGGTGTTCCGGACTTCCGGTTGGGCTCCCACGGATAATTTGCTCCTCCCAGGCAGAGCACCGTGCCTAAAACAAGATCAAGGGCCTGGACTCCAGTCTCCAGGCCACCACCCAGGCACCCACTACCAGGACAAGGAATTTCTAGTCCAAGTCTCCGAGGTGCCGCATGCCACACCGGGTGGCCTCTGATAGAGAGACGAGAACGCGAGAACGGTGGCTGGCTGTCTGCCGCTGCTGAAGGAGTACGTAGGAATCGAAATAGATCATTCGATCGGAGATGACAACATGGCGTTGCTGCACTGCATCCGTCGGCTTACACCTACACGTACACGTACGGCGACGCTCACCTCTCCATGGACGGCCATAAACAGATCGGGAGGGAGAACACGTTACGTACACGTGTCGGAGTGGGCGCACACAGCGTAGGATGTGGTGAAGGAGGAGCCAATAAGGAAACCGATGGTTGAGGAAAACTTACTAGGGGCCAGCGCCGTAGACGGCCATGGCCATGAGGGAGACCAGTCCTGCCGCAGCGGCCAAAGCCATCCTGCCGAGGAGCCGGATCCCCAGGGGAGCCTGGATCGGCTCCTCTCCGGCGACTGCGATGGCGCCGCCGCCACCTTCGCCGCCGGCGCGGATGTGTGCGGCGACAATCAACATGGTGCCCAGAAAAAAGGTCACCGTGGCCGCAGCAGGCAAGACACGGACAGCAGCCAGACCAAGCGCGCGGGCTTGCGCGCCGTGATCCACGTCGTCCATGCCACCGAACAAGAAGAACTGGAGAACACCAGCGCAGACGCATAGCACGAAGGGCATGACCTCCGGAAGGCGCCGGTTGCCGGCGCCTTGTTGAAGGTGGCGGTAGATGAAGGCCACAGAGATGGAAAAGCCCCCCATCGAAGCCAAGAGCAGCAGGGCGCGGCCCCCGCTGTGGAGCGGCGAGGCTTGAGCGGCGACCCTGGTGCTGGCTCCCTGACGCGCGTCGTCCAGGAAGTTAACGAGGTCGACGGCGCTGATCGCAGCACATAGGGCCGGGACAGCGGCGGAAATTGCGTTCCCCATAGTAGGGGGCTTTCAGCCGAGCAGGAGGACGAGGATCTGGAGGGGAGGAGGGAGGCTAGGAGCGCCTGGCGCTTCGGGGATCGGGCATGCACAGCGCCGGCGGTTTAGGGTTTATAAGAACGCCGGCGGTGGGAGGTGGGAGATGCAGGTTCTAATGGCGTGGCTGGGCCGCGCTGGGGTGTGGAGTGGGGAGGGGTCAGGAGTGTGGTGAGCGCGAGGTTGCTCGTGGAGGGGCGGAGGCGGATGACTGGGGCGGAGCGGCCGGTGATGCTGCGACCTGGGCTCGTGAGCTTCACAGTGGTGGACCGCCTTGCAGCGGTTGCTGTGGTTGGAGTCGTCGGTCAGAGGCAATATGCGTCTTCTCCTCTTCTGCTTTTTCTATATTGCCCTTTTCGTATTGAGGAATAAAACGACTTTCCTGATCTTATCGATATATAATCCGCTTACTACATTGTGACACGTAAAATGACACCATGGGTACTAGAATGCAAAGCTGAACGTGAAACGGATACGCATTGACAATTCCAACTGCAGGCCCGCAGTGGCGAGATATAGAAAAATCCAGCGTTTCTCGCGGTCAGGGGGACTTGCATGTGAAATTTGTCTGGTTGTGCGAGGTCCATCTGTAACTCGTGTGAAAATTTTGTATTCTTTTTAAAACTTATTTTATAAGTAAACCATTCACGAAACTTTTTTTTTCTAAAAATGGACCTAATAAAACTCAGCTTGCAGTGACGCTGAGATACGTGGCTTAGCGCCCTACATTGGACGCTAAACTTATTTACGATCCGGGCGAAGCTCGGCGTTAAATCACTCCACGCCGAGATTGGTCGGCGTTTAACACACGCCAAGGTGTTGGTGTTCTGCACTTGCACCTACAATAGTACAAGCTAATAGCCCAAGTGTATGTACTCCCTCCGTATCCTAATTAGATGACGTTTTGGACAGCGACACGATCTCCTAAACACAACTTTGACCCCTTGTTTTTATAAAAATATTTATGAAATAATGATATATGTATACTTTTATGAAAGTATTTTTCAAGATAAATCTATTCATATAATTTTCACATTTACAATCTCAACAACTTAAAAGTTATTGATCATTTATATTCTCAATGTTTGACTCAAAGCTTATCCAAAACGTTATCTAATTATGATACGGAGGGAGTATGTACTTCTCCATTCAATATAATATATTTTGTAAATCCATAAAAAAATAATAGAAATTCCCTTGACATGAGATCAGTTCCATTAGAACCACAAGGTTACTAAAAATACAAGGATTGATAAAATGTCTGCTAAGATTTCTAGAAATAATTTTGTGAAGCTTGTCTATGAATTATCATGTACTCCCTCTATTTTAAATTACAAATTGTTTTCGACTCTTTTGATACATATAGCTTGTGCAAAAATAAAAAAGCCGATGTTATATAATAGAATGATCGAATAAGAATTATCGGTTCAAATACCCTCTTCTCTCTCCCTTCAAATAAACATGCATGTACAGTAAGCTTTGATTTTAGATCATTTTTTTTGACAAAAAGTTCCCCACTTTTATCACAAAAGTGAACACGTATAATCCGAGTTCTGTCTAACTGCGCGTCTGCCGACTTGACTAGTAGTACATGTACTAATAGCATTTGTTTGTATGCGTCGAACTCTTGCAGCACATGGAAGCAAGCATTTTTTGGTGATGCAAAATAGAAGAAAGTAAAATAAATGAATGCACAAATGGATGTATTTTTTTCGAAATCGCGCCTTAGCACGTGTTTCATTAAGTGGAAGCAGGAGTTTACATCACGTCCAAGGGATCATGGTGAGAGGCCAAGGACACCCGGGAAGACACAACAAAGATCACTTGCGGTGGTGCATCATGTGTCTGGGCTAGCCTTTGATGTTGTATTAGTGGAGGGTCTATCTATAAAATAAGTTTTTAATAAAAGGGACCAAAATACAAAAAAAATTCACTATCGGTGTCGCCATGGCTTCATCCCTCAACCCTTGCCCGCCCGCTCGATCGCAATTCTCACACGTCGTTTTCCGCCGACTGTGATGCATCGCGCGAATCGTATCGTCTGCCTGCCGAAGCCGAGCAAAGGGGGCGGAGGTGGGGACGCGGTAGGAAGTTGTGGCGCCGGCCGGCACCAGCCTTGGCGGCCGGGCTACCGGGGGGGGGGGGGGGGTGTTAGGGCATGGCTCAGGTAGTCAGGTGGAGGGGAAGCTTGAACTTGGAAACTTACACGTCGGTGTCGCCGCAGACACAGAGGGCCATGACCATGAGGTAGGCGAGTGCCGCCGCAGTTGCATACGCCGCCTTCATGAGGAACAACACGGGTCCGTGGATCTGCCCGTCTGCGGCAGCGAAGCCTCCGCCGCCCCTTCGCCTCCGGCGCGGATGTGCGCAAGGATGATCAACGCCATCCCCAGGAAGAAGGTCGCGGTCGCTGCCGCTGGGAGCACACGTGCAGCAGCCAGCCCGAGCGCGCGAGTTTGCGCTCCAAGTCCAACATCGCCGCCGACGACCCCTGCAGCAGGCTTTACGAAGAAGAAAAACTCCAGAGCACCAGCCGAGGCGCATAGGATAGAGAAGAGACGACAGATGCGGCGGTTCCCCACGGCGCCCGCGGGCTGCAGATGGCGGTAGATGGCGGCGACGGCAGTCAGTGGCGGAGCCAGAAATAAAATTTAGGTGTGGCGAACTTATGACTACTTATTTATATAAAAAATATAATCATAGAATATGCAACGCCGCAACCACGCAAACTCGGCGAATGCGAATCGCCCAATCGGCAGCTACGCGTCCGTCCGTCTTCCGTTCGGGCGTCTGGTGCGGCGTCATGGCATATCGGTCGCGTCGGCGTCTCCTCGATTTCTCTTCAAGATTTGCGATTAAGGCCACTGGCCACATCTCTCAACTTGGCCTGATGGGCTGGCCGCCTGACCCAATAGCAATAGGTCAATACGTCTTCTTCCTTGTCTTTGACAGTTCGACGAACTACTCCATCAGTCCATGGTCATGACGCTTGGTGGGAGCAGTACGGGGGGAGGGGGGGTCGCCGCCGGCGAGGTATGACGGCCGCCGTACCTCGCCATACTGGTGGCTCTGCCACTGACGGCAGTGGCGAGGGCCCCAGCGCCGCCAGCGGCGGCAGCAGCTAGACCGCACTGTCCAGCAGTGCGGCTTGAGCAGATGGAGGAGCATCACCCAGCTGCGGGTCAAGGAAGGAGAGGATCTGGAGGGCGATGAACGCTGCGCTCAGGTCGACGGCGGCGGCGCCGGCAACTGCGGTCACCATGGTGGTCGGTGGGAGAGGATCTGGCGGTTTGGAATGGCCGGACGGTTTGCCGTTGGTGGAGACCGGAGAGGGCGTTATCGTGCTAGGGTTTAATTTATAAATTAGCGGCATCGCCGGGGCAGCGCGGCACGTATCACGTAAGTGGTGCCCCGGGGCACTCTTTTCTTGGTGTACTGTACAGAACAGTGGAAAACGACAGGCTTAGGATGTGAATTTTGAAGAAGCTTCCCAGTTCCCACGAGCGGCTTGTCTCTTTCGTGCGTAACGAATATCGACGACATGAATAGACGTTGTAGAGCCCTGGCGGAGCCACCGCCCCGGGCGGCAGGCCGGGCTCCGCACTGAAGAATGTGTTTTGTAATTATATATTAAAAGAAATTTTTTTATTTTAAATAGAGTTTTGTAATTTTATAGTCTAATATTTCTGTACAATAAAAATTGTCCGGGCTTTTAAAAGTTTCTGGCTCCGCCACTGCTGTAGAGAGATAACACCAGTAGTAGTGAAGACATATTTGGTAGAAATTTCCTAGTGCCACCATTAATTATTACCTAACCAGTGAAGTGTTGGTTCTTGACATATTCACCAGCGTTTGGGGGAATGCGCGCGAGGTTCGAAACTATCTGTTTTCATTCACACTGCACGTAACGTACATTACCCTATAAACTGTTCCAATTCTGTCAGCAGATCAGACCCCTTCTGTAGTCCAACTATTTGACCTTCCACAATACTTTTTTGATCCATTTCGTAGGAATTAGAATCTTCATAATGGATTAAGCTATTTGTTTGAAATCTGACATTAATTTCGCAACTATAATTTTATTTTTTTATGACTATCTTAAATTTATAGTGTAGAAGATGGAATTTGGTTATATAATTATGTTTCTATTTTACAACTATAATTTTCTTCTAACAATAGTATTCAAATATATTTCATATAAAACCATATTAGCTTATCTATACCTTAACTATTAGAATGAATTCAATTCCAAGGATCTAAATAGGGCTTAAGAGAAAACTTTTAATTTGTTGTATTTTTTATCAGACCCTTCACTCCAAACTGATTTAACTGTCCACACTATGTAATTTTATCTAAGCGAAAAGTTTTATTAAGGGGTGTTTGAGATTGCTTCACGAACTCTGCTCCGCAAACTCTGCTGTGGAGCAGCTCTACAAAAAAATCTGGAGTTTATGAAGCACATCTTTAGGTGCTCTCACGACTCCAACCTTTTTTTGAACATGATACGTAGAGCTGAAATTGTTTGGCAAAAAACATGGAGCAAAGCTAAAAAAATGTGTAGAGCAGTCACAAACACCCCTAAATCCGTTGCTTTTGTGCCCATAAAGAATTTATGCTTTTGTGGAAGGAACATGAGATTGGAACATGAGAAGCAAACTTCTTTCTTCCTTGACAAGGACGTTATTTTTAGAGGGTGAAACGGTCTATTATATTACATACTCCCTCCAATTCAAAATAAGTGTATTTTTATGGTTTTTATGGAAAAAAATCAATGCTAGTTTGAAACTACATATATACCTCTATAAATACGTAATCATTGCACTCTAGAGAGAGAGAGAAAGTAGAAAAAAATAACTAAAGTTAGGTTGCCTCATACCTAAAGATGTTTATTTTGGTATAGATTTTGAACTCTAGAAGTGCACGGAGAGAGTACTGCTGTGTAAGAAGCACAATAATATAGGGCCAAATAATTCTATAAAGTCATTTTTTCTTTGTCTCATCAATGCGTCACTACAAGAAACTTGTTAATCTGTGACGCTCAATCCATGACGATAGATGAAAACCGCCACAGTTTTTTAAGGAATATGTGAGAATCTATGACGGTTTTCAGATATCATCAGGGATTGAGCGTCACAGATTAACAAGTTTCTTGTAGTGTGTCTTATTATCTGTTATTAAGCCACACTAGTGGTGAGATGGGGCAGTGCACCAATACTGGCCCAAGCATCATCCTCCATGGAACTTTCTCCTCCATGTTTTGAAAAAAGTTTACTTTAGGTCCCCAAATTTTACAAAATCTGTTTTAAGTCTCTCAACTTTCAAAACCGTTTATATTACGTCCTTCGATGGTTTTGATAGTGGTTTTGCTACATTAAAGGTGAATTTGTTACAGTGATGACCGTTTTGTTTTTTTATTTATTTCAATTGAATATTTGAAAAAAATCATAATAAATCACAGAAAAATCATAAAATGAAAAAAAAATATTTTTTTGAATTCTACATGAGTAGATCTATACAGTGAACATATAATATGGTATGCTTTATAATAAAGTTTTTGCTATGAAGGTTTTATCTTTTTATTCTTTATTTATTGCGGTTGAACCTTTGAAAATCATAGTAAATCATAGGGAAAAAAATCATAAAACAGAAAATACAATTTTGTTAGACTCTATATAGTAAACATATAATATGGTATGCTTTAGTACAATTTTTTTGTTATAGCTTTAGATCTATATTTTTCTTTAATTAATTAAAATAATTCATAGCTGCAGCTTCTATAACTATTTTGTTAGACTAAATCATATTATATTATATGTTTACTGTATAGATCTAGTCATGTGGAGTCCAAAAAATTAGATTTTATTTTATGATTTTTTTTATTTACTATGATTTTCCAAATATTCAGTCGAAATAAATAAAAAAAGAAAAAGACAAAACCTTCGTAACAAAACTTTGTACTAAAGCATATCATATTACATGTTCACTTTATAGATCTACTCATGTGTAGTATGACAAAATTGAATTTTCTTTTTATAATTTTTATGTGATTTACTATGATTTTTCAAAGATTTAGGCAACATAAAAAAGAAACAAAACCGCTTTCACTATTACAAATCCACCTCTGTCTAAAACCACCGAGGGACGTAGCATGAATGGTTTTGAAAGTTGAGGATCTATTTTCCCCAATTTTAGAGTTGAGGAACCTAAAACTGACTTTTGCAAAAGTTAGAGAACCTAAAGTAGACTTTCCCCATGTTTTTGCAAGGTTCCTCAGGTGGGCCAATATAACGACTTTTTCCTAGACCGAGCTTGACCCATTCCCTTTTACAAGACACAATTAATATGACACTGGTCTCACAAACTAGCTTTTGACTATTTATTTAATTTAATTTAATTTTAATTTATATTATACTATTTATACTTATAAATTCGTAATAGATAGTAGATTTAATTAAAAGTATAGCCATTTCAAATTGTATTATAATAACTTAAAACCATTACTTAAATTATTGATGAAAACTTTTGAAGTTTCAATCCTAGTATACATGGGTCTTTCTTATAAGGGAAAATTGGCTCCTGGACACTGAAATATAAACACACCCATCCTAGTTCAAAGCTGAAAATCAAGCTTGCTCAATTTTCCTTAAGTTAAACGAAGAGTACTCCCCCATGCCCAGAGTTCAAATCAAAGAGAGAGAAAAAACCCCCCAAAAAAACTCTATTTATCCCTTGGTCAACTTAATTATATGCAGGTACCCTATGTTCTATGTATAACCCGATGACAGCTCTGCAAGAAATTCTTCATATGCTTAATCAGTCTATCGATCTACAAGTGTCATGCATACTTATTTCTTACGAGCGGCCAGATCCGCAGGTGTACTATGCGTTTTCCGTTTCGGAAGCGCTAGCTATTGGGTTGCTATCGTCTGAGAGGAGCTGGAGACTTATCTGAAGATTCTCAAGTGAAGCTTGCTAATGCTAGCTAGGGATTGTGTTGCTCACTAGCATGGTAGAAAGTCACCTAGATTTTAAGATTTGGTTCCAAAAAAGGCAACAAAAGTGGCATATGAGAGCAAAAGGAGGTAAAGATGTGGGAGAGAACAGGCAGACCTGCCGTCGCCGTGGCACGAACAGCAGCAGAGAAGCGCAGCTCAGCTCCGGCCAGCCTTGAGGTCGAGGGTTGACGTTGAGTTCCATCTCCGGTGGGGATTAGCTGCAGCCAGCAGATCGGAAAGAATGGAGATATGGAGAGCGGAGCGGCAGACTAGATGCGGTAGCTCATTTGAGCCGGAGCAAACTTTGACGAGCAAGGCTGAGACTACAAGTCCCCTCACCAATCCTCAGCCAACACCATCTAATCTACAGTAAATAACAAGAAGTGGACAAATCGCCATCACTCCACGCCACAGACATCACTGTGGTCTGCACAGTGGCTCCACCTATCAGAGAGCACAGACCTAGTACAATAATACAAGCTCCTTGTACGACGGAATATGCGGCTCATCACTAGGGGCTACTAGGTGCCAAACAACGTTAAAACAACCGGACCATCGACCTGTCCAACGGTTGCATTGCATTGCTTCCTTCTCCTTTTCAACAATTCTGCTTCTGAATACTTCTCTGCATATATATCTTTTGTGAAACTGGATCGAAGCTCTGAATCAGTCAAGGAGCATCATAATTAAACTCGGATAAACATAATTTTGCAGCATAATCTTGTGCTGATGAATGAACTGATGATATGGACATGGTGGCCTGGAGGACTAGACAATGTTATGGGTCCGTTTGGTTGGGCTGTAGCTATGAGAAAAACCTGTTGTGGGTTATGAGTTGTGAAAAAACTGTTGTGGGATATGAGCCGTAGAAAAACTAAAAATTGTTTGGTTAAACAAATATAAAATATACCTTCTATTTTTGTCTATTTTGAAATAACTATGAAAGAGTTTTCTATTTCATCCATTTCAAAAGTAGAAAGCCAAAAGGTTAAAGTAGAGTCAAACTAGCTTTTAAAAATACACTATGAAAAAAGTTACTTCTTCTGAAAAAGCAACTTCCAAAAACAACTCTTTTAGTTGAGCTTTTGGATTTTGGGGCCAAAAGCTGAAATCAAAAGGTCAACCAAATGCACCCTATGCATGTATAGTGAAGGCAGCATCTAGTAGAGCTACAAGCTCGTAGAGGTGGTTGCTGGATTGGAACATCACATGCTAAAGCATATAGTATGCATGCATCTTCAGCTAAACATTGTAGGCACAACAAATATTTTATTCTTGTGGGGATTAGACAGTTGAATTGGATGACATTGGCAGTTAGCACTTAGCACAAGAGGACAAGGACAGGACATGACACAAGGGGCTGCCGACTGCCGAGTGGTGGACAGAAACGGACCAGGGGGGGCTAAATTAAATATGCTATTTTTTTACTAAAATTGATAATTTAATATTGATTCAAAGTGCTCAAAGTTAAAGATACATAAAATTAAAATAATAAGGGTAGAAAAGTACCAAATACAAGGAGTCTTCCATCTTTAAGAATTCACACCACTTGAACCAATGCCACTTGAACCACCACACTTAATGCTACATAATATATATACCTCACAACTACGGCCATTTGTTCCTTAATTGATGCATGATGAGCCTCATCAACAAGCACCGCAAACCAACGGTCTATGTCACATCCGGCCCATTTGGCCCGTAGTGGTCCATGTGTATTAATGAGATATTGTGGATGGTTTAGTCCCATCTTGCTTGTTTAGGGTGAGATATACCAACATATAAGGCTTCTAGTGTCCATTCCACCATCCCCGGGTTAATCCTTTTAAGCGAAGCGAGGACGAAAGCTTAAGTGGGATGGTGGTGGGTGTGGTTCGCTCTGCGTGTAGAGTGATCTAAGCCATTTGGACACTGGGGCGTTACAGTCTCCAATTTTACTCTTAATTAATTCACTTGTCTCCTGTGCACAAGCCCTTATCAAATCTTTTTGAACTATTGGACAACTTATTTGATTATTCCCTAGAGCATTCTCAGCTGTCACATGTGTAGCCTTAGGATCCTTCTTTATATATCAATTAAGCATCTCCAAAAAGTTTCCTTTATTTTTGGATGTTTTAGACTCATCATGCTCACGAAATGCCAGAGCTTGCAAAAGAAAAAATCTAGCAATGCCTAACATTATAGTTAAACGAGCTTTATATGCCTCATCTTCTGCTACAGTTGTTACTGCCCACACATGTTCTAGACTTTGCCTTTGATTTTTGAAATCAATTGCTCGTTTTCTTGCTGCACTATGATAGCCATCAATTGATTGAGCATGCTTTAGCAAAGAACCCTTTCCCTTTTTCCAATTTTAAAACACTGGTGAATGCATCATTTATCAAAATTGCTTGTTGGTGGTGGCTTAAAGAGGTAGCAATAAAAGCAATAGGCTGCATCCTTGGCAAGACTGTACTCTAACCAATCAAATTGAGTAAACCTGAAAGGATCAAGATGCTTAAGGGGGGGGGGTGAATTGGGATTTTCTAAAATTTCTAAGCAAGAATTATACCTACACTAAAAGCCAATGACCCCCTACTGCCTATAAGTGTGATAACAAGCTATAGAAGTGAAACTAAGCAAGAACACAAGTAGAACAATACCCTATGCAATTTTAGTTAAGCATGATCAAGTATGAAACATGAGCAAGAAAGTAAATTCTGAAAGTAATTGCAAGTAAGAGAGAAGGGAGTTTGACACGTCAATATTTGTCGAGGTATCGAGGAGTCAACACTCCCCCCTAGTTCTCGTTGGAACACTTGCGCAAGGGTATCACTCCCCCTTTATCCGCACAAGGACCAAGTTCTCTCTACGGGCTGATTCTTCACCGCTCCGGCTCGGTGAATCGCCCACAACCGATCACAACATGACTTGAGTCGTCCACAATCATCACCGGATGATCTTCAAGCTCCCAATCGCCACCAAACTGTCTAGGTGCTATCGATCACCAAGAGTAACAAGCTAGAACTCTCACTTGATTCACACAAGTCTCATGAGGTGAGTGGATGCACACTTGTTCCTCTCCAATCACTAATGAGGGATCTAATCAAGGGATTAGTGAAACTCAACTCCTCACTAGAGCTCTTGCTCTCTCTCACACTCTCCAAGTGTATCTTAGCTGATGGAATGAGCAAAGGCAAAAGAGAAGCAAGGGAAGGGGTATAAATACCCCCACCTCAAACATACCCATTGGGAAAAGTCTATGCGTTTTAATGAGCACCATAAATGTGTTGTTTGAAGCACTTTCTCCATAAGTCTACTTGAACAAAGCTGCCAAATTATTTGTAATAACTAGGGGTAGGCGACGAGATAGCGATGATTCTCTGAAGGAAACTCAATTTGTTGCAGTATACGAGACATTAGGGTTCAATCTCTTCTTCACCTCTCCTTGAATCTTTCAAAGTTGAACTTCTCCCGACATGAACTTGATGTCCAACCCAAGCTGGAATAGACGTCAGAGCGGCGCGTGACGAGGAAGAAAGAGCGCTCGAGCAACACGCGATAGGGAAGAAACAAGAAAGATTAGTGATGCGAATGGTATGTGGCTATTTTTAGCCCGTTTGCTGGATGGGTTGTTGAGAGTCCCTATGTGTTTGGTTTTGAGTAATTGATGAAACCTACCTAAGTACTAACCTTGATCTCTAAGTGTGAATCATGAGATAGGTTGGTACATGCCATGTGATGGAGCTAATGGATCAAAAGTGATGTTGGAAAGGCTCTAGCATGGAGGTGCAAAGGAAAAAGATTCAAGGCAAAGGTGAAATAGGAATCCATTTTTCGGTTTGGTGATCAAGACATCATAGAGGGTGTGATCACATTTAGGATAGATAGTCGTACTATCAAGAAGGGAGCTCTTGTGTTTGATTACGGTTATCATGTGCCACTAGGTTCATTGCATTGCATGTAAAATTAATTGAACTAGTGAAACAATCAACTAATTCCAAGATAATTGTGAACTAAAAGCTAACACACGTGCACAAGTGTTGAGATCACTTAGTGTTAGCCCTTGGAAGCTTGGAAGAAAGTTGGTGGAGTTGGTGGCTGGTTTTGGCAGCAAAAGGAGGTCCAGACGCTAGGGTTTGGGTGTGTCCGGACCATTGCGTGTGCGTCCGGACACACACCCTAGGGAGGCAGTTCTGTGCGTAGGAGTCCAGACCCTAGTGCGTGTCTGGACCGAAGGATCCGGACGGCGTCCGGAGCGTTTTGAGCGTTCTGGAACCTCTCTGCTGAGGTCCGGACGCTGCGTGGTGATGGTCCAGAGTAGCACTGTTGTGTGCGTCCGGAGCTACGTGGCAGGCAGGGGCGAAGGCGCGAAGTGGCCATTTGAATCGGCAGGCTGACCGGACGCGCAGCCATTGGTCCGGACGATGCTCTGCATGCGTCCGGAGGCAGCGTCCGGAGTGAGAAACAGAGGCTCTGGCTCTGTGCTGGTGAAGGGTCCGGACGCAGCCTATGGTCCAGACCCCCTGAGTTTTGTGCGTCCGGAGGCACGCATAAAAGTGGAAAATGGGTGGAAACGGCTAGTGTGTTGTTGAGGGATATATATTGTTGTATGGCCGGCCCTTGGGGGCAACTCTTGCACTCCTACATCACCCATACACTTGTGCTTGCTTGAGATTGCTCCACCCACTCATCCTTTTGACATAATTGACATTTTCATGAGAGATTGAGTGAATCCAAGTGCATTGCTCATTGATTGCTTACTAGTGGCACTTGGTGATCATCGTCATTGCGGGAGTTCTTGTTATTCTTGGAGATTGCCATCTCCTAGACGGCTTGGTGCGACGAGGATCGTTAAGCGGAGGAAGGTGTTTGTCTCCGGCTCCGATCGGTGGATTGTGAGGGGTTCTTGAACCTTCCCCGTGGGAGTTCGCAAAAGGTATCTCTAGTGGATTGCTCATAGCTTGTGGATCCCTATCTTGTGTTGGTTTTGCGGCACCCGGTGACGGGTTTGGCATGTGATGCCAATTAGCGCGTGAACCTCCAAGTAAGTGTATCGCTACAACGGGGACTAGCTTGTTGGCAAACAAGTGAACCTCGGAGAAAAATCTTGTGTCTCATTGTCTCTCTCCGAGGATTTCTATTGTGATTGATTGACTTCTTATTGGTCTCCTCTTCACGTCGGTATAACCCTTCCAACTCTAGCTTTGCACTTATATTCTTACATTCTTGCAAAGTAGAGATTCTAGTTTAGCTTGTGTAGCTTAGTATAGTTGCTCTAGTTCTCTAGCTCTTGTGTGTGACATATGATAGATTTTGCTAGTAACTAGACTTGTGGTAGGTGGCTTGCCGACCCTAGTAGTGCTAGTGCAAACTTGCTTTTCGTCGTGTTTTATTCTAACAAGTTTGCTTAGTGTTGTTGTAGAAAATTTTAATAGGCTATTCACCCCCCCTCTAGCCATATCTAGACCTTTCAGTTGATTGCTAGGCTTGTGGGCACATTACAATTCGGCATATTCCTATGCGAGACATCCATGAACCAACAAGCCTGATATTATAGTTAGGTTTCAAAATTACTTACTACACCACCCACTCGGCATACCTATCGCACCCACATATCCCATACTGGGCCATCAACCACACCTAATGACCTAGGCTTTGATGCCATCTAGCCTATCCTCAACCCCACATTCTTCTCTAGTCCTCACAATACTATGTTGTCTTTACATGTCATTGCTGAGTCTAGAATATAGTCAGAAGCCCAACCATTGGATAGAGAACCCTAGCTACTAGAACTGCCGATGCTAGCCATCGCCAACTCTGCATGATGGCACATCCATGCGGCAACACCATTGTCGGTGTTATGACCCGGGGGTCAAGACCACCAACGAGTAAATTTGTATATCGCGTGCTCCCTCTCTCAGACGTGATGCAAGATGGACACAAGGTTTATTCTGGTTCGGGCGAAGGAGGCCCTACGTCCAGCGGGGGAGGATGACTTGTATTATCTCACACCCAAAACGTGCTCGTACAGGGGGGTACAAGCTGAGTTACACGGGTTTGCTCAGAGGAGCTGCGGCTCAAGGCTAGCGGTGCTGCCCTAGGCTGCGGGTTGGCTGCTCGAGGGGTCGATCAAGCAGCGGGGTTTGTGAAGTGTGGGATGCGGAAGAAAACAGCCAGAGACCGGAGTCCGGAGAGCTATTGATCGATCGACCCCTTTCTTTTACCTCGACGTCCCCTTTTATAGACCAAGGGGAGGTCCGAGGGTACAGGGTCCTAACTGTCGTCGTATGGGCAGCGTGTCCGTGGCACAGTGTTGGCGGAGAGACGTCGAGCACTGTGGAGGCATGGCCTTCCCATCCTTTTGGCGCTCCCGGTCGTGGGTGGCAGTGGAAATCGCCGCAGCACGTCGTGGCACAGCGTCCGCAGACGGGCACGAATCCCACAGCTGAAGCGAGACGGGGCGGATGGGACGGGCCCCATACTGGAGTTGTCGGAGGGAGGGGTCGAGCCCCTCGGTCGAGGGGGGGGGGTCGAGCCCTGCGTGGCTCCACCGTACCCCGAAATCGTCGTCGAGGGCTGCACTGTTCACTTTCCGAGGGGTGCTGCTGGAGTTCGTACTCGTGTAGTGGCGACAGTGGCGGCACAGTTGACAGGAATCAGGGACTTGACGGAGAGTTGGCGGATTTGACAGCGGACGCGGGCGCCCATGTCGTTAGGTGGTTTCACTTTAACCCATGCCAGGAGCAGTTGGGCTGATCGAGCCTCTCGTCCGGGGGTTGTTCGTTCGACCCCCGGTCCGTCGCTCGTCGTCGAGGTAGGGTCGGAGCAGAGGCGGAGTCGGAGGGATCGAGGTACAGGCTGGGGGTCGTTCGTTTGACCCCTCGTCCGTCTTTCGGCGTCGAGGTGGGGGCCGGGGGGTCGTTCGTTCGCCCCTCGGTCCGTCATTTATCGTCGAGGTAGGAGCCGGGGGGTCGTTCGTTCGCCCCATCGGTCCGTCGTTTATCGTTGAGGGGTCGTCCGAACGACCCCTCGTCCGTCATTCGGCGTCGAGGTGGGGGCCGGGGGGTCGTTCATTCGCCCCCTCGGTCCGTCATTTATCGTCGAGGTAGGAGCCGGGGGGTCGTTCGTTCGCCCCCTCGGTCCGTCGTTTATCGTCGAGGTGGAGGCCGAGGGGTCGTTCGTTCGCCCCCTCGGTCCGCGACTTGTCGCCACAGCTGGTGTAGGGGGCCTTCGAGTGATGGGCCTTGCCTTACTGACTTGAGCAGTGGGCTGGTCCCTGTCTTAAAAATGGTTGCTATGTTTAGCGTTAATTTGACGAAGGGTTTAGGATACCCCTTACCTTTTTGTATTTGCTTACGCGGGAGCTTTGCGAAAATCCTCGGTGCCGACCACGTGGTAGCAAGCCACCTATCGACCCCACTCCCACACTCCTCCGATTAAATTATTTGGGCCAGTTGGGCCACGAAGGTGTTTAGTAGGTCATTTTTCTTTTTTTTTTCTTTTCTTTTTACTACTTTTTCATTTTTCTTTTCCTGTTTTTTGTTTGTGTTTTATTATTTTTGTCTTCTTTTATTATATTTTATTTTTCTTTCTTTTCACCATTTATTCCTTTTTTCAATTTATTTTTTCTTTTCTTTCTTTTTCATTTTACTTTTTTGCTGGTTTTTATTATTATTTTTCTTCCTTTTTCTATTTTTCTATTTTATGTTTTTTTATTTTCCTTTCTTTTTCTTCTATTTATAATTTTATATTTAGTTTTTAAAATTTTTATAGACACTACGTGATTTTGTTACACATGTAATGTTCTATCATGTACTATTTGATATTCTACGATGTATTTTATGATATTTAGTCCGTCTACATCGATGTTCTATGATATATTTTGTGATGTTCGGTAGTATATTTCTTCTTTTTATTTGACTCTAATTAATTACTTCACTAATTATATTATCATATTTTATATTTTTCATAATATTTATTATGTTTGCATGGTATACACATAATATTCTATGATATATTTATTAATGCTCGTGTAGTGTTAATATGCTAGTTTATGGTGTTCTATGCTATATTTATTAATGTTTGCGTGGTATACACACAGTATTTATTAATGTTTGTGTTTTTATTGTTTATATTTCATAATATATTCGATTCACATAATATAGGTATGATGTTCTATGCTATTTTATATGATGTTCGTGTCATGTTAATATGATGCTCGTTAATTGTTTGAGATAAATGTTCATTTAAATGTTTTATTAAACTATATACATGCTGGGTCTTGTTTTAAAAAATATATTGTAAAGAACGCTATGGTGCAATTGGATTTTAATTAGAATATTTGATTTAGGAGTTATGGTTTTTTTACTTCGTAAAACATGACATGAAAGATGTGATGATTTCAGCAATTTTGGATTTCGGTAGTCTCTCCTGTAACTCTGTCCTAAAAAAATTCTTAAATCGTGGGATCACTAGTTGTGGGCAACACGACAAAAAAAAAACTGTTCGTGGTGTGAATGCTCGTAAAGCGGCAAACCGTGTAGCGCTGACGATGAATGACCATGCTCGCGATCTTTGTCTGTGGTTTTCTGGCTTTTTTCTGCACATGCCCTGGTGGTACTAGGTGTTGAGAGCAGGAGGGTTGCATCTCGCAAGGGCACGCAGGACGCTATCCAGTAATTTAGCTGTCACATGAAAGAATGGGGTCGCTTCTTGTCTTCTAGCATTTGCTTTCCCTGCTCGTGCTCGATCGGCCTATAGCTCGCATGTGCACATGTTTGCCGCTGCTCAAGTCAGGGCAGCCGGAGACGCGCAGACGATTCCGCCGTCCACGCCGAGTGTGAGGATGGTATATCACATCACCAGTTTCCATACTCCATATCTTATATAGTTTAAATAAATTTTTTGATAAAGCAGATATTTCTTGGGTCAAGTTAATTTGGGAGAAGCATTATAACAACGACAAACTTCTAAGTCATGTCATGAAAGGATCTTTTTGGTGGAGAGTTATGCTTAAACTTCTGGACAAATTTAAGGGAATGACCTCAGTTTCGATTAAAGATAGTGCATCATGCCTTTTCTGGAATGACTGTTGGCAGGACCCACCTTTTAAGCTAGCTTATCTTGAACTGTTTTCTTTTGTAAAGAAACCAAGTACCTTTTTGGAAAGGGTTACTGTAATGAATGATGTATCAAGTAAGCATATGGTCAATTTAAGCAGGTTCATGTTATCCTCCAGGACTTACAACACCTTGATAGTATGGACTCTTGGACATATATTTGGGGCAGCTCCATTTTCACTTCTAAAAAGGCCTATTGCCAGCTATCAGGATCAAGCTTGGTGCATCCAATTTTCAAATGGCTTTGGAAATCTTCTTGCCAACACAATCACAAGGTGTTCTTTTGGTTATTGCTTCAAGATAGGCTCAACACTCGCAACATCTTGAGAAGAAAACATATGCATCTTCCCTCCTAGAGCTGTGTCTTGTGCTCCATGGATGCAGAGGAGACTGTCCATCATCTTTGTTTAGAGTGTGAAATGGTCAAAATTTGCTGGAGTCTGATTGGTGTTACTGTTAATAGTGACCCTGACCCGTTCCAAAGATTTGAAAGCTTCAGATCACAACTCTCAGTTAGCTTCTTCATGGAAATTACCATTGTCATGTGCTGGAGCTTGTGGACTATTAGAAATGATATCATTTTCAGAGGAATTCCGACATCTAGTCTTCGCTGTCTAGAAAGTTTCAAAACTATCTTCAAGCAGCTCCTTTGGAGGGCCAAGAAAAGATATTTTCCTTCTATTGAATCATGGATATATCAAGTGTAGAACTTTCTTTAATTTTCTTTATCAGTTTTTTTGTCTCTTGAGCCCCTCTCTTGGCCTTTTGTGCTTTTTTGTTTTTAGTCGTTGTTGTAAACTCTTGTGATGTGTTGTAACCTCCTTGGTTTTGGCTTTTTAATAAATTTCCAGTAGAGGCTCCTTGAGCCTCTCCTGTTCCCTCAAAAAAAAATATCTTGTATAGTGTCACTTAAAATTTTTATGATGTGAAAGAGAGTGAGACAAGAGCGAACGACGCTGTTGCTCTACGAAACAATCGTTTATAAGTTAAAATTTATAACTATAAAACAACTATTATATTATTATATAAGTTATTATTGTTACCATGTAACTTATAATTTTAATTTTATTTTATACATAAATTAATAAATTATGAATATTGTGAGACAATTTAAAATATAACCATTGTGTTTTTTATCACGTAAAATACTTGTATGTCTTTGTATTAAGGTACGGTGGAGAAAAAATTTGATAAAATAACGTGCCTTGGCGACGCTCTAGAGAGTTGAAAGAAATGTACATGAACATTTAAATTCACCCGTGTACCATTGTGTTATCTATTAAATCATCTTATAATTACGTGTAGCACTACATGTGAGACCATCTATAAAACAACAATTAGCATTTGCCTTAATCCGGGCGTATTCGCAATTCCATTGTGACGGTTACGGTCAACAAATCGAATCGAAGCACAGCTCCCAGCTCCTGTTACTGCCCATATCCACAACAATCGCTAATCAAACTAATGTGACCTGAGTACGTTTCTGATACTGCAGAGTACTAGATTGGTTCCAAATTACAAGATGTTTTATCTTTTCTAATATATTCTTTTACTATATCTAGATATAATATATATATATATATATATATATATATATCTTATACATAATAAATATAATATATCTATATCTAGAAAAGTTAAAACGTCATATATAATTTACATACTCAAGATATAACAAGATATATTACTTGTATAATATATCTAAGTAATTTAGAACGGAAAGAACACAAGATGAACACAAGTAACCGGTGTTCTAGGAGCAGGACCGAAGAAAAAAAAATGGTACCTGCTGATATACAATACTTGCTTCGTGGCTCATGCTCATGATTTCGTTCATGCGTTCCCTCTTGTTTTCTTTTTCTTAAGTCACTCACTCACTCTCAACTTTCCAAGTCCGAGTCTAAAGTTGTCATTGGGGAAAGAAAGTCTCTCCGTCTAAATAAAGTAGGGATATGATGATCTCAGAACTTTTAAGTTTTACCAAAACCCCAGAACTTTTAATTTGGTCAAGGGAAAGGGAGATGGCGCATATCTATCTCTGTTGAATATGCTCTGATTTCAAATGAGAAGTAAACAAAACACATCTTTGTCATCATCATTCCATCAAGGCCACGCCACCGTAAGTTTGCTGCATCTTGGACCATTATGGCCTTGAGTACACATGACACAATGACACACCGATATATATTGCCATATTGGAGTGCTTGCCTACTGTGTCTCAAATAGTTTTTTTCTCTGGCGACACTTGATCGATATCTAAAGGCTACCCAAATTCTCAAAAGGGTAGGACCATCCACTAGTGTGCAGTGACAAGCATATTGCACGTGTGCATCAATTAGTTATGTTGCCAAATCATGCAATTCAAGAAAATATGTCATCTCGCCTCTCAGACCTAGGTGTTAATTTAGGTTCTAATTCTAATTCAGTTTTAGAATCAATTTCTTTGCTTAAAAACACCGAAGTGGCAAGAGTAACACCAGATCCGTCTAGAACGGACACTAGTACTGGAACAATTTTGTTTGAGGAAGAAGATGATTTGGACATAGAGAATGGTACCCTTGGTCATATTTGTGGCGATCTGTTGGATGAATTTGAAAACTTGGACAGTGATCACCTAAGTTGTGAATTTAAATCTGTCTTTAAAAAAATAAAGCTTCATCTTTGACTAGAACAAAGAAGAAGCCGAAAGTGCGAATAGTTAAAAAACATAAAATAGTTTTCCCATGAAAGGAATCTTTTGGAATAGCAGAGGTCTTAGCGACTTGTCTAAATATAGGTTCCTATCTGATTTATCGAGAGAACAAAAGCTAGACTTTATAGCTCTTCTTGAAACTGGAAAGAAAGATTTCTCTAAAACTGTCCTTGACAATATTTGTGGTGGACAAGAATTTATTTGACACTGGTCTAAACCTCATGGTAGGTCTGGTGGCATCCTTTTGGGGGGTAAACTTAGAATTCTTTGACATTGGAAGTATTGATGAGGGAGACTTTTATGTCAAATTTCGCCTTAGAAATAAGGCAGATGGTTTCCATTGGGTGCTTATTGCTGTATATGGAGCAGCACAAGCAGAACACAAAGAGGGCTTTCTTTCTGAACTAGCCCAAACATGTGCAAAGGAAACCGATCCTATTCTTGTAGGGGGTGATTTTAATATCATTAGAAACCCTCAAGAGAAGAACAATGATAGATATGACAATCGTTGGCCTTTCTTATTTAATGCTATTATTGACAGCCTAGACCTAAGGGAGCTAGATCTCTCTAATAGGAAATTTACATGGGCCAATTCCAGGGAAAATCCAACTTTTGAAAGACTAGACCGAATCCTAGTTACTACAGAATGGGAGTCAAAGTTCCCGTTATCAACGGTTCAAGCGTTGACACGGGAAATTTCAGATCATACTCCATTACTTTTAGACACTGGAAATGGCACACACGGTAACAAACAATTGTGTTTTAAATTTGAACTCGATTGGCTTTTGAGAGATGATTTTAATGAGATAGTGACTAGAATCTGGTCTAAGGAGCAGAGGGGAAACACTCCACTGCAGCGCTGACAATACAAAATACAAAGGCTTAGACAATTCCTAAGGGGCTGGGCAAAAAATGTAAGTGGAACCTATAAGAAGGAAAAAGCCAAGCTGATTGAAAAAGCTGAGACGCTTGACAAAAAAGCAGAAGTGCAACCTTTAAGTAGGTTGGAACTAGATATTAAACATTTTTACAAAGAGAGACTAACCTCTCTTTTACGGGAGGAGGAAATCAAATGGTACCAACGAGCCAAGACAACTAGGTTATTGTCAGGTGATTGCAATACTAAGTATTTCCACCTTGTGGCCAATGGTAAACACAGAAAAACCCGGATATTCCGGTTGGAACAAGATGAGGGAGTAATTGAAGGTGATAAAAATCTAAAGAATTTCATCACCAACTACTATAAGGGTCTCTTTGGGGAACCAGAGGTTAATAATTTTTCTATGGTGGAATCTAATACTTCAGACATTCCACAAATCTCTCCTTTAGAAAATGAAGTCTTGACGGTGGAATTTTCTGAACAAGAAGTGAAAGATGCTATTTTCCAAATGGAGCATAATAAGGCTCCTGGACCTGATGGGTTCCCAGCTGAGTTCTACCAGGTGTTTTGGGAAGTTTTAAAGGGTGACCTCCTACCTTTATTCAGTGATTTTCACAAAGGTAGTCTGTCTCTGTTTAGTCTCAACTTTGGAACAATTACATTGTTACCAAAGCAAAAAGAGGCAACACAGATTCAACAGTTTCAGCCCATCTGCTTGTTGAACGTTAGTTATAAAATTTTCACAAAGGTTTTAACTAACCGAATAGCCCTAGTGGCCCAAAAGGTTATTCAATCATCCCAATCCGCTTTTATGAAAGGGAGAAATATCTTGGATGGTGTAGTCATTCTTCATGAGACCATCCATGAGATGCACAGGAAAAAATTAGATGGCATAATCTTAAAGCTAGACTTTGAGAAAGCCTATGACAAGGGTAGATGGCCCTTCTTGCAACAAACCTTAAGAATGAAAGGTTTTTCACCAGTTTGGTGTAACTGGATTGATCAAATAGTGAGAGGTGGCAGTGTAGGCATCAAAGTGAATGATGAGGTGGGACACTTCTTCCAAACCAAGAAAGGAGTGAGACAGGGGGATCCCCTATCTCCCATCTTATTCAATTTAGTGGCAGACATGTTAGCAACTCTAATTTTTCGGGCTAACTCCCATGGAAGAATTAGTGGGGTTGTCCCGCATTTAGTTGATGATGACCTTTCAATCCTACAATACGCAGACGATACTATCTTGTTTCTGGATCATGATATGCTACAAGCTAGGGAACTTAAACTCCTGCTTAGTACCTTTGAGCAATTATCGGGCTTGAAAATTAATTTTCATAAAAGTGAGTTGTTTACCTATGGTAAGGCCAAGGACTGTGAATAGGAGTACGCGTGCCTATTTGGATGTCATTCAGGTGGCTTCCCCTTTCGGTATCTAGGTATCCCTATGAAACATGTTAAACTATCTAACAAGGATTGAACAATTATTGTGCAGAGATTTCAAAAAAAGCTTTCTAGCTGGAAAGGTAAATTATTATATCTGTTGGAGGACGTCTTGTCCTCATTAACTCAGTGCTAACTAGCTTAGCAATGTTCATGTTATCTATTTTTGAAATTCCTAGAGGAGTCCTTCAAAAATTAGATTATTATCGCTCGCGCTTTTTCTGGCAAGGTGAAGAACACAAAAAATACCGTCTTGCCAAATGGAATGTCCTCTGTACGCCAAAAGATTTTGGTGGTTTAGGAATTCACAACCTAGACCTTCAAAATAGATGTCTTCTCAGCAAGTGGCTTTTTAGGCTGTTTAATGAGGATGGGGTTTGGCAGAACCTTCTAAGAAGGAAATACCTATCTAACAAACCCTTATCTCAAGTACAATATAAGCCCGAAGATTCACATTTCTGGGCTGGGCTTATGAAGGCCAAAGCCGATTTTTTAACTTGTGGGATTTTTAAAGTGCGCCATGGCGAGAATGTACGATTTTGGAGCGACATATGGTTAGGTGATAGACCACTGAGCGAGGTTTACCCTACTTTATTTAGAATTGTGAGGCACAAAGATGATACGATAGCAAAGGTCCTTGGGATTGTACCACTTAATGTATCTTTTAGACGAGGTTTGATTAACGCAAACCGGATTGCTTGGTTCAATTTAGTCTCAAAAGTGGTGCAAGTCAGCCTTACGAATGGACAAGATGAGTTTCGATGGGGCCTAAATAAAAATGGCTTGTTCACGGTTCAATCCATGTATACAAAATTCATTCGACATGGAATCGCCTCTGACAAGAGTCCTCTTTGGATATTAAAAATACCGCTGAAAATTAAGGTTTTTTTGTGGTACCTAAAAACAGGGGTAACTCTTACCAAAGATAATTTAGCAAAGAGGAACCGGCAAGGAAGTATCAAATGTTGTTTTTGTAACTCTACTGAAACCATTCAACATTTGTTTTTCAAGTGCCAATTTGCAAGCTTTGTTTGGAACACTGTATATATCGCTTTTGGAATTCGACCTCCTACTAGCATTGCTAATTTGTTTGGTTCTTGGCTTTATGGTTTGGACTCAAACCTTCAAAAGCAAATCTTATTAGGAGCAGCTGCGCTCTGTTGGGCGATTTGATTGAATAGGAACGATATAGTGTTTAACAAGGCTAAATCTAATAATTATATGCAGGTAATTTTCAGGGCGACATTTTGGATCCGTCAATGGTTCATTCTGCATAAAAAGGAAGAACACTCATCATTCAAAGAAGGTTATAGGAGATGGAAAACGTTGATTATGTCCGTCTTTGCGAAGTTTGGTTGGAACTTCTCAAACCGTATTGGTGTTTAGTGCTTTTATTTTAACGCATGACTCACTAGATGAGCTGAGCTCAGTTTTTTTCGTTTGAGTGTGTGTGCCTCATGGCTCTCATTTGTACCTGTCACTCTCAGTTGTGTACGATTTTCGAATGGTAGAGGCTGAAACTTTGTTCCCTTATCTAAAAATGCATGATTTGGCAACATACAAACTTCCCCAGGATCGTTCATAGCAACGTCACCAGTTCAATGCACTTGGGACAGCTCACAATCCCAATGTCGGTTGATCATCTTAACATTAACTAGCCACAATCTAGTGGCTATAAGAAAACCTATACAGAGCCACAATCATATAGCAATTGAGCTACCCAGCAGATGACACCATACATTCACGCCTAACAGGTAAATCGTGGTCTTACTGTCGTTAACAGCATTTTAAAAAGATTTAAAAGGGAAGGTGATTCCTATTACCCAGGTTGAACAGAGGTCAAATAAAGTCTTGCAAAGTGTAAGAAAGGGAAAAAAGCTAATGGGAACCCAACAAAGTTTGTTTAGTATTAATCCAATTATGAGTATATCAGGGTCATCAGCAAAATTAAGAGAGGATAGTATATAAATCTGCAATTTCAGGCTATCACTATTTTTTTTAATAAAGAATAATATCAAGATATCACTAATCTCATACAAAGCATGATCAGCAAGAACTAGCCACATCTAGTTGTTTTGGCAGGAAATAACCATAACTATATTATTGAAATACATCCACAATGTTTTATGGCACGCAAAGATGTACTATGCGGTGTGAATACAAGTTCCAAAAGTAGCCTAGTGGTCAACTGGTCATCCATGGTCATACTCTGTATAGTTAGGTTTAGTTAAGAAAAAAACAAAAAACAAATAATCAAAGAAATTTTCATCAGCAACAAAAACATTTTATACAGAGGATGTGTCACCCCCAATTTGAACATTAGCCAAAGTTTTACAAAAGTATGAAAAAGGAAAAAAAACTAATAGAAACCCAATAACAAAGCAACGACTTTCATATGGTTCGCTTGACTTATCAACCTGGCTTATTAGCCATGTTATAGTGTTTTCTCTCACAATAAAACAACAAAAAATAGCATCAGTCAGCTTATCAGCCTCAAAACGATCAAGCGATAAGGGCTATTTATAGATAGTACCATTATGTCACTAGGACTATTAATCAAATAAGGGTCATCAAATAAAGAGAGGATCAACCAGAACTAGCCACAAAGCATTGCAATAGAGCTACACAAGGTTTATAGCAAGTATACCTAGGTATGCAGCCGGGGCCCGTGAGCCCGGCACGAGACCCGCTATTTTGGCCCGGCACGAGCACGGTGTTGTGCGGGCCCGGGCTGGCCCAGCCCGGTGTAACACCCCTGGTGTTAATCTCTTAATTAAAAACCGATCATGTCATCATATGCATTAAGCATCATTCACTTGTTTGAAAACCTGGATATGCATTGAACTAAAATGAGTTTACTTGTCTATGTTTGATCAATGTTGTGAATGCAGGTCATCTTTTCAAAGTTCTCAAAATTTAAATCTGAATCCAAACCCTAATTCTCAAAGGGGGTGGATTAAACCCTAAACATGATTTTCAAAATCTATAAAGAATTTGCATATGGTTGTTTAAGCAAAGTTGTAGAGCTCTGTTTGAATTGCGTTTGTTGTGTTTACATTTTTTCAAGTGTTATTCATGTTTTTAAAGTATTTGAAAAGGAGGCAAATCCTTTTTAAAAGGTTTTCAAATTTCAAAAATGCATTTTCATTTCTAGGCCGATTTTGAAAACGTGAGTATTGACAAAGTTGTAGATCATGAAATTTTGAGCAACTTTCGTATTCAAAGTTTTTCATGAAAACCCCTGAAAGCTTGAGCATTTGGCAAAATAGTCACAGGGGCAGTTTAGACATTTCATCAAACAGTTGCATGGCGGCGTTGAACTCGACGCCGACACCTGGCCGGCCACCTGCTGACGCCACCGTGTGACTCCTGGCCACGACTCACGTCCTGTCGTGTGCGTGGCGATGTCGCGGACCCGTTGCCGTCTCCAAAACGGGACGCCGTCCACTCCTGCCTCCCTTTCCACGTCGCGTCATCGCTCTGCTCTGCTCCGCCGAGCTCTCCACCATCGTCGACGAGCTCGTCTGAGCTCGTTAGCCAATGCCAACCGCTCAATCCACTGCCATTGTCTTCGCTTTGACCTCGCGCATCCTCGGGTCGAGTTAGTTGAAGTAGTCGAGACCTCGTTTGCCTGGCGCGACCGTTTCTTCCTCGGCTCCGGCGAGAGCGCCGCCGCTCTGGTCAGCCCTTGACCGGGCTACACAGGAGCCACATTGCTTTTTCATCTTGTGTTTCTTGCTCCTTGTTCATCACTGATCCTTGTCGGCTTCTCCGTTTTGCAAATGGTGGACCATAGCTCCGGGAACATCATCATTGTCGCTCGGTTCATCGTCTCCGCCGGCACGGTCTTCATCGATAGTCGTCTCTGCTTCATCTCCGGCCACGCTTGCGAGCGCTTCGTGACCAGGGTGAACTCCTCGACCTCTCCGCACCCTCGATTGTCCTTGAATCGAGCCTTCGAGCTCTGTCCTCGAGCGCCGGCGCGGCGGTGTGTTCATCGTCTGGTCGTTGTAGTTGATCAGTTTCTGATCCGAGTCTTGCGCTAGCTTCGTCTAGTCGTCCTGAGTCTGGTTTGGGCGATGGTTGTTCGACCGCGTGCATATTTTTCTCCGGCGCACGTCGCGTAGATCTCCGCCGACCGCCATGGCCGTCGACGAGGGTGTTGCGTTTAGCTCTGGGTTCGTTTTGCGTGCGCTGCGCGTTGTTTGGGGGGGGGCGCTAAGCATGCTTGGGTTGTTGGTTGAGCCGTTTTTGGCCTGTGTCCACCGGCGTATGTGCGGCCGCGCGCGGGTTGCCGCCATTGCCGTCGACGAGGTCACCAGGGTAGGTTTTAGCCTCGTTTCTGTTGGGCGTTTTGCTCGTGGTTGTTCCCTGAGTCGTTTTCGAGGCCTAGTTTCTCCGGCGCATGGCGGTACTCACCGACGTACGAGCGGCCGAGCTCGGGTCGCCGCCGTCGTCGTCGATGAGACGTTTCTGAGGGATGGTTTTGGTCGTGTCGCACCTCGTTGGGTTCGGGGTGGAGTGTAGAAGCTGTTTCGAGGGGTGGTTGTTCGGTTTGGTCACCGACGGCGACGCGCCGCCGTGTTTTGTGGTCGCCGGCGCCGCTGCTCTGGCGCTGGGACGCTGACGCGTGGGCCCCAGGCGTCAATGTCTGTTTCAAAAGGTTTTTCCTTTTTTCTATTTTGAATAGTAATGCTTTTTGTATTTTCATTTGTTTAAAATCTGTGCATGTTTAAATTCTGCAAAAATTTGAGGATGCTCTCTGTGTTGTGTAGTATTTAAGAAAATATAATGTGGCTATGTTCAGTATGTTTTTAATCCTGTAAAAATGGCCAAATTAATTGAAAATGAGTTTTCTATGAATTTTCATGCTCTGTATATTATTCTAAAAATTCTGGGAATTTTTGTGTAAGCTTTATACACTGTTACCTTGCTGTACAAAAATTTTGGGAATTTTTGGATGAACTTTTATACATCGCTATTTGTTTAATTAATTATAAAATGTTTAGAAACTCTAATGACTTTAGGTTTTGAGTGATTTTGGATTAATTGATGCAAATGGTCATTGTCCAGTGACAACCACAGGTTGGGCATGCTTGATGTAATGTTGTTTACTCAGTTCTTTTGGATGTAATTACTAACTTAAATAATTAAGTTAAATAGGGTTTAATTAAATTACTTTATAACCTAGATTTGCTTTCCTTCATGAAAGGAAGTTGTACTCAAGGTGTAATCTGTTTTAATCATCTCTTAAGAACATGTTTGTTTGTGTTGAGCATCATGTTTACTATTCAAGCATCATCTAAAACATGTCATTATATCGTGTAGATTGTTCGTTGGTTGGGTTGGATACCTCTAGTGAAGAGGTTTTCTCTCTTGAATCTGAGCCCGAGTTCGTTTATCCCTCCAACCAAGGCAAGCCCGGTGCATTCAAACATTTTCCTTGTATTTAAAATTGTTTGTTTTAAATACACTTATGATTATACTATTGCATTATGGTACTTTATTAAATTCCTAATTGATGCATAGCTTTATCCTTGTACTAGTTGTACCTTTAACCTTGACACTGGTTCAAAGATGCAAAGTTTTGCAAAAATGCTTAGTATGCTTAGAACTTTTATAGTAGGTGATTTCCGGTCACCTACGCATAGTGGATTGCTTCGGCAAATGGTTATGTTTTCTGAGAAAGGGATGTTGTTGTTGGAAGTAATAATCTGAGACCGGGCGGACACGGTGTTGGAGAGCCATCAGCGGTGTCTGGTGAGCGGGTTTTTTCCGCCTGTGTCGATTAGGAACCGTCCGTTATAGATGTCCAAGGGTTGTGACTTTGGAGTACTTATCACATACTTTGGGAAGCTGGACTCTGGCTATTCTCGTCTTAAAAACGGTTAACCCACACTGGGAGTGGAGAGATGGCGAGAGTAGTGTGTACCCTCCAAGTTAACGAACTGGATGGAGGTGTACTGTGCTCTCGGGTGGCGGAACCCCGGTTTTGACGAGAGGATCCAGGGAAAAGTAGTCATATGCGTGCTTTAGTGCTATATATGTCGTGTGATTGGGAAGTCCCCAGCTGGGTTTAACCGGTTCGAATCGTCGTGTTCCTCGGAAATGGAAACATAACCCTATCCTCTACCGCGTAGTAATACACTTAAACTAGATACTTGTTGGATCCCTTTTATGGATGGTTATTACCTTATTATTGATCATACATTTAGATTGGTACCTGTGTAATCTTATGAATAAAACAAATGAATTTCAATTCTTTTATAAATGCTCTTTTATGCAAAATATCTGATTCTTGCAAACCACACCTTGACTCCTATGACTTGCATACTGTTTTGTCCACCAAATACTTTTCTTTGTCGGATAAGTCTTGTTGAGTACTCCCGTACACAGGGTTTGTTAACCCCTGTTGCAGATGAGGACCACAATCCGGTTTGTGTGGCTTCATGCTACATGACCGTGGTCAGTGTAGATGAAGATGAAGAATAATCTATCTTTACTTGACTCTTGGGCAAGAGTACTTCGGTTGTTTGTCTATCCTCTATCAGCAGCTTGATGTATTTTTATCGTATGACATTAAGTTATGTTTCAAAACTTATGGTTTGTAATATAACTTTAAATTTTCGCTACTTTGATGTAATAAAAATTTTGTATTACTTCTGCAATGTTTGTAATGAGGAGATTATGTTCGAAAAGAGGTGGATGACCCGCTGCAAAGTGGCGACACCTGACGGACTAATTAAGGTTTGAATCATCTGTTGGGATTAAGTTGGTTAATCCTGACAAGTGGGCCCTATCTTAAGAGGTTCTGTCACACCCGGTGCACGGCCGTGTCTGGGCCGCACCAGGCCCGTGGGCCGGCAAGGCACGACCCGTTTGGCCCGTTAAAAGTTATAGGTCCCATAATATATGGAATTTTAATATACAATAGTTCTAAATCCAAACATACATCTACCTCACATTGCAATGCAACATCAAAATAGGTCAAATTCGTAAAACAACATCAAAATAAGTCAAATTTGCACAAAGAAAAACATAAAAATAGACCAAAAAAGCTATGGACTGGCACGGCCCGCAGGGCACGACGTGCCTCACGGGCCGTGCCTATAGGCCGAAGGCCAGGCTCGCAGGCCTCTTCGGCACGGCCCGCAAGGCACGACATGCCTCGTCGGCCCGATGGCTATCGGCACGGTACCGGGCCAGGCCGGCCCGGCACGGCCTATTGCCCACCTATAATAGCAAGCATCGACCACAGATGGGATCAGAACATGTTTGCTTCGGAGCTGCAGGCTGCCGGCACACTTTGGCATGCCTAAAGTTAACTTCGTTATAAGAAGTATAAAAAGATGCATTTGAGTGATAAATCATAGCGAGGATCAAGATGCCTTGAGAAGTCTGAAATGATGCTCGAGTCTTAAAAGGCAAACTTACAGGATCATGTTGTATTTCTGGGCTGTGATATGATCAAGATGAAGCAGAAGGAATATGCTTAGGCCTCAATCGCTATCTGCACACAGCAGAAAAAGTAAACATATTATCAGCAATAATTCAAATACTTTGAGATCAAACAAGAAATAATACAGACCAACCTGAACAGAAGCCAGGAAAATTGTCTTACATGCATGTATATAACAAAAAGGGAAACAAACGGTTATATATGACAGGATCACAGGAACCCAACAAAATAGAGCCAACTGAAACAACAACAGAAAAAGGAACTGAAGCATTTTGAGTATATATAGAGAGCCATAACCCTGCATATATAGCCTTCTAGCTTTCTCATGACACTCTTAAAATTCTGCTGGAATCTCCGGCTCCTAGCTTAGATCTGTAAATGGGAAAGTCCATACCAGAAGGTAAAAGCCAACACATTTTGATACTTGCATAGACCAGAACACAAATACAAGCACCTAAGATTAGTAAAATCCGCAATGACCAGGGACTTGGACCGGTCAGAAGATTATTGCAACATATTACGTACCCACCACACACATTTCCATATTTGATAGTAATAAATTATGGCAGAAGTACAGACAAGTTTCGATCATTATTTAGCCACACACAAGTTCGAAGTACCAGCCCTGAGTCGACAATCACTGATAACCAGCACAACCGTATTCAGTACAACATTCATCTGAATATTATTACAAATATTCATTATTTTAACGTGTAATAAAAACCGCTTCTAGATGGCAATGCCAGGATATTCCCACAATCTTGACGGTAGCCACCCAGCACTTGTTACGTCGACGCCATTAACTGAGAATTGCAAAGGGGAAATAGTTATAGCTATAAAGATGATCTTATAAGCAACATGTAATTCGTCTAAAAAACACTTACGATTGGGTTAATCACTATAATTCTCTAGCTAGTAGTAATCAGTGCAAGCGAGCAAGAAAATTCTAGGGGATAATTGACTCCTCCCAGGCACATCACCGTGCCTAACAAGATCACTGTTCTGGGATCCCGGCTTCCAGAGCCTCCAGGACAAGGAATTCATAATCCAGTACAATTTTTTTTTAGCCTAATTACTCTATGGTTGGACAATAATTATTAAATACAAACGAAAGTGCTACAGTATTAGAATTCTAATTTATTTTGGATCGAAACAAAGGCCAGGTCTCAAGGCGCCGCATGCCACACCGGTCGGCCTCTGATAGAGAGACGAGAATGCGAGAAAGTAGTGGGTCTGCTGCTGCTAGCTGGAGGAGTGCGGATCGATCAGAGATGGCAACATGGCGTTGCATCCGTCGGCTACACGTACACGGCGACGCTCAGCTCTTCTTGTCCGAGTGAGCGCACAGCGCACGGTGGTGAAGGAGCCGACGCTCAGCTCTCCATTCCATGGACGACCGTCCGAGTGGGCGCATAGCGCACGGAGGAGGCCGACGGGGGCATGGTTGGGGAAGGAAAACTTACTAGTAGGCGCCGTAGTTGGCTATGGCCATGAGGCAGACGAGTCCTGCCGCAGCGGCCAAAGCCATCCTGCTGAGGAGCCGGAGCCCCAGGGGAGCCTGCAGGATCGGCTCCTCTCCGGCGACTGTGACGGCGCCAGTACCGCCACCTTCGCCGCCGGCGCGGATGTGTGCGGCGACAATCAGCATGGTTCCCAGGAAAAAGGTCACCGTGGCAGCAGCGGGCAACACACGGAGGGCAGCCACAGCAAGCGCGGGAGCTTGCGCACCGTGATCCACCACGTCCGCGCCACCTGGAGTCAGCACGAACTGGAGAACACCAGCGCAGACGCATAGCATGAAGGGCACCATCTCCGGCAGGCGCCGGTTGCCGACGCCGCCGCCGCCTCGGTGAACGTGGCGGTAGATGAAGCCCACAGAGATGTAAAACCCCAGCGTCGACGCCAAGGGCAGCAGGTCGTCACGGACCCCGCTGTGAAGTGCCGCCGGGGCTGTAGCCGCTACCGTGGCGCTCGCACCCGGCCGCCGGTGCAGCAAGTTGACGATCTCGACGGCGCTCATCGCGGTGCATAGGACCGGGACGGCGACGGCGGAACACGCGTTTGCCATAGTAGGGATTTCGCCAACCGAGAAGGACGAGGATCTAAATTCTGGAGGGGAGAGGGAAGGGCGTGGCGCTTCGAGGATCGGCCGAGATCAACAGCGGCGGTGTTTGCGGGGGTTTAAGAACAACGCCGGCCGTGGGAGGTGTGAGATGCAGCTGCTAATGGCGTTGCTCGAGGTTGCTTGTGGAGTGGGACTGGAGAGGCGGAGTGGCTGAGGGAGGCGGACGACTGGGGCGGCGGGCGGGGGCGCCTAGCTGTGATGCTGCGACCTGGGCTTGTGTTGTGAGTTGTGACTCGTGAGCTTCGCAGTTGGTAGACGACCTACCCATATGTAGCGCGCGGTGGTGGTGGTGTCGTCAGATGCAATGTATGTCTTGCCTTTCTCTTCTCGGTTTCTTTATTATTCACCTTTTTTTATTGAGGGTAAAACGACTTTCGTGGGCTTATCAATATCTAGTCTACTTAAGTTAGTGACAGTGTACTTCTTTCAGAAGTGATTAGTAATTATTACTACTTGATTATAAAACAAAGCCTCTACTACATTGTGGCACGACTCTAGTTGTTTTGGATGCATCTATTTAGATTTGAATGCACATAATCTTTTAGTCTAACAAAATTCAAAATTCATTGTACATTAAAGATTTATGTGGACTTAACTATTTGAGAGGTAAATCATCCTTTAATATTTACCCCCTCCATTTCAAAGTACAAGTCATTCCAAAAAACTTGAAGAGTCAAATCATATCATGTTTGATAAAAATTATAGAGTAAATCATAAAACATCAAAAAGTATGTATAATATAAAAATATAATTGATGAAGAATCTCATGATACTTAGTTGATATCATAAATATTATTATATCATTAGATAATTTTGCTTAAATTTAATGTGCTTTGACTCTCTAAGATTAATGAAATGAAATGACTTATAATTTAGGATGGAAGGAGTAATTTCAAGGTAAGTTTATGACAACGGGAGCCACGCATATGTCTAGTCATACAGATATGATGCACAAAGGAGTGATTATATTAATCTTAGTGACTCATCTCTAATAAATTAGTTAATTTTTCTCAAGGTTTTTTTTTTCGCGACGCGACATGCATCTAGGCTGAGCTTGGCCCTCCGGCATAGTCCCGTTCAAGGCTGATGTGCTGAACCGCATCTATATCATTCCATTTTTATACATGAATATCAACTAAATTTCCTACGATTTGTATGCCATGCATGGCTTCTCCTCTCCTTAGTTAAGTGTTCATCTGAAGAAGTCTAGGAGCAGAGGAGGAGCCACAAATTGCAGCTCCTCCTACATGCCTTGAAATGACTTTGGCTCTTCTATTATTCACCGTAAGTAAAATAGCTCCTTCATCTAAAACGTTTGGTAAGTAGTATGCTTTAGTGAGAAAAAATAATCCCGACCGTCAGGGGCCCTGACATGCATCTAGGCTGAACCTGGGCCTCTCTGCATAGTACCGAAGGCCTAAAGCCACCGGCCCGTTCAGGTGCCATTTCTACAAATAATATTCACCGAATATCCTTTTGGTAAAATAAAATGAAATAGTGACCAAACAATTCTACTACTCCTGGGAGGTTGAGACATGAGAGTACTATTTGTCGCCAGGAAAAGGATGATGACAACTGGTGTATTCAGAAGATTATCCATCCTTGGCTTTTCTTTAAGTGTAACACATTTTCTAGCGAGCAGTCAGATCTGTAGCAATATCAGTGTATCACGTTTTTCCATTTCAGAGGACGTGCAGCTGCAGGCTTGATGGCTCTCTAAAAGGATTAAAGGAATTGCGGTCTTGCTGGAACAATCGAGTACGAGTTGCTCTGCTCTGCTCTGCTCGGAGGAAACCAAGCAACTAGATTTGCCACCAAAATTAAGGAAAGCAAAAAAGGACGACAAGCAGCTTTCTCACAAGGAAACGAACGCTGAAGATAGGGGGAGACACGGCAAACCTGCTCGTGCCACGGCAAGAGTGGCCGGAAGCAGCAGCAGAGCTCCGGTGAGGCGGCCATCACGGTGCACAGTCTCCTTGCTCAGTTGCAACAGCTTCGGTGACAGCGAACATGGCGACGAAGAGAAGCTGCCTAGATGTGGAAGCTCTGCTCGTTTGAGTCGGAGCACAGGTTGACTCGCAAGTCTCCCCCTCCACTCCACCTCGACACCTAAAATAACAAGTGAACAAAGCACCATCCATCACTCGCCTCACCACCACAGACATCACTCAGGGTCCACCTATCAGGGACAAGAAAGCAACAGCCCTGTGTCCCACTCCCAACACCATACGAAACAGTTCATAATCCAGCTCCTTTTGGCTTCTGCGAGGGAATCCGTGGTTCCATGATTGAGCAGTACTAGGTGCCAAACAACAACGTTGGGCTCATCGATTCACAAAAAAAAAAGCGTTGGACTCATCGGTCGGTCGGTCGGGTCAGTCCGTGATCTAGGTCGGGTTTCTTTGACCGGGAAGGAAAAGGTGCAAATCCAGAACGTCCATGCCCAGAAGGCCAGAACAAACGTATAACTTTAACAGGAATTTGCTCTCCATCGTCTCATGGGTAAGGGTAAAAATGTATTCGTTTTGAGAACTAGCTAGGACCGTCAAAATTCGAATGTGTCAAACCATGGATCGAGTGGATAGTTGAGTGCTACTATGGTATTACAGTCCACGTTCGATACTTGCATAGTATGTGTACTGCACGAACCAATAATGTCCAGCCAGCGCCCTGGGCGCTTGCAGCTTACTATTAAAAGAAAAAGGAACTTTTTGTCTTTTCAATCCATAAGATCAGAAAAGGAACTTAATAAAATGGAAAAAGGAAAAACCGAAAGCTCATTTTGTTCTCTAAAGTTTGGTCCCTATCACATAAAATGTTTGACACTAATTTAAAGTACTAGACATCGACTAATTACAAAACTATTTATACAGATTAAAACTAATTTACGAGACGAATATAATTCATGATTTGATAATATGGTGCTACAGTAAATATATTCCACTGCCAAACTAATTAGGCTTAATAGATTCGTCTCGCGAATTAGTCACGGTTTTTGTACTTTGTTTTATGATTAGCTCATATTTAGTTTTAATAAGTACCGAAACATCCGATGTGACACCTTCTAAACTTTAGACACTTTCAAGAGTCTTGTATGTTAGCAAATCATACAGTCTCCATGACAAACTTGCATGATACATACTGACTATCATATCCTAGGATAATGAAATGGTAGCAATGTAGGGAGTTCAATGTTCTTGGGACAACCAGACAAAACATACAATCCCATGGTGGATAGATCATCAAGACATCAACAAGATGAGAATGAAGAAAAATGTGCATTAATAAATAGCATATCAGCAACGAACTCACCACAAGTAAGACTGCAATACAGCTAGAAAAAGGTTGGATAGCAAGCAAAGATGACACCAGGATGCGACTAACTCTTTAGAAGTTTTTCTCAAAAGAAGCCTATGGGGTCAATCTTGGTCTTAGTGTACTTAGGTTCTAAGGCAACAAACCTACAGAATTATGTCTCTTATCTCCAAGTAGTGACGACATGATCAAGACGGAGTAAAATTATATACTTACACTTTAGTGTTTCATCGCTACCTGCACATGACAAGGAGGATATTTCAGGATGTAACAGATATTTTGAGGTAAGAGGCCATTTGTATTAATCCCCAGGTTGAGTAGAAGGGTGGAATAAGGTGTTACAAAAGCAAAGTAAAAATAAAGAAAAGTAACCCCAACAAATTGTCTAGTGAATCAAGCATGACAAGATAGTTAGGGTCATTAACCACATACAGAGAAGAGAGTATATAATCTTTGAAAACTAGCATAATCAACAAGAACTTGCAACAATTGAACTGCAATATAAATGTACAAGGTCAATGGTTACCAGATGCAAAGGATTCCACATAAGTCTCAAGAGAGAGAAGTTTAGAGCAATGTTAACTGCCTATTGATTCTGGACTGTGATATGATAACAGAAACTGGAGTTAAAGAAACATGATTAAATTAGGACTTGGTCAATACCTGAAGGAAAAATAAAAAGAATTTAAAAATACGAGATTTGTTTTACCATGTATGCAACTTTTCTTGAGGAAAGTAGATGGTTATTATTAATCCTCGGGTGGAACAGAAACCAGAGAAAATGTTTTACAACAGTGTACAGGAATGAAAAATTAAGATAAAAAACAATACAAACACAACAGTTCTTATAAATACAAGCCCGTATATATAAACCTGCAACCTCAGCACTGTCAGTCTGTCACTGATCTCATAGACGGACTAGTATATATCGTCAACAAGAACTTGCTACAGTGACCATAATGCAATTATAACTATAAAAGATTGGATAAGAAGCAATGTTGATGCCACTATGCCAGATGCAAATGCATCTAGGTTATGTATGGTTTTGCGAAACCTGAAAGCCTTACAAGTCTTAAAAAATGCCTCAGAAATCAGGCACGATCTTACTACAGATAAGTTTACAGGAAAACTTACAGCATCATGAGCTGAATGGGAATATGGTTAGGCCTTGATCTGCCTGCATAAAACGACATAAACTAAAGTAATCAGAGAGAGAAACTGTAAGTCGTATTTGTTAAAATCCTTTTCGAGGGAATAGAACGTGTACTAACACACAGACCTAACAGAAGCCAGGAAAATTGTCTTGCAGAACTAACAGAAGTGCAGAAAAGAAAAATAGAAATGAACAAATATAATAACAGGTCAAAACTAAATAAACCTAAAAAAAGTCACCAAAATCCAGAGCCAACTGAAACACAAAAAACGATCCCTTTCCAGCAGGAAAAAACCGACTCCATATGCAACATTTGCATATATATATAACAGGTCACCAATACGAATACTTCAGATTAGTAAAATCAGCAATAACAAGGCACATGTACCAAACATAAGAAGATTGCGTTATATTACAGCACCACTGCAGATTCCCATATTTGGTAGTAGCAAATGGCAACAGATTCATAGACACTTTTAAATACAATAATGAATAGACACACCAGCTCAAAGTTTCAGCCCTTACTCGACAGTTCCCATAGTAACAATAAGTTACCACCACGACCATATTAAGTACAACATTCATCTGAATATAAATACATATGACGAAGTTCATTGTGGAGATGTAGTTAAAGTCTTTTCTGTAGATCGCAGTGTCGTCAGGGATATTCCAAACATGAACGTTTACTATAACCGGCTACACAAGCATCTCTCCTTCTGGGTTTCTTTCAGTATCTGCAATACCCAAAATTATCAACATCTTATTCATCTGCTCGTCTGCAGGTAATATAACTATCAAATTAACTAAAAATTGCAAAAGGGAAAAATCAACTAATCTACTGTAAATAAGATTATATAACATGATGACAGTGTACAATAAAAAAGGCTTGTGTCTAGTTAATATAACCATCAAATTAACTAAAAATTGCCAAAGGGAAAATCAATTAATCTACTGTTCCAGTAGAGGCTCCTTGAGCCTCTCCTGTTCCCTCAAAAAAAAATTAATCTACTGTAAATAAGATTAATATAATATAGTACAATAAAAAAGGCTTGTGGCTGGAAACTTGTTCCATTATTAAAAAAAAACAAAGGTGATCATGAGAGCCAAAACGACAATTCTATTCTAGCAAGGTTTTCATTATCGGAAATAAAAATTTATCAGAGGTCATAAATAAGGGATTTGCTAGATTTCAGGTGCCTGAATTTTAGTTTTTCTTTTAGGCGACAGTTATTGCATATATTTTATACTAAAATTGCAGTTTTAGTTTGTTGCAATTTATGTAGACACAGTCTGTAATTTTTTGTTTTAGAAATAAAAAACCTGTTAGACAAAACTATAAACCTGACAAAATCTTATATATGTTGGCACAAAGACAATTTAACAATTACAATTATTTCTATAGGAGGACAAGCACAAAAATTTAATATGTTATATGACAAAGACAAATAACAAAATACAAAATTAACAACTAACTTATATTAGTTGGTGGTATATTAGTGTTGTCTGAAATCATCTTAAATTTCAGACACCTGAACTATAGGAAAAGTGCATAAATAAATAGGATAAGCAGGGCATATCAGATCAAATTAGAAAAAACAAATTGTTTTGAAAAAAATCCGTAAAATTCGACTTGAAACTATTCCTAAGCTATAAACACCACCGGTTCATAGATAAAAACAAGAATAAAACATTATGAGCTTCGCAAGGGTAAATTTGGGCTGTTTATGCAGTAGGAGGAAAAACATGGAAAATTTGGCAGGCCCTACGGATAGAACAGACATTTCGGTGAATTTCGGCCCATAACGAAAACAATTTCTAGCTAGTTTGAACTCCATGCCCTCCAACGGTAAATTATCAGTGACAACTCCTCCCCTCTCCAACACTGCACACCATGCAGCTAGGCCGACGAGGGATGGAAACGCCAAATCTCCATAGAATAGAAGATTACGGGGTTTGTGAGGTGGTGCTCCCACGGGGCCACGGGCTATAGAGATCAGGAAGCGTGCATATTAGTGAGAGAGGACGACAGGTCGCCCGGAGAGAGTGAGAGAGATCGAGGGTGCGTGCGGGCAAGCGGGGTTTAAGGGTGAGCGAGGGACTGCGCCTGCGGGAGGAAGAACTCCGGTGGTCTGGTGCCTGGTGGAAAGGGAGGTGTGGGCGCGGCGGGAAGCGGCGGCACCAATAATCCTGGCGGAGGCGCGCGCGGGCGGGCGCACGTCAAGGCATGGTGAGGGACTGAGGGTGGAGGTTGGGTTTGAGCTAGGAATCTTACATGGTGGCGTCGTCGAAGACACAGAGGGCCATGGCCATGAGCCAGATGAGGGCCGCCGCCGCTGCAAACGCCGCCTTGGTGAGGAACGACACGGCCCCCTGGATCTGCCTGTCTGCGCCGCCGCCGCCTTCACCGCCGGCTCGTATGTGCGCGACGATGATCAGAGCCATCCCGATAAAGAAGGTCGCGGCCGCTGCCGCTGGGAGGACGCGAGCAGCTGCCAGGCCGAGCGCACGAGCTTGGGCGCCAACATCGCCGCCGACCCCTGCAGGCGGCTTCACGAAGAAGAAAAAGTCGAGGGTGCAAACCGAGGCGCATAGGACAGCGAAGAGTCCCCAGAGGCGGCGGCTCCCGGTCCCGGCGGCGCCTGCGGAGTGCTGCAGATGGCGGTAGATGGCCGCGACGGCAGTGGCGAGGACCCCCAGCGCCGCGAGCGGCAGCAGCAGCTCCACCGCGCTGTCGAGCAGTACTGCGGCTTGAGGCGCTGGAGGAGCCGCAACCAGCAGCTGCGGGTCGAGGTAGGAAAGGATCTGGAGGGCGATGAACGCCGCGCACAGGTCGACGGCGGCGGCGGCGGCGGAGACTGAGGTCACCATTGTGGTGGTCGGTGGGAGAGGAGGAGGAGAGGAGAGGAGAGGAGAGGATCTCGGCATCTCGCAGTTTGGAGGGGCCGGACGAATTGCCGTTGGTGGAGAGGGTTTATAAAGCCTGGACGGAGACAGCGAAGGAAATTTCGTGGTGCGATCATTAGCTAACCAGTGAAGTGTCGACGTGTGGGGGATTTTGACATACTCCCTTCATCCCAAATTATAAAACTTTCTAAAATTCTTGGAGAGTGAAAACATCTCAAGTTTGACCAATAATTATAGAGAAAACTATCAAAATTTATAATATTAAATAGACATACTATAAAAATATAATTGACAACGAATCTAACGATACTTAGTTAACATCATAAATATTATTATATTATCATATAAGTTTGGTCAAATTTGAGATAGTTTCACTCTCCAAGATTCTTGGAATGTCTTATAATTTGGAACGGAAGGAGTATTCACCAGCGTTTTGGGAATGTGCGTGCGAAACTTTCTGCATTCATTCACACTGCACTTACATTTTCTGTATATAAACTGTTCCATTTTTGTGATCAGATAACACCCTTGTTCTACAATCAAACTGATTTGACCTTCCACAATATCTAATTATTGTTTCATTTTTGTGATCTGACCCTTTACTCTAATCGGACAGATTTGACTGTCCACAGTCAAACTTTCATTAAATTCTTTGCTTCTATGGCGCGGCGCCCATAGAGAATTAATGCTTTTGTGGATTTATAGTAGTATCACCGTAGCAGTAGTTTCTGGCACGAGAAGCAAACTTATTTCTTCCTCGACAAGGCCGAACGGTCTATTATTTTCAGAGAGCGAAACGGTCTATTATATTACATAGGACTTTGTGGAGAGATAATGCTAGTTTGAATTTACATGTATATACCCCTACAAAAGTGTAATCTCTGCACTCTAAAATAGAGAAATTAGAAAAAAGACAACTAAAGTTAGGTTGCCTTGTACCTAGAAATATTTATTTTGATATAGCTTTTAAATTCTAGAAGTGCACTTGTTATAGAACGGAGAGTATAGAGCAGAAGAATATACTCCTTCCGTTCAAAAATGATAATCATGAAAAAGTTATATAAAATAGATTTTTTGACCATTAATTTATTTTATAATATAAAGTTGGTGACTAAAACATCAATATCCTCTAGAGAAATTTTTAATATATTTTACACAGTAATTTAACTAATTGTTAGTCAAAAATTAAAAAAAAAATTATAAAGTTTGACTTTTCTTGGAGTCTAATACGATTATCATTTATGTACACTCCTTTTTGTCTCATCAATGCGTACACGTTATTTGTTATTGGGCCATGCTAGTTGTGAGATGGGGCAGTGCACCAATACTGGCCCAAGCTTCTTCAGGTGGGCCAGTAGACTGGCTTTTTCCTGGGCCGAGCTTGACCCATTCTTTTAAGACACAGTTAATATGACACTGGTCTCATAAAGTAATTTTGACTATATATTTAATTTATATTATGTTATTTGTAATTATAAATTTATAATAATTATGTAGTAGATTTAATTAAAATTCTAACCATATCAAGTTGTAAGACCGGTCTCAATTGGAGTTTTATTTATATTTAATAATCTGTCACATGTGCACTTCTGCTGATGTGTCAATGTTTTAATGAAGAGAGAAGAAATGGGTGTCATGGGGATGAAACTCTCTTGACACGGCTACCAACTCTCTATGAGTCATGGAATTAAATGTCTATGAACCTCTAAAATGAAACTTTGCATTGAGAGTGAGAGTTTTATTCAAGTTTCATTTCATTCTAGATGACATGGCAGTTTTGAAAATAGTGTAATAAAACTCTCCGTTGAGACTAGCCTAAATTAATTTAAAACTATTACTTTTAAAGTTTGAATCCTAATATACGTGTGGGTAATAGACTATCCTAAAATATAAACACACCCATCGTAGCTCAAAGCTGAAAAGCTAGCTTGCTCTATTTTCCTTATGTTAAAACGAAGAGTGCTCCCTATGCCCAGAGTTCAAATTTAAGAGAGAAAAAAAACCCAAAAAGTTCTATTTATCCCTTGGTCGACTTATATGCAGGTATACCCTATGTTCTATGAAACCCGATGATAGCTATAAGAAATTATCTATGCTTAATCAGTGTATCTACAAGTGTCATGCATACTTTTTTCTACGAGCGGCCAGATCCGCAGCAACTGTACTATGTGTTTTCCGTTTCGGAAGCGGTAGTTACTATAATTGGGTTGCTATCGTCTGAGATGAGCTGGAGACTTATCTGAAGACTATCAAGTGAAGCTTGCTAAATGTTAGCTAGGGATTGTGTTGCTCACCAGTCACTAGCATGGTAGAAAGTCACCGGTTTTAAGATTTGGTTCCAAAAAAGACAACAGAAGTGGCACATCAGCACAAGGAGCAGTAAAGATGTGGGAGAGCAGGCAAACCTGCCGTCGCCGTGGCACGAGCAGCAGCAGAGAAGCGCAGCTCAGCTCCGGTCAGCGTTGAGGTTGAGGATGGCCATCTTCGGTGGGGATTAGCTGCAGCCAGCAGATCGGAAAAGCATGGAGATGGAGAGCGGAGCGCGGTAGCTCATTTGAGCCGGAGCAAACGTTGACCTGCAAGGCTGAGACTGCAAATCCCCTCACCAATATATCCTCAGCCAACACCATCTAATCGTCAGTAAATAACAAGAAATGGACAAATCGCCATCACTCACGGCCACAGACATCACTGTGGTTCTGCACAGTGGCTCCACCTATCAGAGAGCACACACCTAGTACAATAATCCAGCTCCTTGTACGGCGGAATATGCGGCTCATCACTAGGACCGCCTACTAGGTGCCAAACAACAACGTTAAAACAACGGGACCATCGACCCTATCCGTGCCCAACGGTTGCATTGCTTCCTCCGTTTCAACAGTGCAGTTCGTCTGGAAGCACAACAGTAGTAGCTGTAAGATCCAGAGTCCAGTCACTAGTGAGTAAAGTAATCACGCCTTATTTCCTTTACTCAGATAATAACGTGCATGTATACTCAGCAGAATATACCTTTTTTCTGCTCTGCGACTTCACTTTCAGAAGCGGCCCTCCTCAACTGTAGAGCTAGCTACTTGACGTGATCAACTAGCGTCCCTGAAATTCAGTACCTGAGACGACATGGTAAATATGTATGCTTTGGACGTGATGAATCGCTCACTTTAGACCTGCATGAGTGATCATGTTCATTTGTTCACATCACACCAGATACACCAGTGAAGTTTCTTCAAGCTTAAGCCGTGCTACAAATGCAACGTCCTCGATGGTGATGTGAGCATCCCTCTCCGGCCGTCTCTCTAACACTGCATCTACTGTACTACCACATGCTCAGGAAGCCATTCTCAAGCTCATCTCTTGTGCAGGCTTCTTGACAGCAACAGGCTAAACTCCCAGGCTAACGTCTACAACATGAACATTTGGAAGCTGGAGGAATCATACTACCAGTATTGTCCTGGTACTCTAGAGACCGGGGATCACATCTTTGTTTCCTGTCCTATAGCCTCCCACATTTGGGACTGCTTGGGAGTTCGTCTCGCCGAAGGAGGAAGGACAATGGATGATTGACCCTGCTCTGGACTTGCCTCACTCGATCAGAATTCATTATGGATATGATCCTTGTGGCCCTCTGGAGAATTTGGATTGCCACGAATAGGCTGACTTTGAGCCATGCAATGACTCCTTTAATTTAATTTGAAAGAGATCATGTGTTATATTATGAGGGACGTGGGCAGCTGGATCTGGATCTTATGTACATGCAGGGGGAACCACTGGTTCAGCGTCAGAGAACATTATTTCAGACATGTTGTAGAAAGGTTCCTTCTGGTGGAGAGATATTTTAAAACCTTTGGAAGTGTTTAAATCATATTCCACTGTTCAGGTACAGAATGGTAATACTTGTCTTTTTTGGATTGATAAATGGATTCAACAGCCGCTAAGGTAGGATTTCCCTGAACTCTATTCCTTTGCCAAAAATAAGGCAATTTCAGTCAGTAAGGTTTATTCACTGGAACGTCTTCACCACCTGTTCAACCTACCTTTATCTGAAGAGGCTTATGGTCAACTTCAGTCAGTGCAGTCTTTCCTAGATCACTACCCTCTAACAGCTCAACCAGATAAATGGGCATCCAACTGGCCGGGGAGAATACTCAGCCTCAAAAACTTACAAACATTTGATTGGTCATAGAAATGTTCATCAGGTTTACAAATAGCTGTGGAAATGCTTCTGTCAACCAAAGCATAAGGTGTTTTTTACTACTTTTAAAGGACAAGCTAAGCACAACGAACATTCTAAGAAGGAAGAATTCGCATCTGGACTCGAATGACCGCGTCCTTTGTCAATTATCAGTGGAAGAAACTAGTCAGCATCTTTTTATTGATTGCCCAATTGCACTGAGCTGCTGGAACCTGTTGGGTATAATTTTTCAAAATGGAAGCACCATTGAGGACTGTATCCTGCAACTCAAAAACAATTCCCACCCGGTTTTCTTCATGATGGTTGCAATTCTAATGACTTGAGCTATATGGACAGTAAGGAACGATTACATATTTAGGAATGTTCAGCCGAATCTTCAAGCAGCATATATTTAGGAACATCACATGCTAAAGCATACAGTATATATTCATGCATGTTCAGCTAAAAATTGTAGGCACAACCAATATCTCGTTTTTGTAGAATTAGCCAATTGAATTGGATGATAGTGACAGTTAGCACTTAGGACAAGAGTACAAGGACAGGAGCTGCCGAGTGGTGTACTAAACTACTAGGGCATATTTGGTTGCCTGCCAATTCAAAGATGCAGGCTAGCGCTGTTTGGTGCTCGGCCACGGACCTGGCCCGACGCTTGCAGGAAGCCTCTCTCATCCTGGTTGTCGAGAGATGGATTTGGAACCCGTTTTCGCCGTTTTCGGCGAGCCTGGCTCGCTCAGTGCGTGGTGGGAGCTCGGTTATCTCTTGTCGCGTGCACGAGGTGAGTAAGAAACGTGCAATCACTCACTTTTTGACGCTCGGACAGGATGAACAGAAACACGAACCAAACAAATCGCTCATGCATGCAAAGAGCCTGGCTTCGAGATGCTATGCAGACTATCAGTGACGGAGCCAGGATTTCAAAGTTGGGTATTCCCGCGTTCAAAGCCGCCACCAAACCACATTAGCGTCTAGGGCTAGAGATTTGGGAACGGGAATCGAGGAATTGTTGCGCATCAATAACTCACTCATTTTTGCATAAAAAATAACTCACTCATTCGCAAGTTAAAGAGTCATTGAGTCGGATGGAGTTATCGAGATAGGTTGTGAGGGTGTCAGGGTAGGACGAAAGGGGTGGAGAGGCCTCATGGGTCTAGTGGCCCGACCTTTAAGGTGGGGGACTAGAGAGGTTGGGAGCTAGAATGATAAGCTATTTTTTGGTCATTGTGGTCAGTGTGCGGTTCTAACTCATCTGAGTATGTGTCATGAGTTCAGGTCTTGAACGAAATTACAAGTAAGATGCACACAAGGGCCTTCCGAAAAAAGTTAAAAAAAATTATAAGATTTGTGCTACCTTTTAGTTTTACGATGTCTGAAAGAAATAAAGAAGTACTTCAACTTGATTTCCACGTTGATAAGTGTTGTGACGTGCATATTCAGATTTGTCTTGAAAAAGAGATTTGAAGCAAGATATGATTTAGACTTATATTTTGTGGGACAACGTTGAGTTAATAGGTAAGGAAATTGGATACATGACAACTAAAATTAGCTAGCTAAAGTTTAGTTGGTGTATCAAACACCCCTGAAGGACCGAGAACGGCGACCAGAGGGGGTGAATGGGAGCCTCAAATTTCTCTCGAAATATTCGGGCCACTCTTCCCAAAAACCAAACCCAGTTGATGGGGGCTCAACCTCCCCCAAGCAACGCGAGCGGGGATTCAGACGAAAATGAAGAAATGAGAGCTCACCGGCAGTGGAGGAAAAACTCACCGGAAACCCCAAAACGTAGGTTCTTGACCCCTAGGGAAAAGAGGCAAAAACCTAGGCAAAACGAAGCAAAACAGCAACCAACAGAGAGCTCCGGACCAGTTCAGGCTGGACCTCCGGACCAAAGACGAGTGGTCCGGTGGCTGGTTCGACGCTCTCACCAACCGAGACCAAAACGAGCAGAGAGCACCCGACCTCCGAACGACCTGCTCCGGACTAGTCCGACGCCACCTCCGGACCAAGGAGAGTGGTCCGGTGCTCACCTTCCACACTTCCAAAAACTATGCAGTGAGCACCCTTGCTCCGGACCACCCGTCGAACCACCACCGTCGAACTATGCCAACTGGTCCGACGCTTGGTAGATTCTCAGACAGAGACCACCGGACCAATGGGTATGGTCCGGAGCCTCAAAAGTGAGTAGTCCGGAGCTTGGTCCGACGCCCTTCGCTGCTTGACGCGTCTGAGGTCAAGACCATCGGACCACTTGCTATGGTCCGGAGCTAGGGGAGAGTCGTTTGAAGCCTAGTCCGACGCTCGCGAGCAGAGCTGCTGAAACCCGCGAAAACAATTTTCTCTCCACCAAATCTTTCCAAATCACGACCAAATGTTCACTAATAGCAACCAAACTTTGTAGGCATGATCCTAGTGCTATGGAGGAGCTATCCCGAAGAAATCATCGCTCAATTTGGTGTGAGTAAACGAGAAGAAGAGATTTGAGGGAAAAGAGAGAAAATGAAGAACGCTGCAAAGAAATCGCCCGATCTACGTACTCGTGAGGTTTGAAGAGAATTCCTTCGGTGCAAAGATGCTCCTCACGAATACGAACAATTTGGTTCAAACGGATTTGCAAGAGCTACTCCCTACAAAGAGAAATCAACTCGGGAACAAAGAGGGAGCAAAAGCAAAACGCGAAGAACACAAGCAACCGGGGAGACTCGATCAAGAAACTAGCCGTGCCATGGCACTCGGAGAGTTGGGCCTCCGATTCCCACCAAAAGATTCGCGAGTTCTTACAGAGGTTGGTGAAATCAACCTAGGGATCTCATGAACTAGAGAGAGGGTAGAGAGAGAGAGAGAGTTGGGGCAAAAATGAAAGGTGTTCAAGAGATGGGATGAGGATACCCCTTCATCCCCTATTTAACAGGGCTTTGGCTATTTCCCAAAGACCCCCCTAGATACATGACCGAATTACCTAGCCCTAAGACATTGTAATCCAAGTCGATAACTCTCAGCCACCCGTTTGAATGGACGGCCCCGCTTCCTGCTGGGAGTTGTCGTCGCCTCGACGCAACCTCCAGGATTCCGCCACGTGCCATCCCCGCTTCCTTGGAAGCTTCGCCCGGGTTTTGAGGCCCAAACCCATGAAACCCGCCACCGGTAGCTTTCGGCTCAACTACTGAACCCCGAGTTTTGAGGCCCAAACTCGGAAACCATCCTCCGGTGGTTTTGCGGCCCAAACCACCAAACCGCTCGACTCGAGCCACCTTGTCCTCGCCCGGTCGGACTCCGAGTCCCCAAAGCCTCCGCTCGACCCACTAGTCCGCCGTCTTGACTCGGTCGACTCGGTCTACCTCCATGTCTTCTCGCACTCGCCGGTGTCAGGCACTAGCCACCACAGCTAGTCCGTCGGCGCCCATGGTCCCTCAGTCCGAGCCCCGCTTCTGCCCTTCACCGCTCTCAGTCCATCGGCACGGCAAGCCTCTACTCGACCTTCTCCACGTCATTGACCACTGTTACTAGGCATAGTACCTGCACACCACAAGCCGATAGACAGACACACATTTGCTTTCGCAAAGGATTAGTGATAACCGTTCAAACTAAAACACCCAAGTGTTGATCAATCACCCATCACAAAACTGAACATCATGAGCATATAACAACCATGTGTTCGCAACCCCCTAAGCACGAAACAACCAAGCCAACACAAAAAATGATGAAAAGTTCACAGGATAAACTAGAAAAAAGAGGGGAAAAACTTTTAACCTTTTAATATCAAGTGTACTCAAGGGTACAAGAAAAAGTTAGGTAATCCGCCTATGCAGACTATGCAGGGAAAGCAACCAAACTGGCCTACTGTGCAACAAGTGTTGCAGACGGTCTCTGTCCTTTTCGTCAAAGAAAAGAAAGGTAAATATCCGAAAGGTGGCAGTTTCCTTTTTGCCATTTCCTAAAACCGTTTCTTTCAAGGCCTTTTGATGTCGTGTCGACTTGAGTAATCAGAGAGACCGTCACGTGCGAGATTTCACTGCTTGTGTGTGTGACTTCCTGCAACTTGCACTGCCCGTGACGGACGCGATGATGCTGAACCAACCAACGATGCCTTCAGGGGCCATCACCTGTCCGATTCTCGGCGCTTTGCAGATGCAGGTTTGGATGTTCGGCCGTGTCCCACACGCCGCCGCCGACACGTTTTTGCATAGTAGGAGACGACGCCAGTGACTGTGATGGGGTGATCACTCCATGGTGCATGGAACCACAGAGAAAGATCCTCCTCATCTGTTTGCGTGCTAGAGCTTCTGGGTAACATGAGAGAGATTGGAGAAAGACAAGTTCCAAGCTAAGGGGTTGGTCCTTGAAATTCAGGACTGAAAAATATGCACCTTGTTGTTTTCACAAGTTCCATGCTAGTTCAAGCAGAATGGCCAAACACAAATTCACCCGGCCAAAATGTCCCAAGATGCTCACATAGACACATGCCATGCAAGTCCTTACTTTTTCTTTCCCCACCTCTGTAATCTGTACTACTACCCAGGATCTGCAAGTGCAGGTGCACAAACGCGACTGGCATTCGTGCCGTTTGCAATTTGTATGAGCTACAGGCAGAATGGTCTCGTGAGCTCGCTCATACCGGCAGTCGTAGTGCGGAGTAGGAGTAGCTGTCTGTCTAAGGACAGTATGGACGTGGACAGCGCAACCGAAGTCAAGAACATACCTGTGTCCGGAAGCGTTTTCGCTCTACTAGAAGGCCTTTGAATTTCACCTAAACGTTGCACTCCTTCCACGTGCGTGATTCCAATTCTCAGTCTAAAATGGGCATTTGGCCACTCTTCTTCTGTTCGCAAGGCCGTAATACTTAACCGATAATAAGGGAGACGCCACGCCAGGATGCCTGACTGCCATCCAATGGCGTGAATGAGTCGTCTCACGATATTTGTTACCCGTGCGTGCTACTAACCTCTCACGGTCTCACGCCATTGGTGATCAGCTTCTCTCCGTCACCCAAATCTGCTCGCCAATGGATGTTCAAAGAGCTTCAGATTACCTTTAAGGCTTTATCTGTCTTTGTTGCTAGGGGAAAGAATTCAGTATTTGCTAGCCTGTCAGCGTCAGTGCAACTGGCTTGGACATTGGCTCGATTTTTCGAACATGTAGAAGTGGAAACATCGAGATAGGGTCAAGGACGGCGCAAGAGATGGACGAAAAGAAAGGACAGGCTTTTCCGTCGACCACGGGAGACGAACGAGGTTGCAGATAAGATCGTCACTGAACCAAGCGGGGTGGTAAGTTTTACAGGAAGAAATTAAAACCTGCTTGACTTGACTTGCTTGTAGCGAGTTCATTCAAGCTAGTGAGTTCTTTTTTGTTCTCCTTTTTTTGTTGTTGCAAATACTACTGTAAAACTGGAACGAAGCTCTGAATAAGCCAAGGAGCACATCGTAATTAAACTCGGATAAACATAATTTTGCAGCACAATTAATCTTGTGCTGATGAACTGATGATAGGGACGTGGTGGCATGGACGAGGACTACACGCTTTATGTATGGTGAAGGCAGCATCGACTATGAAAAGCGACGCTAGTAGTGCTGCAAGCTCCTAGTCCTAGGGGTGCGTGGTTGCTGGATTGGATCATGTTCAGCTAAAAATTGTAGGCACAGCAAATATTTGGCTCTTGTGGGATTAGCGAATGGAATTGGATGACACTGGCAGTTAGCACAAAGAGTACAATGACATAGGACAAGCGCTCCGTAGTGGACTCACACATGAATCAATGAGGTGTGACCAGTGTTCTAGAGTGTCCCTTCAGTTTTAGTCAAAGAAAGAAAAGAAAGGAAAAGAAAAGGCAAAGTCGGCGAAGCAACAATGCGCGACTCTCGTCTGCTCCTGGTTTTCCGCCGGCCTCATTTCCTATATCTGCAATCAACCAGTTCGGTATGGCAACGTCGGGGACCATGACCAACGGCCAGCCGCATGTCCTTTTTACAGCAGCTCGATCGGCTTCGGCGAGTCGTCCAATAGCCGAGTCGAGGCGACGAGTCCGCCGTTAGCTTCGCTTGTGGGCTGTGGCACCAACTGTTTTGGGCTTTCGAATCTGGGTGCTTTGGATTGGCGATTAGGTCGGTGTCGCAGCTCGGCCGTCTCGCACACGCAGACGCAGGCCCTCTGGCCACGATCGCGAGGTGGCCAAAGGCTTTTGGTCGGGGCCGGAGCCTGTGTGGCCGGCCGACCCCGACACGTTTTTGGCGCAGTACGAGACAACGCCGCCGGTGAGTCTGCGACTGGCGATTTGTGTTTTCTGGCCTTTGGACGCTAGCTTCGTGATCGGATAAGCAGGCAAGGAAAAACGAGGCTTTGGTGGAAACATGAGATCCTATCATCCAGATTCAGTTGGATGTCTGCTGTCCAGGTGCGGATGGAATTGACAATGGTCTACTGGACTGTGGGAGCACTAGCTAGTTGTAAACTAACTGGTGGCTAAATTTTTTTTCTTTTAATGAACCAAAGCAACTGCAGTGGCCTTTTGCCTTTGCAAATTAAAAGGTATCGTTTTCCGAATCCCGAATCTCTGATAGATAGGCTGCTTGATGATTATTTGTGATATGACACCGGCATAGAATAGTCACTGCACACAACCGTCGGAGACGGCAAATCGACACGACGGGTGGTAAGAGCTTCTTGAGATTGGACTACATGCCGCGTCTCTTTTTATGCATTCGTTCAGATTAAAAATGGAAGGAAGATTTGACGTGATGGCATGATTAATCCATCGTGCATGGAGGCACAGAGATGCTCCTCGTGTTTTACCGAAACAGAGACAAAAAAAAAACAAACAAAAACAAGGGATTTTGGTCCTTGAAGTACTGGATGGAGAATATGCACCTTGTTTTCATTGTTCCACGCTTGTTCAAGCAAGCAAAATGGCCAAACATAAATCCACCCAAAATGTCCCAAGATGCCCACCCAAATAGACCACATGCTAAGCAAGTCTTCACTTTTCCATTCCCCGCCCCAAAATGTCCCAAGATGCCCACCCAAATATGCACTTTTCTGTTTAGATCCGTAAAGGTTTGGAATTTTGACACTGTAACACTTTCGTTTGTATGTGATAATTATTGTCCAATCATGAAATAACTAGTCGTAAAAGATCCGTCTCATAAATTATCTGTGTACCTAGTTATATTTTTTATCTACATTTAATACTATATATATGTGTCCAAAGATTCGATGTGACAGAGAATCTTGTAAAGTTTTGGAATTTTGAAGGGACTAAACCAGGCCCAAAAATAAACTACTGCACACCACGTGAACGGCGACGGCCCAGGAACATCGACAGCCACCTGCCGGTTCCGGGTCGGCGCAGCCGCGCACGCGCACAGACATGAGACATGAATCAAGCAGAGTTATGGGTCCATGACTCCACGGCGCCGGTCAGGCTGGTGAGGACGAGGCAGCAGAGAAGGGCGAAGGCGACGACGGCAAGGTACGGCGCCAGCCTCGTCAGCTTGCCGTTGCGGTCCGCGGCAGGAGTAGGGGTAGCGCGGCCACCTGCGCCGGCGGCATTACGCGCCCTTCGGGTGAAGTTGAAGAAGCGGGCAAGAAGCAGGGTGCCGGCGACCGCGGCCACGCCGACGAGGGATCCGCGTCGTATGTAGAGGCCACCGGACGCGGCGAGGAGGAAGGCGGTGGCGGCCACGGTGAAGCTGGCCACCTGGCGGGTCATGCTGGGGAAGCGCCCCGTCCTTGTCGCCGCCGCCGTCCCCTGCGAGTGAGCCTCCTGGCGGAAGATGCGGAGCAGAGGCCTGGCGCAGGGAGGACGACGGCAGCGCCGGTGGCAAGGACCGCGATGGTGACGGGGCTCTTCATCTTCCGGGCGATGGCGGCAACAATAACCTGTAGCAGGCCTCGGGCGCCGAGCGCGACGAGGAGGCACGCGGAGACGAGGAAGGCGACGGCAAGGGACAAGACCAGGGTGAACTGCGCGAAGCGGTCCGTGCGGCGCGGCGCCGGCGCGTGTGCGTCACCTCCCGCGCGCGCTGGCGCTGCCTTGCGGACGAAGCGCGCCAGCAGCGTGGCGCCGAGGACCTGGGCGGTGACCACGGCCATGGCGAAGACGCAGATGGCGATGTCGGTTAGGGGGCTCCGCCCCGCGACGTCGAGGAGGAGGCGGAGCGCGTCGGGGAACCCCAACACCCCGGCGCCGAGAGCCAGGACGATGATCCCCGGATCAAGGCTCGACGCCATGTGTATGTGGATGTGGAATTGTGGATCACCCTCTCTCTCTCGTCTCACGACTTCCTTCTCGTCCTGCCGTGGGCCTGAGAGGAGCGACGAGCTGGAAGGGACGGCCACTCTCTGGGGTATTTGAAGGTGAGCGTGTGCCGTGTGGTGAGGCCACGCCGGGCCGCCGGCTCGGCGTGGTTGAATCCTCTGCGGCGCTGCATGTGGCGAAGTGGACGACAGAATGCACTACCCCGCTGCCTCCGTGGCGCAGAGGATCCGGGGATGCGTGGCTGCTTTTATCAACTGGTAGTTGAGTCCCACTCCCACGAGACTACAATCACCGTACCATATTCCACCCGCTCAGCCCCCCCGTTTTCAACCCCCTCACGCACTCGTCGGCCTCCACGCTCACACCTGCTGCTCACGTCAGCGCCGGCACAAAGTACCAAAAACTAAAATATTTATTTAAAAATGCTGTAACTTTTGGTGTATTTATTTTTAAATTTACTCCTTCCGTCCTATTCAAAGTGTTTCTAAAAAACCGTATTTTCTTCACAGACACGTTTTTCAAACAACTCTTTCAATAGAATTGAGGGAGTCCGTGTGCTCGGCGCGTCAAATAAAACTAGACCGTATAGGTTCCAAACAAAACTTAGAATTTCTTTAAAAACAAGTGAGCGCTTGAAATGGAACTAGGGATTAGACATTAGAGTAACCACAATATGTGGACTACTTGATCCACATGCGTCGGACCATTAATTCATTATTAGTAGTCTATAGGTATTTTTTGTTGTAATAATATTATAGTTTATATGGATCAAAATATGGGTCTACTAGTCCATGTATAGAGAAGGGAGAAAGCTGCGGTAGGGTGTGAGAGGAGAAAAAAAATATTTTTAAATTTTTTATGGGCAATGAATCTATGGAGTGCTTTATAGATTATTCTTATAATGCTTTAGCTAGTTTATGTACAATATTTTAGTCCATATAAATTTGTTTATATAGACACATTATGGTTAGGGTCGAAAATAGATGGAATTTTTTCCGTATCCAATCACCCTCTTTCATATTTTACCCGCCTGTTTCCGCATTTTTGAAAAAATCCGGAAGCGGTACGAAATGCGGAATGGAGTTTCAGAAATCGGAACGGAAAAGGGTGGTGTTTTTCCGTTCATATTTTCAGAATTCCGTATTTCGCCGGAGTTTTACCAGATTTTTACCATATTTTTCATTTTTGTGTTTTATATTTTCTTGTGTACGTTGAGTTTTTTTATTTTTTTATTTTTTAATTGGAAACATGTTATAATTAAATGTATGTATGTATGTATGTACGCAAAGTAATAGTGATATATATACATATATTTGTGTATATAAGCATATACTTTGCATATTCATATGAAACACAACTTATACACTAAAGATTTGTTCGGATATTTTCATATTCACCTCAATTCATGTGGATTGGGATGAAATTTAGTTCAAGTTACACTCCGATCCACCCAGTACACGTGGATTGATATCAATCCGAGTATATTCAAACAATATCTAAAGATGTGCAAGATTTTTGGTTAAGTTCCCAGCTTCCGATCGACCGTTTCCATTGAACTTTCAACCGTATTGGTTCATTTCCATACACCCGCATATTTCAGTTCCGTTTCCGAACCCGGACCCGTTTCTGCCAAAGAATATAGAAACGGAAGTAAAAATAACAGTTTTCAGTCCGTTTTCATCGTTAATTATGGTTGCTCATAGGCCGTTGGTGGGGGTGGGGGGGGCTGGCGATCGAGACAACGCCCTGGTCTAAATGTAGGTCGCCCTGGTCCGTTTTGAGTTTCGACTGCTCTGCCGCCCCACTTGTACTGCGCTGGGGGTGTACGTGCACAGCTGCTCGGCTGCCCCGAACCGTGGCGGCGGCGGCCTCGCAGTCGCAGAAGCATCCAAGACCCACCTGAGCCGCGGCCTGAAGAAACCGGAAGCCGGCGGGCCGGTCGTCGACGACCTCACCGTTTCCCGCGCGAAATTGCTCGCGTTTGACGTCTAAGGAACTGAACTGACTGAAGCTCGGTGAGTGCGGCAGATGGGGCTTGTTTGGATTGGACCCTGGAGCATTTTTGTCTGGGCAAACACTTGCCTGGATGCTGTCTGAAGTCCATTTGGTTGGGACCCTGGATACATGCCGGGTGGCTGGGTGCTAATCAATGCTAGTACTTGCTACTGCTTGGGTGCTAATTAATACTAGTACATATTTGTTTTTTTTTGCTATACATTCATTTAATTTTGTTTTTCATTTATCTCAACACCAATGTTTCCATATATATATATATATATAAATTCCTTTTTACTCTTGCGTGTAGTTACTCCTGCTAACGGAGTGACGAGATACAGACGGCGCGAGTTTACATGAATATTTAATTAAATAATCACCGGATAAGGAGCGGATGGCCAGATAATTGACGGCAAAAGCGCTGTAAAAGTTTCGATGGGCTTGCATTTTTTTCGGATCTAAACTGCATTCTCACCTGGACTTAGAGTATCTCCAAGAGTTTGCTAAAATTTACTTGGTAAATCTTGTGATTTGACAACTTGCTAAAATATATGACAAGTAAAAACACAGACCTTCTCCAACAGTTTGCTATATTATTGACTTGTCAAATTGAAAAGTTATTTTTGCACTGAGAATCCTACACTTTCCAATAATTAACGAGGCCTAGATCTAAAAATATTCCTCTATGACAAACTTGCAGTAGCAACCCTGAGACAGAAACAAAATTCAATTTCAGTATTCGTCGTCATCTTCTTGAGGACGCGAGGAATCCGCGTTCTGCCGGCCGCCGATGAGCTTGTAGATGCAGGTGGCCTTGTTGGTGGACGGATGGGTGGGCGTCCATCGCGCGGCCGGGGGCGATATGGCTGGGCCCTCCTCGCTCGGCTGGGCTCTGCTGTCTGGCCGGCAGCACGCACGCACCGGGCGTGAGTCGTGACGGCGTGTGGATCCGCCTCGACCGCCGACTGCTGTTTGTTTAGCCGCGGGTTCGGCGGATGGGAGGAGTGAGGCATGAAAGCGATCGATTAATTATTCGGGACGGGTGGTGGGGCCGTGCGGGATGGGGCGGCGTGTGGAGATGGACTTTGCTGAGTGTACTGCGCGGTCTGCAGCGGCTGCTTCTGGAAGGGTCTCGAACCTTCTTCTCCGCTCTCAGATTTGTGAGATTTGAATGACGCACTCACGGTCAACTCGTTTATCCTGTTCCAAGTTCGTTCGTTCGGTCGGTCGTTCCAGTTCCATTTCCATTTCCAGAAGATGGAGAATCGTAAACCGAACCCTGATGATTCCGATCTTGTTCCACAAGATGATCCCCGATAAGTTTTCAGATCTCGTATTTCTAAAACGCAAACAATCTTAATTTTAAACAAAGACTCTCTCTCCCTAAATAAATCAATTGTAAAATACGTACAAATCAAACCATCTAAAAATAATTTTGTAGAATTAAAGAAAAAATAAAAACATCTTATATATATATATAAAATATACATTCCATAATTATTGTATAAATAATCAGTTATCAAATAAAATAATAATTTATTTTGTTTTTGTTATATTATTGTTTGTAAAAGCGCTAGGTTTAATTTTTACTTTATTTTAATTGTTTATATTACTCAAATGGCATTAAAGTAAACACAAGAAACATAGTCTCTCTCGTCACTAAACTTCTCAGGCATAGGTTTCCAACTAAACAAACTTTCCCTCTGTTTGCCTGGCGAGGCAAATCTTATTAAAATCTCAGGCAACTCTCAGGCAACACTTTTCACCAGGCAAGCTATCCAGGCTTCCATCCAAACAGGCCCATGGTCACTGGAGTTGGCAGGCACAAGGCTTCAATTGGTTACAAGCAGAGTGGCGAGGCCCTTCGACGGTCTAAACGTTGGAGTCCTCCTCCACGTTCGTGATCCCAATTCTCAAGTGGGCTCTGTTCTGTTCTGTTCTCTTGGCAAGGGTGACACAGTGACGGAGGCAGGAATTGTTTATAGGTGTGGCGGGTTTACAAAAATTAAACATGTATTATATAACTAGCAATTATGCAATGACATATTAGAGCATTATCTAAATATGTATATTACTATGTGATAAAAAAAATATAACATAAATCCAAAAGTAAAGCATTGACACATAAAAAACCTCACTAAATAAAGCTTTATTTGGGTGCAGAACTTGGTAATGGCATTCTTCTTCTTTTTCTTTTAAAATTCTTTCTCAATTTAAGCAAGATAAGTCCCTTCTCCTTTGAATAAGCCTCACTCAATATAGCACACCATCAGATCATTAAGCCAAGCATTAACCATCTTATTAAATCTATATAAAAAATCACAAGACAAAAAAAAAGCAAACAATGTTATCAAATTTTAAATAGTTAAAGATAGTGTTTAGAATTGTAATTTCTGAAATTAAAATACCTTTCATCACATATCTGCTCTTCTTTAGTACATCCGTGCAAGATCGTGGCACTTGCAGCCGTTGTAGACACAGAGCTAGGCGCTCGGCGGAGCGGTGGCGCGGAGCCGCAGCGCTCTCACTGGCGTGGCGGACTGGCCGCGTCGAACTCGCGCCGCCGTGCGCTGGCCACCGCGTTGAGTTCTCGTGTGGGTGCTGCCGTTCGCCGTCTACGGTCCATCGGCCACCGCGTTGATAGATCAGATTTAGAATTAGAACAGAATACGAAGAGGAAGAGACGCAAGAGGCACCGATGCACCGAGCAAACGAGATGCTTCCCTACGTCCGTGCGTTCTAATAATCGACGCCAGGAGGCCCATCAAGCGGATTAGCAGGGGCAGAGCCCATCAGGCCTAGCTAGCTTCCCAGGATGGGTCCGTATGAGTGTGTATGACCGTATATCACGTATATGTATATATTTCAATATAGTACTGTAGTACTTATATTCAGTATTTTTAATCTTTTTTTAGGTATGCCTCCGCCACTGAGACGCCAGCATGCCTGCTGGCAGCTAAATGGCGTGAATGACTCGGCTCATTCCTCATTATTGTTAGTCATCTCCGCATCTGCAGTGTGGCATTCGAACCAAAGTGACATGCTCTGACACAATCCCATCACGTGAACTTGGCATCCGGTTGCATGCGGTCGTTGCTTCAGAAAACCCGATAAAAAAATCATCAAACTGTCCGCTCATGCATATTCATTGCCTAACGTCGATTGATCGCAGTATTTTAATAGGCTGAACGTCAGCATAGTTCGCATCATCTATAACATTCGATTTTAGAAGCGGCAGATGTCTGTAGTGTGCACGGTTAGGGCCCCTTTGGTTTGGAGAATGGGCGTAGGAATTTTGTAGGATAGGGATTTTATAGAAATTTTTCCTTTCCTGCCCTTTGGTTGATAAGAATAGTAGAGGAAGTGTTCCTTAGGAATAGAATCCTACAACTCAATTCCATAGGAAAAAAACCATGAGCTTGGACTTCATGGAATTTTTCGTGCGGTGGCTCTCCTTGACCTGTGCTCCTGCCAAAGGCTTCGTTTCAGCTTTCCATCTGGTTTGAATTCCCGTAGGAATAGAGCAGCATGACATCTAGATTCCTTTGGTTTTCCTATTCCTTTCTACTTCCGTTCCTTTCCCTTGGTTCAGTTCGAGAAGTACACCGGAGCTGCTCTCAAGTCCCAATCCCAACCCACTGGTGATGGATCAGCTGCTCGCCGTCACTCAAATCTGCGATCAGATCGGACAGCGACCAGTTGTGCCCACCCTTTCGCCTGGTGTGAACGGGGTGGGGCCCACGTTTGTCGGGTGGGGCAAGCCCGTCAAATGGACACAGAGAATAATTTCCGCAGGATTCCTCTTCATCGGGGGCTCTCTCTGCCTGTAGGCTGCACCCTGACCACGACGCCGACGGTCTTTGTTGCGGCTATGGTATTGGTAGCGCCGTAGCCAGCCGCGTGTTGTCCGTCGTGGTCTTGATCGTGCCTGACTGCTGCTCTTGGCCTCTTGTGCGTGCGATCGATCGCAATACGTATGTTATTTATTATTATTATTATTATTATTATTTATATCCGTCACGCGTATCCACATTCCACAAGGATCACTAGCTGAATAGACGATGCCGACCCACACGACCGGGCGCTGCCTGCCATGTTGCGCTTGGAATGTTGGATTAGTAGTGTGCTTTCAGAAAGGTGGTCATTTCCAACAGCTAGCTTCTGATTTCAGAAAGGTTGTAGGCCTAAGCGCTACGCCCTCAGAAAATCATAATCTACCGCGAGATCTGAATAGGATCAGCCTAAGGGAGATGGATGTGGCCAGGCCATGTGGGCGAAGGGAATGAACTGTTGTGCTACTACTGTATTATGAACTTTTGTACTGGTAGGACTCTCTTCGTTTCTAACTATTTGTCGTTTGTATTTTCAAAAAATATTTTTTAATTAAATATATTTTAAAAAAAATATGAATATTTATATATATAATTAGTATTATTGAAAAAAATTTTAAATTTAGTTTTTTAATAAATTTATTTAATATATAAATATTGTATATATTTTCTATGAATCAAGTCAAATTTGCGGTACGCATCAACAACGACAATTATTTAGAGACGAAGCGAGTATAAGCTTCTTCTTTTTTTTTTTAACTCATCTCCCATTCGCGGTCATGAGTGATGTTGAATCCATGAAAGCTGCAGATGCCTTGCCTCCCCCCTTTATTTAAAAACGTACAGTAGCAGAAGCTTTTCTGGTAGAGTGGTAGGTCGACCGGGAATAATTGGCATCCGTACTTATCTCGTATAGCATCACCTCACATGGTAGTACTAGCTCTATCTGAACGCGGAAATGGAGAGCCAAGGTACCACTACCGCCCGCCGCCCATATCCATTCGGGCAGATGATGGTTTCCCAAAGCAGTAAACAAAATTCTGGATCCACTACCGAAACACATAACATAAGGCATTCCAGTAGAGCCACAGGAAGTAACCGTGGTAAAAAAGAAACAAGCCAGCCTCCGATCCATGGATCACGGCGTGTCGTTGGCCGTCGTGGTCAGGAACTCACGATGCATGTATTTGTTCCTTTTTTTTTTTCCTTTTGTGATACCTCTGGTCATTTCCACTGGCCCTCGCTTCTTCTTGCGGTCGTGGACTCGCGCCCGCTGCTCTTGTGTATGCCGTCCATCGCAAATCCTTCTTCTCCTCCCCCCCCCCCCCCCCCCCCCCCCCCCCCCCCGGTCAGGCATATATATCCACAAGTCCAGATACAAACGGAATGGATGGTTGCAACCGAGTACGCATGGCTATGTTCGATGTGGCGACATGGGGGAACGGACAATTGGAGTAGTGCGCAGTTTTGGACTTTTGTATCCTTGTTCAAGGAAGTGAAGTGCACCGTCCGTATTTTTAACTGTTCTTTTCAAGTACACACCACATCTTTCATTCTCGGATCGGAGATGAGTGATGACCGATGAATCCATGAAAGTTGCAGATGGCTTGCTTTTTTCCCCCACTTTTAAAATGTAGGAGTAGTAGAAGGATACAAGATTTCGCTTTCTGGTAGGTCGAGTGACAATTGCCATGCCAATAGTATAGGTATGACACTAGTAAAATGATAGCAGAAGGCGCAGGGAATTCACGAATCAGGACCAAACATTCACCTGAATTCCTGAAATCACCGTTACAATATATTGAAGCAATCATCAGGCAGATATTTGATGTGCCTCACCAAAAACAGGTCCTCTGGCCACGCAGGTCGGCCGTCTCGCACACGGCCCACGATCGGGAGGTGGCTAAAGGCTTTGATCGGGCCGGAGCCTGTGTGGCCGGCCGCCCCCGACACGTTTTTGGCGCAGTATGATATCCGTTCAGTCCTCCGCACTTATTATCCTCTATATCTCATACTCTATACCAACTACTAACAGTAGGGTTCACTTATCACTTTATCTAAATATATTCTTGTTTTGAAGGATTTATTGACACGAATTTATTGGTGTAATCGGAATTTAATTTGGATTTTAGGTCTGTGAGATATAATATTTTCTTGTTAGATAAAACAGTGAGACCCACGCTAGAATCTTTCTCACATGCATGTGCATGCACTTCTGCCATGCTGCGTGCGCGTGAGAGACGAACGGCACTGCGCTCTTGTGGCGGACGATGGCCGCTTCAGGAGTCATAGCGTACGCGGTGCAGACTTTTTTTGTGCTAAGCACTGACGTGGATGAGTTTAGTTTGTTATAGCAGTGGCCTTTTGCCTTTGCAAAGGTGTTTTTTTTCCAAATCCCGATAGATAGGCTGATTGATGATTACTCCCTCCGTTCTATAAGAACATGGTTAATAACCCAGCTAGCAGCTGGCTGTATGCTTCTGCCAAGTCAGCTACAGCCATCTCAAAGAAATACTCGTATAATAAACTGGATGTTAAGTTGGCTCTTTGCACGTTCTTTTAAAGATTTGACCATTTAATATTTATAGATGCACATCATCTATTGTGGCTAGAACTTTATGGTCATTTCATTAAATAAAGAGGAGGAGAGGGACCAGGAGCAGGCAGTGGGCAGCGAGCCGGATGCACGGGATCCAGATGCAAAAACAAAACGCTGGTTCTATCACCAGCACAGGCTGCAAGCGGGTGTTTTGCCCTTGGGCAAGCCATTCAGCCGGGCGACTCATGAACAGCCCGCTCGGTTCTCTCTCCTATTTTCTCTTTCCGCCACCTCAGATTTTAATGACATAGAACACCTTGCAACCTGCTGAGTAGTACATATTATATTTACTATAATATTTGGACATCTAGCATTCAAATTTTTTCCCATAATATTTGCTTTGCACGCATAGACAGGCACTTTAGGCATAGTATAGGGGTATTTTAGTAATTGTCCATTTACATTGGTTACCGTGTCAGATCATAGAAGTAACGGAGGGCGGCCACACTATTTGGCGAACGTTCACTCGTTTCTAGGTGAGCGATCGAAATTCCGACACATCTCACTTTCTGTTTTAGGAAAAACAATTCATTCTCACACGCGCAGTTTTGGTTGTGCGCTCCTGCGCAAGCGCTACACCTAGCCGCTCCCCTCCTGCGCTCCTTTTTTTTCTCTTACTGACATCAGCCTAACGTATGGTAAGAAAAAACAAATACAGTACTCAATTTATTTCAAAACGTTACTCCGTATAACTTTTGAACGGTCTATATATTTTTAAATCTGTTTGCACCGATGTGGTCTACGCGACGAGATGCACAAAACTAGATCTCACTAACATATATTTCGAAGATTTTTTTTTCTGGCAACAAAATATGTGTATAGTAAGTTATAATGTATACTTGTAGCGTATAGCTTATGACATATAACTTATATTTATGACATATAACTTATACAAAAACTTAGAAACATATCTTATTTTTAAATGTTGTGTTTTAAAAGTTATTAAACATAAATGAACAAATTAACTTATAACTAATGCTAAAATTTGCTAACAAGAAAGTTATTAACACACAAATAAATGAATTAACTATAACTTATTCTAAAACTTAGAAACACCAAATTTATGAAACATGACTTATGTACATAACTTATCAAACACAACTTGTGTATATAAGTTATTCCATATAACTTATGTACATAACTTATCAAACACAACTTGTGTATATAAGTTTTATGTTACAAGTTATATGATAAAAGTCGGTACAAACAATTTGTTATTAGAAAAAAATGTTTAAAACATATGTAGGCCCCCTTTGGTTCACTCGTATAGGAAAATTGGAGGAATCAGTTCCTATGGATTTGCTGACGTCATATGGTGTTTGGAATGGAGAAAAGTAGAGTACCGATTCCACAGGAAAGGATTCATTCACTCATAGGAACGCAGGAAATAAAACATCTGGTTTGAGCTCATTCTTCCTCGGAGGACCGAGGCAAATCTGGCACTAACCATACTAGTCCAACGGGAATGCACTGTACTGCAGAAAAGTTGGCCAATAATTTACGCAAAGCACTTCATTGTGGAAAGGGAAAAGTGCTGCACAGTGATGTTTTATCTCCCGTCAAATCAACATCTTGCTACAGGTTTCCAGAGGAAAATTTCCTCCATTCCAAATAACCCTGACTTTTCCTTTCCTATGTTTTTAGATTCCTACATTTTTCTTATGTTTCTCCCATGAGCCAAAGGGGGCCTACGTAAATGTGGTTTAGTTTTATTCACTTCATCATGTAGAATATATCGGTGCAGACAAAATTTAAAATAGATACACAGTTAAGAAGTTATAGTATTTTAAAATAAATGGTTTTCTTTTTTAATACTCAACCGGTGACATAATAGGCATGCAACCATGCGGAGCAAAGACTGCGGGTGAGATGTATTCACTGACATCATGCGCATGCAGCCATGCAGAAGTGAGAAGCACGGGACATGAAGTGTTCGCTGGTTCCGAATCCAATGAACGTTCACTATAATGGAATTGCGGACGGCGGGAGTACTGTATTTGTGATATGTCACCTGCATAGGATAGTCACTGCACACAACCATCACAGACTGCAAATCGACACGACGGGTAACAGGTCCTTGAGATTGGGCTATAGTATGTCGCGTCCTTGAGACTGCAAATCGCATAGTATGTCGCGTCTCTTTTGATGCATTCAGATTAATAAATGGAAGGAAGATTTGACGTGATAGCTCGCTGATTAATCCATCGTACGTACATGGAGCCACAGAGATCCTCCTCGTCTTTTGCCGAAACACAGAAAAAAAATAAGTCAAGGGATTTTGGTCCTTGAAATTCAGGACTGAAAATATGCGCCTCCTTTTTATGTCCGAAGATGCCCACCCAAATACTCCCTTCGTCTCTTTATATCTGTCGTCCGAGAAGCGTGTATATAAAGAAACACGATTTACACGGTTTTCTAGAGACAGACATTAAGGGACAGAGGGAGTAGACCACGTGCCATGCAAGTCTTTCCCCCTGGTGGCCTGGTATCTGTAGATTCTGTATACTAGTAATAAACATAACAAAAATAAAGGAACTACTGGACAGCACGTGAACGGCGACAGCGCAGCAACATCGACACGACAGCCACCTGCCGGTTCCGGGTCGGCGCCGGCGCGCACGCGCACAGACATCAGACCTCAATCAAGCAGAGTCAGAGTCATGGAGTCCATGACTCCATGGCGGCCGTCAGGCTGGTGAGGACGAGGCAGCAGAGGAGGACGAAGGCGACGACGGCCATGTACGTGTCCGCGGCAGGAACAGGGGCAGCGCGGCCACCTGCGCCGGCGGCATTACGCGCCCTTCGGGTGAAGGCGAAGAAGCGGGCAAGAAGCACGGTGCCGGCGACCGCGGCTACGCCGACGGACTTGTAGACTCGCAGGGATCCACGTCGTAGGTAGACGCTGTAGAGGCCACCGGACGCGGCGAGGAGGAAGGCGGCGGCGGCCACGGTGAAGCTCGTCACCTGGGTTATGCTGGCGAAGCGCCCCGTCCCCTGCGAGTGATACTCCTCGCGGAAGACGCGGAGCAGAGGCATGGCGCATGGGAGGACGACGGCAGCGCCGGTGACAAGGGCCACGATAACAACGGGGCTCTTCTCCGTCCTGGCGATGCCGGCAACAACAAGCTGGAGCAGGCCTCGGGCGCCGGGGGCGCCGGACGCGACGAGGAGGCACGCGGAGACGAGGAAGGCGACGGCGAGGGACACGACCAGGGTGAAGTGCGCGAATCGGTCCGTGCGGCGCGGCGCCGGCGCGTGTGCGTCACCTCCCGCGCGCGCTGGCGCTGCCTTGCGGACGAAGCGCGCCAGCAGCGTGGCGCCGAGGACCTGGGCGGTGAGGACGGCCATGACGAAGACACAGATGGCTATGTCGGTCAGTGGGCTCCGCCCCGCGACGTCGAGGAGGAGGCGGAGCGCGTCGGGGAACCCCAACGCCCCGGCGCCGAGAGCCAGGACGATGATGCTCGGAACAAGGCTCGACGCCATATGGATGTGGATCACCCTCTCTTTCTCTCGCTCGCGTCTCGCGACTTCCTTCCCGTCCTGCCGTGGGCTTGAGAGGAACGGACGGCCACTGTGGGGTATTTGAAGGTGAGCGCGGTGAGGCCACGGCCGGCTTTGCGTGGTGGGATCCCCTGCGGCGGAGAGGGCCATGGCATGCACTACCCCGCTGCCTCCGTAGCGCAGAGGATCCGGGGATGCGTGGCGGCCTTTTGTCAACTACTATACGAGCAGTGGTTGGGCCGTTGGGGGCGACGCAGATCGAGACAACGCCCCGGGGCCGGTCGGAATGCTCACGATTTGACGTGCGTGCGTGGCGCAGGGACTGGCGAAGCTCAGTGCGGCAGATGGTTACCGGAGTCGGCAGGCACAAGGCTTCAACTAGCAGTAGCAGTAACAGTAACAGTAACAAACAGAGTGGTGTCGTGAGGCCCTTTGACGGTCACGGGTCACCTAATAAGCGATGGACTCCTCCACGTGGCGTGATCCCAATTCTCAAGTGGCCACGTACTGTTCTGTTGGCAAACTCCGTAATAACCGATACACTAATAAGGGAGACGCCTGCCAATGCCGTGAATTGTCACAGCGGCGACCTTGCAGAATGACTCGGCTCATTCCTCATTATTGTTATGGGATTGTCACACGGCACGGCAGGCCCGATATCTGTTCCTCGTGGCGTGCTATCAAGATCCTCTCCGTCACGCAAATCTGCAATCAGATCCGCCGGCGACCGGTTGCAGCTAGCGGCACCTCGTCTGAAACCTGCCCCCACTTTTGCCTGGTGTGAACGGCACGTGTGGGACCAGACATGGTTCGGGTTTCGTCAACCGGGTGGGGCCCACCTCTGTCGGGATGGGTCAAGCCTGTCAAGGGACACACAGAATTTCCGCGGGATCCCTCTTCTTCATCGTAATATGGTAGCGCCCGTATCCAGCGCAAGAAAGGTCAATATTTTGCAGCGAGCCTGCCACGCACCGCGTCAAGCAGCGGACAGAAAAAAATAGCCAAGCACACGGAAACCCTTCACGTGCCTCCGCACCTTGTGTTCCCAGTGTCACAGTTTGGTGGCGTTTTTTTTTCTTTTTGCTTATTAACCAACGGTTATTATTACCAACAAGAGAGCTCAACTGCATGTCGAGGTTGTGGTTGTGGATCAGATCAAACGACGATTGAATATATACTGTGGTGTAGTAATAAGTTTGGTAGGTCGAGTGGCAATTGCCATGTGTATAGTATAGGTATGACATCAAAATGCTAGCCCCCTAGGCCCATCCATTCAGGAATCAGGACCAAACATCATGAAGGCATTATGGTATGAACGTAGTACATGATATATTCGTTTTCGTTGGCCCTCCTCACCTCTTCTTCTTGCGATCGTGATTCGTGGCTGCCTGCTGCTCTTGGCCTCTCGTGCGTGCGATGGATCACATATTTTTATTTATTATTACTATCATTCACGCGTATCCACAAGCTGACTGGACTGGACGACTGGGCGCTGCCTGTCATGTTGCGCTGGGAATGTTGTGCCTTGCGTGTTTTAGCGTGATATATCAGAGAATCTACCGCGAGATCCGGTAGGATCAGCTGAGGGACATGCATGGATGTGAACATGCCATGTTGGGGAAGGGATCGGACTAGGACTAATTGTTTTTTGAGCTCATCTCCCATGCATGATAGCTGCATCGATCGATCTGATGCCTTTGCTTCCGCACCGCCCCCCTCCCTTTTACTAAACGTACACGTAGCAGAAGCTTTTTCTAGTAGAGTGGTAGGTCGACTTGGGATTGGCATTCGTAAGCATCACATGCATGGCAGTGCTAGCTCAAGGCGGAAATGGAGAGCCAAGGTAACCCCTAGCTGTGCCTAGTTGTGGCTGCGAAATGGAGCCAAGGTAACCCCTAGCTCATCGTGTCGTGTTGTGCCTGCCTGTATCGTGCCTCCTCAGGCCGTCGTGTCTGACAGACCGTGCCTAGTTGTGCTTCGTGCCAGTCTGCCGGCCCAAGGCACGGCTTGCAGGCCGTTTTTTCCGTGCTGGCCCATGACCCGTCATGCGAGAAAACTTCAAAATTCTCATAACTTTTCATCATTTTCAGTTTTTCACAAGTGTTTTATCGTTTTTAACAGGTCACAACTCAGTTATTAGTTACCAGAAATCATTTTAACTGAATGAACCGTTGGAATCACAGTCATCGGGTCGCTTCCGTGCCGCCTCTTAGACCGAGCCATGCTCGTACCGTGCCACGTGCTTAGGTGGTGACCCAGACACCGTGCCGTGCTCGGACTGGGCCAAAAAGTCGTGCCATGCATGGGTCAGGCCGTCGTGCCTCATGCCTTATGGCCAAATACTCACCGTTGAATCCCTGGTGATGATGGTGGTCATGGACCAACAATTGCTCAGCGTACGAAAAACACAAGGTTTGTGTGCTTGCCGGCTACTCGAGCTGCACGTGGGGGGTCAGGCCATCAGGGGGATAATCCCTGGTACCGTGGTACGCGTAGGACTAGCAGGTAGGAGTATCGACCAATGGAAGAGAGAGAGAGAGACCATACACATGGCATGCTTGACCTCTCATGGAGTCATGGTAAGCAAAGCAAACCCATAAAAAGGTATAGGTGCCTCTTTTTTAAGACTTTCTGATGTGCACTTATTAGCAGCGCCGCTTACTACCGATCTGCAGTTTCGTTTGGAGCGTGAAATCCGCTGCGCGTGATACGGTTTTTCTTTTTTTAAAAATCCTTGCCCAACAACCATTCCCATCTATTTTCTTGGACCACAGAGAAATGGAGCCATCAACTGCTGCTTAACTTTCTGTTTTCAATCGCTATGCAGTTGGTAGTTAGTACTGTAATCTCGATCGGATGAAATAAACATCCACGAAAGACGTACAATCTCACCTCATCTACATATATTCAATGCAATTATCTCCTGAATTAATACTACTGATGATGACTTGATGAGCTGACATGCTGAGAATACATATGCCTCGAATTCTGTTCTACCATTCCGACATACACGTACTACTAGAAACCTGCTGCTGCACAGCACAGCCGCCTGCCCGCCTGCCAATTCCCGAGAGGGGCCGGCATCGTCACTAGCGGCGCATGCGTGCTCCCCGCCGTCCGACTCGCTCCCGGACTAGGAGTGCGCATACGCCACAACCAGGACGCCGGCCACGACGGCCAGCTTGCCAAAGCGCCGCCGCCACGCGCCCGTGGAAGGTGTAGGGCGAGCAGAGGCGCCGGCGGCAATGCCTAGCTAGATCTCCGACGAGTGTTCTGTGTAGGCTGCGACGGTAATGGCAAGGAGGAGTAGCAGTGGCGAAGCTACTCACAAATCAACCCTGGTGCACTGCTTCAGTAACTTGCACAACTATATTGAAATACATGGTAAAAATAAGACTATTAAAGGGTAAAATTAAATTTACCCTAGTGACCGTGCACCGGGTATGGTCAACGTGGTGTCGCTCATGAGGAGTAGATTATATAGGCACAAACTGGTACTGCTATGCTACCAGTGTGATGTGAACCAAGGCGTTTGTAACCGTAGCGGTCTGTGTGGGTGTGCAACCAACATAGGCCTTGTTTGGATGTGCATGTATCTCCCTCAAACCATATGGTTTGGAGTGGATATTAGTTCAAATACATTCTAACCCATGTGGTTTGAGAGAGATATATGTGCATCCAAAAAAATAGCAACCTCTCACATAAATAAAACTTTTATACAAAAGATTATCTGCCACTAATAAGTTTCCTAGATAGACCACCGGATAGAGGGAGCGAAATGATGAGGGCGACTCCCGGGTCCGCCGCCGTCGCTGGCGGCCCGCCGCTGGCCTAGCTCGCTAGCTACGCCGGTTCCTCGGTAGGTGCCCCCCTCCCTCTCCCCCCCCCCCCCGCGCTGGTCCTCCCGTGCCCCTCTCCCCATTCCCCCGTGACCCCCCAACCTCAGATCTGCCATTGCGGGGTCGGAGACGTCGGGGACTTGGCCTGCGGAGGTGTACATGGCGTTGGAGGCGGGCTCGCCGGGTAGGCTGCTGGACGCGCTCGCCGGTGACTCGGTGGGTGCTGTCGGCTCTTCTTCGCGCCAGCGCTGGGCAGATCTGGAGGCTGACCCTTTGCCGTCGGCCGCGGATTTCTTCGCTGGCTCACCGGGCTTGCTCCGAGAGGTCCTCGCCCATGGTCCTGGGGAGCGTTATAACACCCTAAAATTTGAAATAGAAATTAGATTTGAATTTAAATTAAATTTGATTTATTTCAAACAATTTTGTGCTCATAGAATTAAATAAATAAAACTTAAACAAATATTAAATGTTAGGGTGCAACATGATGTGCATTTCATGCCTTTGCATATTTTCTTGGGTTGTTTGAATTTGCAAAGTTTAAAAAGGATTTCAAAACTCTTTTAGAAATCCATTTGGAAAATCTTTTGCAAATAGAAAATAAAAAGAAAAGAAAAGCTCTCTCTCTTTTTCTCCCTCTCTCAAACCAGCCCAGCCTGCAACCCCTCCCGCTTGGGCCGGCCTGGTGCTTCTCGGCCCAGCTCCTGCTTGGTCACGCTTCCCCCCTTCTTCTCTCGATGACGCAACGGCCCCGCGTGTCAGTGCCTCCTTCTACCTCCCTCGAACGGCCGAGCCGAACTCTGCTCGGCAGAGCCAACCGACCCCGCGCCCTTCCCGTGAGCAGGCGAGTCCACGTGGGACTCTATCCATCTGCTGCTTTAAATAGCGCCGCAACCCTACGTTGCTTCGCCCAACCAAAAGCTCGAGTTTTCGCCTCGCCTTGCAACAGCAGCGCCAGCGCCACCGCAGCCATTGCCGCCGCTCTGTTCGCATCGTCGAACTCGCTGAACCGCCTCGTCGCCGGCAAAGGTCTCCGGTGAGGCTTCGGGTCGACTAGACGAACTCGCCGACACCTTTTCTTCTCTGTTTTTCACTTCGGCTTGCTCACTCGGGTTCACCGGCGTGTACAGGAAGCCCGCCGCCACTGTTCATCGTCGCCGGCCTTTCTCGGTCGTCCCCAAGCTCTTCTGTCACCTCCGGTGAGTTCGCCATCGCTTCCTCTCGCTCACCGACGCCTTCGTTTGCGAAGCCGATCACCCTAGCTCGAGCTCGCTTCGCGCCGCCGTGCTCCGGCCGTACGGCCATGGCGTCGGCCCAGCCGGGCTCCTGTTCCCCCGATGGGGAACTCCTCTTGATCTCCCTTCTAATCTCGTTCCTCCATCTCAGATCCAAGGGACCAGATTGCCCCGTACCCCTTCGTGGAACGTTTTTATAAAGAGCCCTTCAGATTTTTGCTATTGAATCCGCCATCCAGAGCTGATCCGTTTACGATTTATTTTAATTCGTTAAAGTTCATCTTAATTACAGATTTGCCACTGATCTTTAAATGCTAATAATTTGTTCGTTTTTAATCCAAATCGATCCGTTCAAGTTGCATTAGATCCGTAATTTTATGCTCTATCCAGTAGTAGAGTTTTCACCTATGTTAATTACTTTTGAAAATAAAAGTTCGATTAATTCTTTTAATGCTTTAATCTTGCTCTTTAAAATCTTGTTTAATCTATAGTTTTTTTCGTTTTAGATCTGTTTAGCGTGATTTACGCGTCCTTGTGATCGTAGTATAGTATAGGTCTATTTTATAACCTTTTCAAAACCTCTTTATTGTTTATGGTGTAATGTTCTAATTAAATCTTTATTGCTTCATGCATGATTGTTCGGATGATTGCGTGGTGATGTTGATCGAGTACAGCCGGTGAGATTTTCGGTGTTCTAGAGTTCTTTGCAGAAGTTCAGGAGCCCGAGGAGTTCTGTGATCAAGGCAAGTTTAACATGGGATCCTCCTTGTTGTCCTATTCACCATAATTCATCTAGTCATGATTGCATGTGTCTTAATTGATTCCTATTTAGATCTCTACCATAGTTTGTTACCCTGTACCTTGTCACCTTGGGATACTTTTGCATATGGGTAGATCTGCTATGCTTTATGAGTTATGAGAAGAATCTTGACTAATGATATATGCAACAACGAGATAAAATTGACTTTTATAGCAACTTGGAATAGGACACCACTGTAGGGCAAAAGCTGGGATAATAATGCAACCATGAGTGCTATATGGCTCTGGCTTTAGTCAAGTATGGAGATTCGTACCGGCATGTTGGCAGTTCGTGAAAGGCACCATTGCCGAGCTGGTTGTAGGGCATGGCCTAGGGTGGATACCGCTTCGAAAGGTATCATCGAGTAGGGGCTTTACATACCCCTTGCCCTTGGGTCCGTAAGGTCTGTCGACATGTTGGGAAGACTTTTGAAAGACTTCATAGTGTATGTAACACCCCGGGTGTTATAACTTAATTAAAATTTGATCATGTCATCATATGCATTAAGCATCATTCAATTGTTTGAAAACCTGGATATGCATTGAACTAAAATGAATTTATTTGTTTATGTTTGATCAATTGGTTGTATGCAGGTCATCTTTTCAAATTCTCAACATTTAAAATTTGGAATCCAAACCCTTTTCCCAGAGGGGTTGGATTAAACCCTAAACATGATTTTCAAAATCTATAAAGTTTTTGCTTTGTGGTGTTTAAGCAAAGTTGTAGATCTTAAGTTTTTGAGCATCTTTCGTGTTCAAAGTTTTTCCGGAAAACCCCTAGAAGCTTGAGCATTTTGCAAAATAGCCGCAGGGTCAGTTTTGTCCTTTCATCGAGCAGTTGCATGGCGGGGTCGTTCTCGACGCCCACCCCTGTCCGACACAACCGTGCGACACCTGTCCAGGGACGCACGTCTTGTCGAGTGTACGTGGCGAAATCACGGAACCCGTTGCCGTCTTTCAAAGCGGGGCACCGTTCTCTCTGTATCCCTTTCCACGCCACTGCTCTTCTCTAATCTGCTCTGCCTTGTTCCGTCGAGCGCTCCACCTCCATTGACGAACTCGTCCGAGCTCGTTAGCCACTTCCAACCACTCAATCCTTTGCCATTTTCTTCGCTTTGACCTTGCGCATCCTCGGGGTGAGTTAGTTGAAGTCGCCGAGCCTGTATTCGTTCAGTGCGGATCCGTCTTTCTCAGCTCCGACGAGACCGCCGCCGCTCTGGTCCGTCTTCGACCGGGCTACACAGGAGCCGCATTGACTTTGTACCTTGTGTTTCTTGCTCCTTGTTCATCTCTGAATCTTGTCGGTTTCTCCGTTTTGCAAATGGTGGACCATAGCTCCGGGAACATCTTCGTTGCCGCGCAGTTCTTCATCTCCGCCGGCACGTTCTCCGTCGACGGTCGTCTCTGCTTCATCTCCGGCCACGCTTGCTTGTGTTTCGTGACTAGGGTGAGCTCCTCGACCTCTCTGCTCTACTCGTTTGTCCTTGTGTCGAGCCTTCGAGCTCTGTCCTCGAGCACCGCCGCTGTTCTTGTTCGGCGCGGCGGAGTGTTCGTCGTCTAGTCATTGTAGTTGATCTTTTTGAAGTCGAAGTCTTGCGCTAGCTTCGCCTAGCCGTCCTGAGTCTGTTTCGAGGGATAGTTTCCCTCGAGCGCGTGCGTGTTCTCTTCGGCACGCGTCGCGCAGATCTCCGTCGACCGCCAGTGCCGTCGACGAGGGTGTTGATTTTAGCTCTGAGTCTGTTTCGTGCGCGCTTCGCGTTGTTGGGCCCGCTTAGCGTGCTAGAGTGTTAGTTGAGCTAATCGAGGTCTGTTCGAGGCCTGTGTCCGTCGGCATGTGTGCGGTCGAGCTTGGTTCACCGCCATTGCCGTCAACGAAGTCTTCTGGGTAGGTTTTAGCCTCGTTTCTGTTGGGCGTCTTGCTCGCGGTGGTCCTCTGAGCCGTGATCGAGGCCCAGCTTCATCGATCGAGGCCTAGCTTCTCTGATCGAGGGTCGATCGAGGTCTAATGTCTCTGATCGAGGTCTAGCTTCTTCAGTCGAGGCCTAGTTTCTTCGATCGAGGTCTGTTCTCGATGGTGCGCGATCGGTCGAGCCCCGGCAGATCGCCAGCACCCTCGGTGAGGTGTCTCTGAGGGTTTGTTTAGGTCGTGGCGTACCTCGTTGGGTTCGGCTCGGCGAGCCGAAGCATGTTCGAGGGGTAGCCGTTCGGTTTGGTCACCGACGGCGACTCGCCGCCGTGTTTTGTGGTTCTCGACGCCGCTCGAGCGTCTGTGTCTCTGTTGGGCGGGTCTTCGCCGTCCGTAGGTTTTGTGCAGAGTTGTTCCGGTTTCCTATTTAGTTCAGTATGCTTTTAATACCGTCAAAATGCCCTGTTTAATTATAAAATGTTTAGAAACCCTAATAACTTTAGGCCTTGAATGATTTTGGATTATTTGATACATATGGTCATGGTCCAGTGACAAACACAAGTTGGACATGCTCGATGTAATGTTGTTTGCTCAGTTCGTTTGGATGTAATTATTAACTTAGATAATCAAGATAAATAGGGTTTAATTAATTTGCTTTCTAACCTAGTGTTGCTTTCCTTCATGAAGGGAAGTTGTACTCAAGGTGTAATCTGTTTTAGTCTTCTCTTATGAGCTTGTTTGTTTGAGTTGAGTATCATGTTTACTATTCAAGCATCATCTAAGACATGTCATTATATCGTGTAGATTATTCGTTGGTTGGGTTGGATACCTCTAGTGCAGAGGTTTTCTCTCTTGAATCTGAGCCCGAGCTCGTTTATCCCTCCAACCAAGGTAAGCCCCGGTGCATTCAAACACTTCCTTGTATTTAAAATGATTGCTTTAAATACACTTATGTTTATACTATTGCATTACGATATTCAATTAAATTCCTACTTGATGCATAGCCTTACCTTGAATTATTTATTCGTGTACCTTGATACTGTTTTAAAAATACGAATGTTGCTTTATGCTGCTTAGCAATGCTTAGACCGATAGAGTCAGATGATTTCCTGTCATCTGCGAGAATAGGTGATAACTTGATTGCTTCAGCAATGGTTCTGTTTTTGAGAAGAATAGCGGATTGCTGCGGCAAATGGCTATGTCTTCTTGATGGAAGTAATAATCTGAGACCGGGTGGACACGGTGTTGGAGAGCCACCAGATGTGGATATCTGGTGAGCGGGTTCTTTCCGCCTGTGTCGATTAGGAACCATCCGTTGTAGACGTCCAAGGGTTGTGACTTTGGAGTACTTATCACATACTCCGGGAAGCTGGACTCTGGCTATTCTCGCTTGAAGAACGGTTAACCCGCACTGGGAGTGGAGAGATGGCGAGAATAGTGTGTACCCTCCAAGTTAGCGAACTGGATGGAGGTGTACTGTGCTCTCGGGTGGCGGAACCCCGGTCTTGGCGAGAGGATCCAGGGAAAGGTAGTCATATGCGTGCTTTAAGCGGTTGTATATGTCGTGTGATAGGGAAGCCCCAGCTGGGATAAACTGGTTCGAATCGTCGTGTTCCTCGGATATGGAAACATGACCCTGTCCTCTACCGCGTAGTAATACACTTTAACTGGATACTTGTTGGATCCCTTCGTGGATGTTTATTACCTTGTTATCGATCATACATCTAGATCGATACTTGAGTAATCTCATGGATAACATAAATGATTTCAATTCTTTTATAAATGCTTATTTACGCAAAATACTTGATTCTTGCAAACCACACCTTGAATCCTATGACTTGCATACTGTTTTGTCCACCAAATACTTTTCTTTGTCGGATAAGTCTTGTGGAGTACTCCCGTACTCAGGGTTTGTTAACCCCTGTTGCAGATGAGGATCACAACCCGGTTTGTGTGGCTTCTTGCTGTATGACCGTGGTTAGTGTAGATGAAGATGAAGAATAAGTTGTCTTTGCTTGACTCTTGGGCAAGAGTACCTTTATCAGCAGCTTGATGTATCTTTATCATATGACACTAAGTTATGTTTCAAAACTTATGGTTTGTAATATGACTTTAAATTTCCGCTACTTTGATGTAATATAAAAATTTCGTATTACTTCTGTCATGATTGTAATAAGGTGATCCTGTTCGGAAAGAGGTGGATGACCCACTGCAAAGTGGCGACACCTGATGGGCTAATTAAGGTTTGGATCATCTGTTGGGATTAAGTGGTTAATCCTGACAAGTGGGTCCTATCTTAAGAGGTTCTATCACAGTGTACCCTGCCCACTCACCTTGGCAGTGTTTTGGGAGTTATAAACCCGGGCATATGGGCTACACGGCTTGTGGGTAAAGTGCGTAACCTCTGCATAGTGTAAATCTATCATGATAGCCGTGCTCACGGCCACGAGCAGCCTGGAAAACTCACAGTGTAGATGATCATGTTGTTTAATTGTTAATGTTGATTACTATTCTTATCATGTGGTTATTAACTGGGTTATGCATAACTAAAGCTAAGTGTTGGTAAAACTTGACCAAGCTAAAAGCAACCGCAGTTCAGACAGTGTCAGCCTTTGAGCTTCATAACCCTGTGTTACTCTTGCTGAGTACTTTAAGTGCTCACCCTTGCTTTATCACCCTCATCAGATGGCTATGAAGACTACCGTGAAGAGTACTAGGCTAGTGGTCAACCAGTCAGCGTTCCCTGTGAAGCGGAGCTTCATTGCTAGCGTTATCTTTATTTCCGCTGTTATGTTTAAGAATATTATTCATTATGTAATAAGCACTCAGTGATGGTACTATTTAAAGATTTGTCGGCTTATGTGTGTGATTGATCTCTGGGCACACATGAGTAATTCGCATTCAATTTTATTCTTAAAATTGGGTGTGACAAGCGTTTGCACCTCAGTGACTCGGAGGACTTCTCGGAGTTTGAGTCGCAAGCGGAGCCGGCCCCTGCGCCGCCGGTGGATGAAAGGGGGAAGGAGTCGATGGCCATGGTCGCCCGCAAGCGGCGTCGGAAGGAGCGACATCGACATTGAAGGCCTGTTGAGGGATTCATGGCGGCAGCTCGACGAGCCCCTTCTCCACGGCAGGGTGGTGCGTCTCACCGCCGCTCTTCGCCGGTTTCGCACCCTGCGTGGTCGCGTGGCCAGCCGGATTTGGATGGGTTCTACAGTGTCGTCAGCAGGAGGTTCGGCCGCCAGTGCACCCCACCGCGGTCGTCTCGCTCACCGCCGCCGCCGGAGCTAGCTGGGGTGTGCTATAATTGCTTCCGTCCTGGGCATATCAGGGCACAATGCCGAAATATTGCATGATGTTTCAACTGCTGGGGGGAGGGGCACCTTGCTGCCAAATGTCATCTCCCTCGGCAACGGAGGGGATCCAAGAGGGTGCGCACGCCCATGGCTACCGGGCGAGGACAAGGTGGCTCGAGTCGAGTGGTTTGATGGTTTGGGCCGCAAAACCATCGGAAGACGGTTTCTGAGTTTGGGCCTCAAAACTCGAGGTTCGATAGTTGAGCCGAAAGCTACCGGTGGAGGGTTTCGCAGGTTTGGGCCTCAAAACCCGGGCGGAGCTTCCGAGGAAGCGGGGATGGCACGTGGCAGAATCCTGGAGGTTGCGTCGAGGCGACGACAACTCCTGACAGGAAGCGGGGCCGTCCATTCAAAATGCGGGAGATATTTTCCGGAGCTTGGACTGCAATGCTTAGGCTAGGTAGTTCACTCATGTATCTAGGGGGGTCTTTGGGAAATAGCCAAAGCCCTATAAATAGGGGGTGAAGGGGTATCCCTCATCCCATCTCTTGAACCCTAATCATTTGCCCCAACTCTCTCTCTACCCTCTCTCTAGTTCATGAGATCCCTAGGTTGATCTCTCCAACCTTTGTAAGGATTTGCACTTTGTTTTTGGTGGGAATCGGAGGCCTTACCCACCGTAGGCCATGGCGCCTTTGATTTCGTGATCGAGTCTCCGGTTTGCTTGTGTTCTTTGCATTTTGCTTTTTGCTCTCCTTTGATCTCGAGTTGAGATTTTTCTCTATGGAGTAGTTCTTGCAAAACCATTTGAACCAAGTTGTTCGTAATCATGAGGAGCATCTTTGCACCAAAGGGTTTCTCCTCAAACCTCACGAGTACGTAGATCGGGTGATTTCTTTGCGGTGTTCTTCGTTCTTGAGCTTTTCCCCAAATCTCCTCTCCCCCCGTTGCTCTAAGCCAAATTGAGCGATGATTTCTTCGGGATAGCTCCCCAACTATACAAGGATCATGCCTACAAAGTTTGGTTGCAGTTGGTGATCATTTGGTTGAGTTTTGGGAAGATTTGACGGAGTAGAAACCGTTTTCGCGGGTTTCAGTTTCTCTGTTCGTGAGCTCCGGACTGCCCTTCGGACGACTTGCCCTTAGCTCCGGACCATAGCAACTGGTCCGGTGGTCTTGACCAGTGCACCTGTCAAGCAGCGAAGGGTGTCGGACCAAGCTCCGGACTACCTTGCTTCTGGGCTCCAGACCATATCTCATTGGTCTGGTGGTCCTGCTCAGGCAAGCTACAAAGCGTCGGACCAGCGTATATAGTCCGACGGTGCGTGTCCGACGACTAGTCCGAAGCAGGGGTGCGTACTGTGTTGTTTTGAGGGAGTAAGGAAGAGCATCGGACCAGGCGTCGGACCAAGCACCGGACCCTGTTCAATGGTCCGGAGGTCCTGACAGAGTGGTCCGGAGGTTGTTGTTTTCGTGTGTTTCGCTTAGGTTCTTGCCTCTTTTTCGTAGGGGTTGAGAACTTGGTTTTCAGGGTTTCCGGTGAGTTTTTCCTCCACTGCCGGTGAGCTCTCATTTCTCTGTTTTCATCACTGGGTTTGGTTTTTGGGAAGACTGACCCGAATATTTCAAGAGAAATTTGAGGCTCCCATTCACCCCCCTCTGGTCGCCGTTCTCGGTCCTTCAAAAGAAAAGAAAATAAAAGGCAAAGTCGGCGAAGCAACATGCGTTCCTCTCGTCTGCTTGTGGTTTTTGAAGGACCGAGAACGGCGGCCGGGGGGGGGGGGTGAATGGGAGCCTCAAAGTTCACTCGGAAATATTCGGGCCACTCTTCCCAAAAACAACCCCAGCAAGCAAGCTTACTCCACCAGCAAGATCATGACCCTAGATAGGGTGGATACCTTTGGTAATGACCAAGAGGTACAACGGACCTTCCGGAAACCAAGAACTCAAACCGAGACACCGATAGTGAGGCTCTCAAACCCTATGGAGAAGAGAAGAGAGCTCCCCCAAAAATACTTATGAGAACTGGTCTCAAATGTGTTTCATCAAGTTCCCTGCGTGATTACGAAACCAACGCAACAAACGGAACTCAATTCAGAGTCCGGATGAGGGAGAAACGGCCAAAACAGCGACGAAGAAAATCGTGAAAAACCTTGCTGGAAGGCCGACGGATGCTGGCGATGGACGGTCCGTTGGGCGACGGACGGTCCGTTGGCAGAGTCCAACGCACCTAGAAAAAATCAGCCCCTACTAGAAGGGCGACGGACGCTGGCGAACGACGCTGACAGAGGGCGACGGACGGTGAGAAGAGGGTCCGACGCAAAATCGAAGGATGCCGACAAGCGGAGCGACGGACGCTGACGTTAGCACGTACCAGTGTCCGACGCGAAACCCTCGGAGCGTCCGACGCCCCCGACAGAAATGCAGAAACCACGAAAAGCGAATTTCTCTTTGCCAAAACTTCCCAAATCTCAACCAAATGATCACCAACTGCAACCAAACTTTGTAGGCATGATCCTTGTACAGTTGGGGAGCTAATCCAAAGAAATCATCGCTCAATTTGGTGAGAATTAAAGAGAAACGAGGATTTGAGGGAAAAGGGGCAAGACCGAAGAACACCGCAAAGAAATCACCCGATCTACGCACTCGTGAGGTTTGAGGGGAATTCCTTTGGTGCAAAGATGCTCCTCACGAATACGAACAACTTGGTTCAAACGGATTTGCAAGAGCTACTCCCTATAAAGATAAATCATCTCGGGAAAAAGAGGGAGCAAAAGCAAAATGCGAAGAACACAAGCAAAACGGGGACACGATCAAGAAGTCGAAGCCACCATGGCTTACGGAGGTTACGGCTTCCGATTCCTCGCAACAAACTCAAGTTCTTACAGAGGTTGGTGAAATCAACCTAGGGATCTCATGAACTAGAGAGAGGGTAGAGAGAGAGAGAGAGTTGGGGCAAATGATTAGGGTTCAAGAGATGGGATGAGGGATACCCCTTGACCCCCTATTTATAGGGATTTGGCTATTTCCCAAAGACCCCCCTAGATACATGAGTGAACTACCTGTCCTAAGCATTGCAGTCCAAGCTCCGGAAAATATCTCCCACATTTTGAATGGACGGCCCCGCTTCATGCCAGGAGTTGCCGTCGCCTCGACGCAACCTCCAAGATTTCGCCACGTGCCATCCCCGCTTCCTCGGAAGCTCTGCCCGGGTTTTGAGGCCCAAACCCGCGAAACCCGCCACCGGTAGCTTTCGGCTCAACTATCGAACCTCGAGTTTTGAGGCCCAAACTCAGAAACCATCCTCCGATGGTTTTGAGGTCCAAACCACCAAACCGCTCGACTCGTGCCGCCTCGTCCTCGCCCGGCCCAGCTCCGAGTCCCCTGAGCCTCCTGCTCGACTCGCTCGCTGACCATCTTGACTTGGCCAACATGGTCTACCTCCATGTCTTGTCGCGCTCGCCGGTGCCAAGTACTAGCCACCACAGCTAGTCCGCCGGCGCCCATGGTCCCTCAGTCCGAGCCCCGCTTCCGCCCTTCACCGCTCTCAGTCCATCGGCACGGCAAGCCTCTACTCGACCTTTTCCACGCCATTGACCACTGTCACTAGGCATAGTACCTGCACACCACAAGCCGATAGACAGGCACACATTTGCTTTCGCAAAGATTAGTAGTAAGCCACTCAAACTGAAACACTCAAGTGTTGGGAAATCACTCATCACAAAACTGAACATACATGGGTACTTATCCACCATGTGTTCGCAATCTCCCCCTTGATTAGTGCATTGTCAACACAAGTGCATTTCATATTTGAGTCACAAGGTAAAGCTCTCCAAATGACCAAAAGCTAAGAAAGCCAAAATGGGGTCACTTGAGAGAAGCAAAACGCATCCAAAACTTGGTTCCCAAAGACATGGGCAACGGCTCAACGCAACCAAGCAAAACAAAACTAGCCCTCAAGAAGAGGCAGAAAACGGGTTCAACACCGCTAGCAAAGCAAGATACCAAACACATCACTCAAAACTCAGAATACCAAAAGAAGCAACAAGAGAAGCTCAAAGATACCAATTGAAGTGCATAAAGCTCAAGAAGCCAATCAAAACCTGTCGGAGCCAAAACACAAGCTAGACCCTCCAGAGGAGGCAAAGGCTCAACAATCTAGAAAAAGCTCCCCCTGGGCGAAAGCATACACAAGATACCAAGAAAAGGTGAAAAGAGTCACATTTTCCCTTTGAACACATATCTCTCCCCCATGCTTTCTTCCCATAATGCACAACTCTCCCCCTTAAGTGTAGATGGAGTGAAATGCACATCTCTCTCCCCCTTGTTGACACATGAACCTCATCAAAGCTCAAAACTCAAGAACCAGTCACAAATGTCATGATATGCAAAATGAGTGCAACAAGCTTCATATATAGAGCTAAGACAATGAAAGGATGCTCTAAGCGATGTGATCCTGTGAGAATAGGAAAAGCTCTACATGCCCAACTAAGACGCAGGTTGAGATAAAGATCACTTTAGAAGCTATTTTAGAAAGCATTACATGTGTGAGCAAGGAATTTGTATCACCTCCTAGAGACAACTAGACATGGCAAACAAGATAGGACCTATCTCAAAGCAATCTCATGTATAGCAATTAAAACTATCCCTAGCAAAGTTCATACAACAAGCCAATGACCCAACTGAATGAATTTTTCAAATTTCAGAGTTTTGTAGCCAAATTTCAGTTTTAGGCACATTTAAGTTGTATGCGAGTGGTTGTAAGCAAAGTGATATCACTGCTTACCAACCGGGCAAAGTCAAATGACTTAACACACCGGTTTTGGTCATACACGACACCGCTCAAGTATCAACCCATATGGGAAGCAGTCTCGAACACACGGTGAAGTGCTCACAATGCAAACCCAACTCGATCTTTCCAATTCACAAAATAGAGAGCAATTTCATTTTAGATCAATTTTAAGCATGGTGCTCAATGGAAGTGAATGAAACAATGAAGAGCCATAGTTACAAGCTATATATAAGGCAGCCAAAAAGGATCTTCAAAAGCCTACACATGCTAGTGCCATTTCAGAGGTGACATGGAGAATTAAATTCAGTTTTAAAGCTTTTCTAACTTAGCTCTATTGCATATCAAGAGATCAAAGAGAGTCTAAGTTAGGTAACACCATAGACACATAAAGCACCTCAAACAGAGCATAGATTTATTAATCGGCTATAGGTATGAAGCTTAAAATGAACTAAGTCACAAATGCAAATGAGATGCAAAAAACAATGACACCAAAAGAAAGAAAGAGAAAGAAAAGGCAAATAAGAACCAAAAGAAATATGAAACACAAAGCTTTCCTCCTCTAAAAAGGAAAGCAAACACCCAACTCGCCCCAAAGACGAGAAAACGCAGCTTGATCGAGAGGTTTTGTGAGAATATCCGCAAGCTGGTTTTGGGTCTCGACATGCCGGAGGTCAATGTCACCCTTCTCATAATGATCTCACAAGAAGTGAAAGCGGACCTCAATGTGCTTGGTCTTAGAATGAAGCACAGGATTTTTGGCCACACTAATTGCACTCGTGCTATCGCAAAGCAGAGGCACCTTAGTAAGCTCAAGACCGAAATCTTTCAAAGTCGCAATCATCCAAAGCAACTGCGAGCAACATCTAGCGGTAGCAACATACTCAGCTTCGCAAGTCGATTGAGCCACGCTAGACTGTTTGCGAGAAGACCAAGACACAAGAGAAGACCCGAGAAACTGGCAAATCCCTGAAGTGGACTTCCGATCAAGACGGCAACCGGCAAAATCGGCATCAGAATAACCACAAAGCACAAGAGAGGAGGAGGCGGAAAACCAAAGACCAAATTCGGGAGTGAAGCGCAAATACCTCATGATGCGTTTCACTGCCTGCTTGTGCGATGTCTGTGGGGACGCCTGAAAGCGAGCACACAGGCAGACGGTGAACTGAATGTCCGGTTGGGTCGCCGTTAGGTACAGAAGCGACCCGATCATGCTGCGGTACTTCGTCTGGTCCACCGCTTCTCCTTCCTCATCCGCATCCAAGGCAGTCATGGTCGACATGGGTGTCGAGAGGGGCTTTGCCTCGCCCATGTCAAACTTCTTCAAGATATCCTTTGTGTACTTGCCTTGGTGCACAAACGTCCCTTCCCGGGTTTGCTTAATTTGCAACCCGAGAAAGAAGGTCAACTCTCCCATCATTCTCATCTCAAATTCCCTGCTCATAAGATCTGCAAACTTGGCAACAAGAGCATGAGAAGAACCACCAAAGATGATATCATCCACGTATATTTGGACGAGGAGAGTGTCTTTGCCTTGCTTGAGGAGAAACAACATCTTATCTACCGATCCCATTTTAAAAGCCTTAGCAAGCAAAAACGTTTTCAACCTATCGTACCATGCTCTAGGGGCTTGTTTCAAATCATACAAAGCTTTGTGGAGTTTAAAAACATGGTTTGGAAACTTGGGATTTTCGAAATCGGGAGGTTATTTAACATAATCTTCCTCCTCTATGTAGTCGTTTAAGAAAGCACTCTTAACGTCCATTTGAAAAAGTTTAAAACCCTTGGAAGCCACAAAAGCTAGAAGGATTCTAATGGCTTCTAAACGAGCTACGGGAGCAAAGGTTTCCTCATAGTCTATCCCCTCCTTCTGACAAAAGCCTTGAGCTACCAACCTAGCCTTGTTGCGCACTACCACCCCATCCTCACTTTGTTTGTTTTTGAAAACCCATTTGGTACCTATGGGGTGGCAACTAGGTGGTGGAGGAATTAAGACCTAAACGCGGTTTCGCTCAAAATTTTCTAACTCCTCAAGCATGGCATTAACCTAATCTGGATCCATCAATGCGTGTCCAATATCTCGGGGCTCAAAAGACGCGACAAAAGCCGAATGAGCAAAGTGGGAGAGATGATACGACCTGGAGCGTGTGGTACGCTCGTTGATGTCGCCGATCATAGTCTGAGGAGGGTGATGATGCTGAATGTGTAGCGGCGCCACACGTGAAGAAGTCGCCTCCCCCTCGACAGCAGCTGGAGCTCCCTCAGGTGCAACGGGCACCGACTGAGGAAGCTGCTCGAACGGCCCCCATGTCGAAGAAGTAGAAGGGTCAGGGCTGTGAGCCGAAGTAGACGTCACAGGGTCGACTGGGGCAGCCGGTGGAGTCGGCTCGGGATCACCCCAATCGGCGTCATCCTACTCCTCCTCCACAAAAATGCTGGTGTTCACCTCATCATCACCTGCAAGCTCAAAAGTAGTGGAACTACAAGGCATGGTCTCATCGAAAGTAATCTCACAAGTCTCCATCACTCGGTTAGTTTCAAGGTTAAGAGCACGATAAGCACGAGAGTGAGTAGAATAACCAAGAAAGATACTGTCAGAAGACCGTGATTCAAATTTGTCCAACTTACCGCCCTTTTTGAGGATGAAACACTTGCACCCAAACACCCATAGGTGACTTACCTTGGGTGGTCTCCCAAATCGCAACTCATAAGAAGTCTTCTTCTTGAAAGCCTGGAGAAAAATGCGATTGGAAACATAGCAAGCAGAATTAATCGCTTCGGCCCAATACCGCCTAGGAGTCCTATGCTCATTGAGCATCGTCCTGGCCATCTCAACAAGGGTCCGATTCTTGCGCTCAACAACACCATTCTGCTGGGGAGTGTAAGGAGAGGAAAACTGGTGATTGAGACCCAAAGAAGAGCAAAGAGATGCAAATTGAGCATTCTTGAATTCTGTGCCATTGTCACTGCGAATAGCTCTCATGGCATGCTTAGGTAGCTCATTTTGCAATCTCAAAATCAGATCTCGCACATGCATAAAAGCCTCATCCTTACTCTCCAAAAAGAACACCCAAGAGTACCTCGAGTAGTCATCAACGACTACAACCACATACCACTTCCCTCCTTCCGACCTAACCCGAGTTGGACCAACTGTGTCCATGTGTAAGAGCTCGCCATGTTGTTTGGTCATAATCTGAGTCACCGGAGGATGGGAAGCGGCAACCATCTTGCCATGCCTGCAAGGATGGCAAACCAAATCCTTCTCAAACTTTAGCTTTGGCAATCCTTGGATAAGGTCCATCGAGCTAAGCCTTGCAAGCAAGTCAAAACTCAGATGTCCCAATCTCCTATGCCACTTCCAAAGTTCGGAAGAAGAACCAGCAAGAAGACAACGAGAAGGTCCGGAAGAGATAGAAAAATCTGCACGAAAAACCTTCCCGAAGGGTAAAATCCGGCAAACAAGCTCACCACGAGAGTCCAAAATCCGAGACAAGCTTGGCTTAAATCTCACCTCAAAACCTTCTTCAAGGAGTTACGAAACCGATAGAAGGTTAAAATGTAAATTCGCAACCAAAACAACATCCTTCAGGACAAAAGACGAATTGACTCGGATGGACCCCCGGGAGACAACCTTACCTTTACTCTTGTCCCCGAAAGTGATGTACTCGGTGTGGCGCACGGGGTCGAGGCTGGAGAACCACTTGGCACTTCCGGTCATATGGCGTGAGCATCCGGAATCCACGAGCCAAGTCTCCTCCAGTCCTCCTTCCTACATCAATAAAAAGACATAGGATGAGCAAACGGCGCAACACTGGGGTTAGTAAACTATGAAGGATACCAGTGTTGTCCTATTTGTCCAAAGAAAAGGTTAGGAGGCATACAAAACATCTCCTGTCCCATGGGGGGATAGCGATCAGCACGATAGGGAAAACGTGGTCCGCTAGCGAAGGGAGGAGTAAAGCCACCGCCACGAGGCCCGTAGTCGTATGGGTCACGACCGGAACCCCGCCGGGCACGGCCACCGCGTGGTCTCGCCTCCTGAGGCCTAGCACCGTGAGGCATTGTACCTCTAGGCCTAGAAGTGCGCCTCTGAATTTCCGGTTCACGCACCCCAACTCATGGGTGGTACATGTCCCGGTTGTTCAACTCAACCTGCATCCGATCATCTCTCTTTCTCCTATAGCAAAACACAACCAAGTGCCCATCCCGCTCACAATACTAACAATGGTACCTCACCACACTCTTGGTAGGTACTCTCTTGTTGGGTTGGGTGGTTCTAACTTTCTTAGGAAGGGGATCACTAGAGATGTCTGGCAGTGTGTCAAGTGGGTTGCGAAAATGGTTCGGTTTGACAATCCACACTTACTTCTGTGGAGTGGTTTTGGGTGGCTCTTCAAACACACCATCTCTCACAGGAAACTCAGAGGGGTTGGTAGGCTTAGGTGGAGTGATCTTGGTAAGCTTGGGTGTTGTGGTGGGTTTCTCATTCTCGCTCAAACCACTGCACTCACCGGTCTTACCGAACATGCTATCGTCCTTCCCACCTATAGAAAAGCCTACTCCCGTGCTGCCAGCTCGCTTGCATTGGCTAAGCCTACCAACTGCAGCTCTCGGCAAGACACCCAGCTCAAGATGGACCGAAGGTATGTGTTTTCTTCCTCGGTACTTATCTTTTCGTGTCTGCACGATGTGATCTCAAGCTCCAAAGCCTCAAAGCGATCCAACTCTCTAGTGCTATCTGAGCTGACCTTCTCTAACACAGCAATCCTAGCATCCTTCTGTGTCAGCTCAGAACGCAAGCCTAAGCAAGACTTGCACGCACCAAGTAAGCTAGGCCTAGCCTTCAGCTCACTGACCTCCTCAAGTAGAGTGCCATACTTGTCCTGGAGAGTGACAAGATCAGACATGTGAATGGCACAAGCATCACACTCTACCTCCTCAGTAACCACCACTTGTGTCTTAGCAAACTCTAACTCATGAAGCGTGCTAAGGTACTTTGCCTTAAAATCGTTCCTCTCACAAGCGGCATACTTGAGCAAAGCATCCTGACTAAGCAAGGTGTCGTTCAGAGACTCGAGCTCGAGAGAGAGGGATTCGATGGTGGGTGATACCTCGGGTGTGTCGGAGTCATAGTCGTAGTCGGGGCCATCCTTGCTCTTCCCGACCTTGCCTTCTTCAATCGCCATGGCGCAAAATCCACCATGCTTGGCGTCGGCGTAGAAGCAGAGGCCGTTGAGCTTGTCCTCAACCTTTCCCTTCGACTCATCGTCGCTTGAGGAAGAGCCCCCGTCGGAGGAGGCATCGATATCGCTGAGGGAGGCGAGGAAGGCTCGGTGCTTGGCCTTCACCTTGTCGATCACCTTCTTGGAGGACCTTCAGTTGTAGCCGCCCTTGGCCTTGTGCCTGTCCTCGAAGCGGTGATCGCGCTTGTCCTTGCGCTTGGTGAAGTCACCCGCAGTTTTCTTGGGGCAGTTTGCGATGAAGTGATCCTCATCACCGCAACGGTAGCACCCCTTGGCCGAGCCACCACATCGTCGGTTCTAACGGTTGTTGTGAAACCGTGAGAACTTAGTGATGACCAAGGCCAGCTCATCATCTCCAAGCGCCTCCACTTGTTCCTCTGTCACAGACATCAAAGACAAAGCGAACGAAGAGTGTGAAGGGTTAGAGGAAGAAGAAGACACACCGCCGGGGCCGGAAACCAACGCCATGGATGGGTTCGACGGGTTCTCAAGCTTGGCCCGGGTCTGGTGGTCAATCTCCGAGGACTTGAGCTTGCTGAACAGCTCGTCCACGGTCAGGGCATCATAGCCCGGCGACTCCTGAATGGCAGCCACCTTCATCTCCCACACCCTCCGATCAAGAGCATGCAAAAGCTTGATAGCCATCTCATGATCATCATAGGGCAAGTTGGCTCGATTAGCATGCATCTTGTTGACGATAGATTGGAAGCGAGTGAACATCCCGTAAATAGATTCGCCGGCCAAATGTACGAAGTTCTCGTACTCCCTACGGTATGTGTCGAAGAGTCTGGACTTGATCTGATGATTACCCTCATGATATCGCACAAGTGTTTGCCAGATCTCTCGCGCCGTAGTGAGATTCGAGACTCGCTCAAACTCAGGAAGTGACAAACTAGAGAAGAGGATACTCCGTGCTCGACTATTTGCGTTTTGTTGAGTGATTTGGAGTTGGTCAACACGAGCCGCAAGAACACGATAGCCCTCATTCTCACAGATCTCCCATATGTTCGAATCAACTCCTTGTAGATAGGAGGACATGCGCACCTTGCAGTAGGAGAAGTTCGTTTCATCGAAAAACGGAGGTTTGCCAACACCTTGCTCCATGTCGCCTTCGCGGATCAAGAACCGTTTAAGGTGGAATGATCCTTAACCGGCTCTGATACCAATTGAAGGACCGAGAACGACGACCAGAGGGGGGGTGAATGGGAGCCTCAAATTTCACTCAGAAATATTCGGGCCACTCTTCCCAAAAACAACTTCAGCAAGCAAGCTTACTCCACCAGCAAGATCACGACCCTAGATAGGGTGGATACCTTTTGTAATGACCAAGAGGTACAGTGGACCTTCCGGAAACCAAGAACTCAAACCGAGACACCGATAGTGAGGCTCTCAAACCCTATGGAGAAGAGAAGAGAACTCACCCAAAAATACTTATGAGAACTGGTCTCAAAAGTGTTTCATCAAGTTGCCTGCGTGATTACGAAACCAACGCAACAAACGGAACTCAATTTAGAGTCCGGATGAGGGAGAAACGGCCAAAACAGTGACGAAGAAAATCGTGAAAAATCTTGATGGAAGGCCGACGGACGCTGACGATGGATGGTCCGTTGGGCGATGGACTGTCCGTTGGCAGAGTCCAACGCACCCAGAAAAAATCAGCCCCTACTGGAAGGGCGACGGACGCTGGCGACGGACGCTGACAGAGGGCGACGGACGCTGAGAAGAGGGTCTGACGCCAAAATCGAAGGATGCCGACAAGCGGAGCGACGGACGCTGACGTTAGCACGTACCAGCGTCCGACGCGAAACCCTCGAAGCGTCTGACGCCCCCGACAGAAACGCAGAAACCTCGAAAAGCGAATTTCTCTTCACCAAAACTTCTCAAATCTCAACCAAATGATCACCAACTGCAACCAAACTTTGTAGGCATGATCCTTGTACAGTTGGAGAGCTAATCCAAAGAAATCATCGCTCAATTTGGTGACAATTAAAGAGAAACGAGGATTTGGGAGAAAAGGGGCAAGAACGAAGAACACCGCAAAGAAATCACCCGATCTACGCACTCGTGAGGTTTGAGGGGAATTCCTTCGGTGCAAAGATGCTCCTCACGAATACGAACAACTTGGTTCAAACGGATTTGCAAGAGCTACTCCCTACAAAGATAAATCATCTTGGGAAAAAGAGGGAGCAAATGTAAAACACGAAGAACACAAGCAAAATGGGGACACGATCAAGAAGTCAAAGCCACCATGGCTTACGGAGGTTACGGTCTCCGATTCCTCGCAACAAACTCAAGTTCTTACAGAGGTTGGTGAAATCAACCTAGGGATCTCATGAACTAGAGAGAGGGTAGAGAGAGAGAGTTGGGGTAAATGATTAGGGTTCAAGAGATGGGATGAGGGATACCCCTTCACTCCCTATTTATAGGGCTTTGGCTGTTTCCCAAAGACCCCCCTAGATACATGAGTGAACTACCTAGCCTAAGCATTGCAGTTCAAGCTCCGAAAAATATCTCCCGCATTTTGAATGGACGGCCCCGCTTCCTGTCAGGAGTTATCGTTGCCTCAACGCAACCTCCAGGATTCCGCCACATGCCATCCCCGCTTCCTCGGAAGCTCTGTCCGGGTTTTGAGGCCCAAACCCGCGAAACCCGCCACCGGTAGCTTTCGGCTCAACTACCGAACCCCAAGTTTTGAGGCCCAAACTCAGAAAACATCCTCCGATGGTTTTGAGGTCCAAACCACCAATCCACTCGACTCGTGCCGCCTCATCCTCGCCCGGCCCAGCTCCGAGTTCCCTGAGCCTCCTGCTCGACTCGCTCGCTGACCGTCTTGACTTGGCCAACACGGTCTACCTCCATGTCTTGTCGCGCTCGCCGGTGCCAAGTACTAGCCACCACAGCTAGTCCGCCGACGCCCATGGTCCCTCAGTCCGAGCCCCGCTTCCGCCCTTCACCGCTCTCAGTCCATCGGCACGACAAGTCTCTACTCGACCTTCTCCACGTCATTGACCACTGTCATTAGGCATAGTACCTGCACACCACAAGCCGATAGATAGGCACACATTTGCTTTCGCAAAGATTAGTAGTAAGCCACTCAAACTGAAACGCCCAAGTGTTGGGCAATCACTTATCACAAAATTAAATATACATGGTACTTACCCACCATGTGTTGCAGTTTTCCGCCGGCCTTTCATTTCCTATATCTGCAATCAACAGTTCGGTTACGGCAACGTCGGCGACCGTGACCAACGGCCAGCCGCATGTCGTTTTTACAGGTCGATCGGCTTTAGCTTCGCTTGTGGCACCAACTGTTTTGGGCTTTAAATCTTCAGCTGAGGAAAAGAGCTGTTTCTCGGAGCTGGACCACCGTCCATCACCCGTCCGAATCTGGGTGCTTTGGATTCGGAGATGTGTCGCATCTCGGCCGTCTCACACCACAGACGCAGGCGGGCCTCTGGCCACGATCGCGAGGTGGCCAAAGGCTTTGATCGGGGCCGGAGCCTGTGGCCGGCCACCCCCGACACGTTTTTTTTTTGGCGATTTTTGTATTTCTGGCCTTTAATTTGACGCTTCGTCATCGGATAAGCAGGCAAGGAAAAACGAGGCTTTGGTGGAATTAATTGGAATCATAAAATCCTATCATCCTGATTCAGCTGTATGTCAAAGACTGGCTTTCATAGTATATACTCACTGGCTGCTGTCAGGTGTGGATGGAATTGACAGTGGGCCTTCTGCCTTTGCAACAAATGTTGTCTTTTTCCGAATCCCGAATCCCGATAGATAGGCTGAATAGTCACTGTACACAACCATCAGAGACTGCAAATCGACACGATGGGAAAGAGCTTCTTGAGATTGGGTTACATGTTGCGTCTCTTTTGATGCATTCAGATTAATAAATGGAAGTAAGATTTGACGTGATGGGCTGAGTGATTAATCCAGCGTACATGGAGCCACAGAGACCATCCTCGTCTTTTGCCGAAACACAGATAGGGAAAAAAACCAAGGGATTTTGGTCCTTGAATTCAGGACTGAAAATATGCACATCCTTTTCATAGTTCCATGCTTGTTCAAGCAAGTAGAATGGCCAAACAGAAATCCACCCCGAAATATCCCAAGATGCCCACCCAAATACACCACATGCCATGCAAGAAATCCTCCCCCACCTGCCCCCTGTATCTGTATCTGGACAGCCACCTGCCGCTTCCGGGTCGGCGCCGGCGCGCACGCGTAGAGTCATGGAGTCCATGACTCCATGGCGCCCGTCAGGCTGGTGAGGACGAGGCAGCAGAGGTGGACGAAGGCGACGACGGCCAGGTACGTGTCCGCGGCAGGAACAGGGGCAGCGCGGCCACCTGCGCCGGCGGCATTACGCCGCGCCCTTCGGGTGAAGGAGAAGAAGCGGGCAAGAAGCACGGTGACGGCGACCGCGGCCACGCCGACGGACACGCCGACGAGGGATCCGCGTCGTATGTACAGGCCACCGGACGCGGCGAGGAGGAAGGCGGCGGTGGCCACGGTGAAGCTCGCCACCTGGCGGGTCATGCTGGCGAAGCGCCGCGTCCTTATCGCCGCCGCCGCCTCCTGCGAGTGAGCCTCCTCGCGGAAGATGCGGGGCAGAGGCATGGCGCAGGGGAGGACGACGGCAGCGCCGGTGACAAGGACCGCGATGGTGACGGGGCTCTTCATCTTCCTGGCGACGTCGGCAACAATAACGTTAAGCAGGCCGAGGCAGCCGGCGCCTGCGCCGGATGCGACGAGGAGGCACGCGGAGACGAGGAAGGCGACGGTGAGAGACACGACCAACGTCACCTGCGCGAAGCGGTCCGTGCGTTTGCGTCGTCACCTCCGTTGCGCGCTGCCTTGCGGACGAAGCGCGCCAGCAGCGTGGCGCCGAGGACCTGGGCGGTGACCACGGCCATGGCGAAGACACAGATGGCGACGCCGGTTAGGGGGCTCCGCCCCGCGACGTCGAGGAGGAGGCGGAGCGCCTCGGGGAACCCCAACGCCCCGGCGCTGAGAGCCAGGACGATGATGCTCGGAACAAGGCTCGACGCCATGTGGATGTGGATGTGGAATTGTGGATAGATCACCCTCTCTCTCGTCTCACGACTTCCTTCTCGTCTTGCCGTGGGCTTTGAGAGGAGCGACAAGCTGGATGGGACGGCCACTCGAGGGGTATTTGAAGGGGAGCGTGGTGAGGCCACGACGACTTGGCGTGGTGGCACCGTGGCAGACTGGTGGGATCCCCTGCGGCGGAGTGGGCCACGGCATGCACTACTCCGCTGCCTCCGTGGCGGCTTTGTGTTAACGGCCTCCTCGCCGTCAGCGCGGAGGTCCAGCAATGGGGGTCGAAGGAAGGAAGATTAGATGAGGGTTGGAGAAAGGGCAAAGGGAGCAGAGGTCAGCTGACAAGGTGCTTGGCGACGATAATATTGTTTACTTGGTTCTTTGATGATCCCTACAAGTTCCAGACACTCCCCTTAAGAATCTCACTCACTCTGTGGGCTCGCAGGCGCACATGTTACACTGCCACTCTGGGCTGAAAGACTTAGCGGGCCGGATACGCTTGCGAGGAGAGCGTCGTGGTCTTGGGGCGTTCCTCCAGGTTACCAGCATGTGGGATGCTGACACCCCCTCCTCCTTGGGATGAGGCATGTCCCCATGCCTCCGCGAAAGGGAACTGCTGCTTGACGGAGTCCTCATCTTCCCACGTGGCCAGGTTGGCGTCGAGGCCAGACCACTGGATCAGCAGTTGACGGACTGCAGTGGAGCCGCGGTGATGGAGACGACGTTGCAGCACACGAACGGGCATCTGGAGATGGTCGTCGACGTTCGGAAGAGCAGGAGGCGCAGCCACAATGCCCGCGGAAGAAGTCGATGGTGTCGGCTTGAGCAGGGACACGTGGAAGACGGGATGGACGAAGGAACCTGGAGGAAGCAGCAGCCGATAGGCGACGTCGCCAACCTTGTCGATGACTTGGTAGGGACCAAAGAACTTGAAGCAGAGCTTCTGGTGGGAGCGCAGAGCCAGAGAAGACTGGACATAAGGTTGCAGACGTAGGAAGACGAAGTCCCCGACAGCGAACAGGCGTTCAGAGCGTCCCTTGTCAGCCTGCCGCTTCATGCGCTGCTGGGCGCGAAGCAAATGTTGCCGCACAACCGCCCACATGGTAGTGCGCTCGGCCATCAGCGAGGCCACATCGGGCACAGGGGAGACAGAGTCATTAGTCAAGCAGAAATGCCGAGGGGAATGATCATAGAGTACCTCAAACGGAGAACGTCCCAAGGCGGAGTGACAACAAGTGTTGTACCAGAACTCTGCCATAGGTATCCACTTGACCCACTCCCGCGGACAAGAGTGGACGAAGCAGCGCAAGTACGTCTCCAAGCATTGGTTGACGCGTTCGGTCTGCCCATCAGACTACGGGTGATACGCAGAACTCATACAGAGAGCAGTGTTAGCGAGCCTGAACAGCTCCTTCCAAAAAGTACTAGTGAAGACCAGGTCGCGATCAGAAATAATGTGAGTCGGCATGCCATGCAACCTGAAGATGTTATCTAGGAAGGATTGGGCCACGCGCTGAGCTGAATACGGGTGGAGTAATGGAACAAAATGGGCGAACTTACTGAACTTGTCAACAACCACCATGATGCAATCAACATTGCCAAAACGAGGCAGCCCATCAATGAAATCCATGGAGATTACCTGCCATGCTTCAGACGGAACTGGAAGGGGGATAACAGGCCGGGTAACGAACACGATCCGGCTTCGCCTGGGTAAAGACTGAGCAGGCCGAGACATAGCGCTGGACAGCAGATTTCAGTCCCCGCCAAGCGAACAATTTCTTTATCCGAGCATGAGTCACAGGAAACCCGGAGTGCCCGCCGACGGCGCTGTCATGCAAGGCAGAGATGATGCGTTGTTGCATAACCAAGTTGTCGCCCACCCAGACGCGACCCTTGTACCGGATGACTCCGTTGACGAGAGTATATGGCGGTCGGGACTGGGACGAGGCCGCCAATTCTTGTAAGAGCTGTGCAGAAAACGGGTCATCGGCGTAGCCTGCGGCAACCTCTGACAGCCAAGACGGAGAGGAATAGGAGATTGCTGCCAGCGTCGAGAGCGGAGAGGGGTGGCGAGACAGCGCGTCCACAGCCAAGTTTGAAGAACCCGGCTTGTAAACAATGCGGTACTGGAGACCAGCCAGCTTTGTATACATCTTCAATTGCCACAGAGTGTGCAGCCGTTGGTCAGTAATATGCATCAGGCTGCGTTGGTCAGTGAAGATTGTAAATTCAGCATGTTGCAAATAAGATCTCCATTGTTCGACTGCCATCAGAATTGCAAGGTATTCCTTCTCGTAAGTAGACAGCCCACGGGTGCGAGGACCCACCGCCTTGCTGACAAAGGCTAGGGGATGCCCATCCTGAAGTAAGACTGCTCCAATGCCACTGAGGCTAGCATCAGTCTGTAATTGAAAAGGCTTGGAGAAGATAGGTAATGACATAACTGTTGCTGTGATGAGAGCAGACTTCAAGGCTTCGAAAGCTTCAGTGTGGACCGACGTCCATATAAAGAGAATGCCCTTCTTAAGCAAGTCGGTGAGAGGGCGGGCAATGATGGCAAAGTTGCGAACAAACTTCCGGTAATAACCGGCTAGGCCGAGGAAGCTGCGGAGCTGCTTAACATCGACTGGTGGAGGCCACAGCTTGATAGCTTCAATTTTGGAAGGATCAGTGCCAACCCCCGAGTGACTGACCACATGACCCATGTAAGAGATGCTCTGCTGACCAAAGGAACATTTAGAGAGCTTGATTTGCCACTGATCGTTTGACAAAAGCAACAATACACTCTGTAGGTGCTGAAGGTGGTCCTCCCAAGTAGCACCGTAAACGAGGATGTCATCAAAGAATACCAAAACACATTTGCGGAGCAGCGGCTTAAGAGTTGCGTTCATGGCACCCTGAAATGTATTAGGAGCGCCAGTGAGGCCGAATGCCATGACAGTAAACTCGAAATGACCCCAATGGGTTTGGAATGTTGTCTTATGTTCCTCGCCTGGTGCCAATCTGATCTGATTGAAGCCAGCACGCAGGTCCAAGCAGGAGAAGAATTTGGCCGACGCCAGTTCGTCAAGTAACTCATCAATCACCGGTATAGGGAACTTTGCCTTGAAAAGTATTGCCATCAGCTACTGTTACCGACGAAGGAATAGCCATAGACTGAACCCCTTGCACCTTTGAAGCAAAGGAGGAATGCAAGAAGGAGTGACTGCTTCCTGAATCAACGAGCACGACAATAGGAGTGACTGCTTCCTCATCCATGGAGGGGCGCTGGTACGGCCACTTGTCATCAGAATTCTTCGTGTCCGCGTCCTGTTGTGGAAGCCCGGGCGGGGGAGGAGGAGGGAGCGACAAGGCGCACTTGCTTGCAGGGTGCTTGGCGAAGAGAGAATGTTCGCTCCGCTTGAACTCCCGATGCTGCGCGGGATCCATCGCCTCTTCCTGTAACAGAGCAAGAGTACAAGTAACATCGAGGGAATCCGGCTGTCGAACCAAGACAACAGAACGAATGTCATCGCGCAACCCGTCAATGAATCTGGAGGTGTGATACAAGGGGTCGCGGTTGGCGGTGTAAGAGGACATCTGTTCGACCAGAGCGACGAATCTGTCGACATAGTCAGAAACAAAAGTTGTTTGGCAGATGTGCATGTGTTGGCGAATGAGCAGCGCGTGTTGGTCACGGCTGAAGCGGTCATAGATCATAGCACAGAACACGTTCCAGCTGGCAGAGAGAATTTGCTGCTCTGCGGACTGGAACCAGCGGGCGGCGGCTCCAGTGAAGCGCATGGTAGAGACACGCACCCACATCGACGGTTTGACGACGTACATGTCGAAGTAGTTAGTGGCACAAGTGATCCAGAACTGTGGGTTATCACCGTCGAAACGGGGGAAATCGAACTTGGGAGTTTACCGAGGGAGGTATGAGGGACTGGGTGGGAATTGGTAGGAGGGGGATCGAATTGGTAAGGTGGGGGTGAGGGTTGGTAGGAGGGGGATCGAATTGGTGGGTAGGTTTGAAATTGGTAGGGTGGGGGTCGAATTGTTTAGGTGGGGGGTGAGGAGGACGCTGGTGGAACTGACGGAATTGAGACGGGCGTGGATCGGCGACACGAGCGAATGTAAACGATGGAGGGGAGAAATCAGACAGCGTACCATTGGCCGGGGTTGGGGCTATGGTCGTCACCGACCCATAGCCCTTCTCCCGTGGAATCCAGTCTTCACGGTGCCCGCTGGGCCAGTCGGTTGAAGAGTCCGCAGATGTTCGCGTGACAACCGACTTCGGGAGCGGCATCAAGGGTGGATTGGCTCCCGGCTGATGCATGGGGTTCACTCCGGTCGTCTCTCGAACGGTCCGGTCCCAGTGCTTGGTGAGGCGGCGCGTCTCGATGCGAAGGTCGTCGATCATGCCGTCGACGCCGGGCCGCCAGGCGTTGAGGGAGGTGATCGCCGACTCGAGCTCGGCGACGCGTTCGTCTCTCTCGTCGCGGATCTTGGGGAGGCGGAGCGCTTCGAGTTCGCCCATCCGGTACGACAGCTCGGAGACGCGCGCTTCGAAGTGCTGAGCCCAGTCGTCGGCGACCTCGAGGGACTCGGAGAGGAGGCCGCTGTGCTTCTCGAGGGAGGAGACGTGGACGGCCAAATCGTCGTGGCTGGACTTCGCGGCTTCTTCCACCTCGAGGACCCTCCGCTCCCACCGAGAGTCGATTCCGTCCAGGCGCTTGAGGATCTCGTCGAAGGCGGACTTGACGCACGGATCCATGGCGCCTCGGGTATGCTGGAACCTCGTGAAGTGCTTGTGGGGACGATCCAGATCCAGATCGACCCGGTGCAGACGGGGCCAGGAAGGTGGATCTGATACCAGGTGTTAACGGCCTCCTCGCCGTTAGCGCGGAGGTCCAGCAATGAGGGTCGAAGGAAGGAAGAACAAATGAGGGTTGGAGAAGGGGCAAAGGGAGCAGAGGTCAGCCGGTAAGGTGCTCGGCGACGATAATATTGTTTACTTGGTTCTTTGATGATCCCTACAAGTTCCAGGCACTCGCCTTAAATATCTCACTCACTCTCTGGACTCGCGGGCGCACATGTTACACTGCCACTCTGGACTGAAAGACTTAGCCGGTCGGATACGCTTGCGAGGAGAGCGTCGTGGTCTTGGGCGCTCCTCCATGTTGCCAGCATGTGGGATGCTGACACTTTGGAAACAAACAACGCCCCGGTCTGTTTTGACGCTCTGCCGCCCCACTTCTACTGCGCTGGGCCGGCGTGGCGTCCTTTGCCTGGTGTGAACGGGTGAAGCAGTTATGGTTCTGGTTTCGTCAACGGGCCGGGCCCACCCTTGTCGGGACCACAACTTGAATTTTTTGACAATAGTAGTAGTATAGGAATTTTCTTGATTGTGGAACGATCACAGCTTTCACCACGTCACGACAGTCGGTCTTTGTTGCGTTGCGTATCCAGCGCAAGAAAGTAGTAGGAGCAGTAGTATTTTGCATCGAGCCTGTGACGCATCGCATCTTTTCCGACGAAGCAGTGGACGAAAGTCCATGTGCCTTGAATCCAAAGCACACAGAAACCCTTCACGTGTCTCCGCACCTTCTGTGCCACCACAGTTTTAATGCGTTTGCTTTTTTTTTTTCTTTTCTTATTAACCGACGGTTATCAAGACAGCTAAACTGCCGAGGTTGCTGTTGTGGATCAGATCAGACGACGACTGAATTAAGATACGAGTACTCCGAAAGTAGTTCCTTCGTCCCTAAATATCTTTCTCATTTCCCCAAAAATAACTTTAATTAATTTTATATAAAAAATATTAATATTTATAATACATAATTAATATCATTTGATAGATTTTTTATCTAATTTTTATTAATAAATTTATTTAGATACACAAATGTTACACGTATATTATATAAATATAGTCAAAGTAATAAGTTTGGACAGAGGCGAGGTGTCTGACTTTATTTTTTTTGTCCGTACAAAGCAAAGCATGCTACCAGCAGGTGCCGCTGAATGATACTAGGGTGATTGGTCGCCCTCCTCACGTCGTACAGAGGCCCATCCGGCACCGATCGATGCACTTTGACTTTGTTTGGTGTCCTGCATCACATCATTTGTCTGTTTTGTTCCATTCATTTCCTCTCCCCCATCCCGTACGCCTCCGTCTTCTGGATTTAGCTTCCCAAATGATTCATTATGAGTTGATTCATGCATGCTGCACAAACCCATGTGTCATAGACCTAAAACTATCATACATACATGTAATCAAACAAGATTTCATTACATACTCAATCAACAACGAAAATAACCAAACACAGCTAGATGCATGGTTTGAGCCTGACTACTACGAGCCTGGACCAGCCTCTATCTTGGCTCCCCATCTGAAGAGCAACCAATCACGCCCTAGCTGAATGGACTATGTCGAGCCCTTGGAATGTTGGATTATGTCGTCTCCAAAAGTATAAGCTAGTACTAACTTTAAGCTAACTCATATGATAGTGAGAGATTATCCTGAATATCGTGTTGTGAAAGAAAAATATTATGAGACTATCCCTTAAATCCACGTTAGTCTCTTATCTTTTACATTATTTAATTATTAAAATAATTTATGAGCTAGCAATAAACTAGACCATTGGAGATGCTTTTAGAAATGTGCATCGAGAAAGGTCGTCCTTTCCAACTGGGCTACTGCTTTCACAAAGGTTCATTTCCAACTGCTACCTTCTGATTTCAGAAAGGTTGTAGCCTTGTAGGTCTAAGCTAGGCCCTCAGAAATTCAGAATCTACCGCGAGATTCAGCCAGGGAGATGGATGTGGCCAGGCCATGCGTGGGGGGAGGGAATGAACTATTGTAACTGTACTATGCACCTTTGACTAGTACTGTACGGAGTATATGCTTATTTTTTGAACGCATGACACATTGGCGGTCATGACTACTGATGATGAATCCATGAATGAAAGCTGCAGATGCCTTACCTCAACCCCCCTCTTTTTTTTTAAAAAAAAACACGTCAGTAGAGAAGCTTTTCTGGTACTAGAGTGGTAGGTCGACTGGGAATAAAATTGACATCCGTAATTGCGTATAGCATCACATTACATCACATGGTAGTACTAGCTCTATCTGAACAAGCTACCACTACCGCTCGCCGCCGCCCATATCCATTCAGGCAGTTAGGCTCATAATGGTTTCCCAAAGCAATAAAACAAAAAATTATAGATCCACTACCAAAACACATAACATAAGATAAGGCATTCCAGTAGAGCCACAGGAAGTAACAGCGGCCAAATCTCCAAAAATAAACGAGCTAGCCTCCGATCCATGGAGCACGGCCTGTCGTTGGCCGTCGTGCTCAGGAACTCACGATGCCACTGCCGCTGAATGACAGAATGACTGAATGAGCCGCTGCATGATGAACTAGGGCATCATGATATGAATATGGTATTTGTTCCTCCCCTTGTGCTACCTCTAGTCATTTCCACTAGCCCTCACCTCTTCTCGCGGTCGGGCACGTCTTGTTTTTTCCCATCACGCATATATATCCACAGGACCACATACAAACGGAATGGACAATAGACGAGTACGCATGCGCATGGACAATAGACGGGTGTGGACATGGATGCCCCCGTACCCTTCCCAACGGTAGCTATGTTCGATGTGGCGACGTGGGGGAACGGACAATTGGAGTGGTGCGCAGTTTTGAGACTTTTGTATGCTTGTTCAAGGAAGTGGAGTGCACCGTCCGCATTTTGAACTTGTTCTTTTTAAGTACGTACACACCACATCTTTCATTCTCGGATCGGAGATGAGTGATGACCGATGAATCCAGGAAAGCTGCAGATGCCTTGCTTTTTTCCCCACTTTTAAAATGTAGGAGTAGAAGGCTACAAAGCTTTCGCTTTCTAGCTTTCGCTTTCTGGTAGGTCGAGTGGCAATTGCCGTGCGAATAGTATAGGTATGACATCAAAATGCTAGCAGAAGGCGCAGGGAATGGAGAGTCAACGTACCCCTAATTCCCCTAGGCCATATTCAGGAATCATGACCAAACATCACCTGAATTCCTGAAATCGCCGTTCTTCATCAGGTAGATAATGCGCTATGTCTCACCAAAAACACTAAACAAAAATTCTAGAGCCCCTACCCTACCCTACTACGGAAACGACAATCACTACTGACCCATCACTGCCGGTTGTGTTTGGGCCGGCAGTGATGCTTTATCACTGTCGGTTCAGGCTCTAATAAGCCCCTAATTATCGGGGCAGGGGCAGAACCGGCAGGAAAACACCACATCATTGTCGGTTCGTGGCTTGAACAAGCAGTGATTCCTCTCTGCCCTATCACTGCTGGTTCCAGCCACCAACCGGCAGTGATGTGTGTTATCACTGCCGGTTCGTGGCTGAAACCGGTAGTGATATGGCAGGGTTTGTATTTAAGTAGGCACTGGCGCGCTCCGAAATATTCATTCAGACGCGCGTCAGTGCCCACTCAGCCGCCGCCGCTCGACGCCGCCGCCGCAGCACGCAACACCGTGGAGGCAGGAGGACGGCGCTCCCCGCCAGCGTCCTCGCCACGACGCCAAGCACCGCGGATCTCCCTCCACGACGCCAAGCACCGCGTACCTCCGTCCACCTCCCTCCACGGTACCATGGTGTTTGACGAAATGCCTATTTGAGATGTTATTTGATATGTGATAATCTTAGTATGTGTTATTTGATATGTGATATGAAATTTAATATAGATAATAGATAGATATGTAGAGAAAGATAGATAAAGAGATAGATAGAGAGGGATAGATAATATTAGTATGTGTTATTTGATATGTGATATGAAATTTAATATAGATAATAGATAGATATGTAGAGAAAGATAGATAGAGAGATAGATAGATAGAGAGGGATAGATAATATTAGTATGTGTTATTTGATATGTGATATGAAATTTAATATAGATAATAGATAGATAGGTAGAGAAAGATAGATAGAGAGATAGATAGATAGAGAGATAGATAGAGAGGGATAGATAATATTAGTATATGTTATTTGATATGCTCCATGAAATATAATCTGAGTATATGTGATTTAATATATAGATGGCTGGACGTCGTAATCTCCCACCACCGGAGGAAATTGGTTGGAATGGTTATTGTACTTGAATAGGTTTCGATCCGGTATTGCCGGTAGTACCGCGGAATTTTCCAAACATAGTAACTTAATCAAAATATGTTTCATATGTATGACTAGATCATCCAAGTTAATTAATATGTCTTATATGTACCGTAGATGATTGATCCAATTGTTTGGCTTAAAGGAACACTCGCCTATTTTGGTGTTGACAATGTGGATGTTCAGATGAATCGTGTAAACAATGGTCCACAACTCCAATATCGTATTTCATCTTCAATTGCCGTTAGGATGGGTCATGGTCATGGTCGTGGTCGTGGTAGTGGTCGTAGTCGTGGTGGTGTTGGTGGGCGCAATGTGTTAGAAATCTTAGAGGTGGGAATACAGACACCCCAGTGTGGTCTTGCTATTAACTATGTTGTCTTTGCTTGTACTGTCACGCTCTCAAGAAATGGGATCACACTTCCTACTCTGTCATCAGTGAAGATTGAAGCTATTAATCGCAACATGTATCATGATCTTCGGGGTTTCCGTGCACGAATGGCTCAGAACTCGCCAATGGTAAGTTTAAGACTCATAGCTTATACCTAGATTTGTTGTTATATGTTGTCAATATTGCTCTCATAATTAACCCTATACTTATAGGTAGAAGAGTATGACATGACCTACGCAGGGTGTAGTTTTGAAGCCATTCTGAACCAAGTAATGGATGCATTAGGTTATGATTGGCAATATGCTGATGAAGAGTCAACACTAACTACTGCAAGATTTCAAGCCAAGTTGGTTGCGACTAAGAAGGGAGACCCACCAACTACTCGACCACCGTTAACCGTTGTTAGTACACCATGTGCTCGTAAGTGTGAAGCAACTGAGAGTGCACTATTTAATACGTTGTTGTTCATCGATGAGGTTTTTGGTTACAAGATAGGAGACTTACACTTCTCCGAATTGGTAGTACTAAATCGTTAAACTATTGTATTGTACAATAAGATTGACACTTCTATGAATTTCTGTAATATAAATGTTGATGATTTTTGTAATATAAATGTTGATGGTTTTTGTTATAAGATGACACCTTCACATCAATATCAAATGGTTCGTCTATTACTGCAAATTGTAAAAATTATATCTGTCGGTGTCTAAAATGGCGGGGTCTAGACAACCAACGAGTAAATTTCTAAGCGTGTCGGAGTTCGGATGGTTACGCTCGGAGGACACAAGATTTATACTGGTTCAGACACGAACGCCCTACGTCCAGTTTGTGGCGGAGTCGTGTTACCGAGCGTGGAGAGCTCGTAGAGGGGAGCTACAAGCTGTGGAGAGAGGGAAGCTGGTTCCCAGGTCTCATGCGTATGAGGTTCTTGGTTCTGGTGAGAGCTCGCGTGAATGCGGGTGTGAGTGTGTGTGAATGAGTTGAAAGAGTTCAGAGAGAGAGCTTGGGAATCCATTCTTCCCCTTTATACGTAGGGAGAGATGGTGAAGTACGGTAGAGAGGGAGAGAGATAACGTGGGCCCGGCTTGGGCTGTAGTCTTGGGAGTGCTTCGGCTTCTGTCCGCCTTCCTTCCCGAGAAAGATTGCGCCAGTAGACATGTGTCCGGGTCCTGTTCGTCCATGACGGAGTTGTAGCCATGCGCCCTGAGACCGGGAGCACCGTTGTTCCCTTACCTGGGCATGGGCGGAGGTTGGCCGCATAAGGCCAGGCACCCCCGCGTTCCGTCGTACAGGGCTGATGATTCCCTAATCCCTGTTCAAGTGTCCGTCGGTGGTATGACGCAGGTATGGTGCGCGTAAGTCATCGATTAGGCAGCACATGACCTTGTACCACAGGGGGGATACAGGGGCAGGCATGGCGGCTCATGCCTTGGAGCCCCATCCCTAAGGACGAGGGGCACTGTGGACCTTTTGACGATATGTGCTAGGGCGTCTCAAGCTGCTTGTGGCGGTGAGGCCTCCGAGGGCAGGGGGCGTCATGGATGACGTCACCCTGGCTCGGACGGGGTGGAAGAGCCTCCGAGTGCAGGCGGCGTCAAAGATGACGTCACCCTAGCTCGGACGAGGCGGAAAATTCTCCGAGGGAGTGTGGTTGTTTTGGTTGGTTGGGGGGCGATAAGCCCCGAGGGTGATGACGTCACCCTGGCCCGGACGGGATGGAGAGTCCCGAGAGTGATTTTGTTTTTGCGAAGTGCTGTATTTAGGGTACCCCATTTTCAGGTATCCGACAATATATTGTCGGATCAATAAAACCGGCAGTGATATAAAGCATACACTGCTGGTTGGTTACAAGAACCGGCAGTGATGGCTCAAACATCACTGCTGATTTGTAACACGAACCGGCAGTGATGTGATGAGCTCATCGCTGCTGAAATGGTTGTGCCGGTTCAAAAACCGCCACTAAACGGGGGTTTTGAACTGGCACTATTTTGATATTACGGAGTAGTGGAGTAGTGCTACCGAGACACATAAAACCATCCCGGCCGGTAGGGGCTCTGGTCCAACTGTTGTTTCCTTAAAAAGGGACACATAAAGCCATAAATGGGTTATGGGTATGTATGGGCATGTGAGTGTGCCACTCCATTTGATTGAATGCGACAACATCTCGCCATTGAATCCCTGGTGATGGTGGTCATGGCTGATGGCCAACGTGTTCAGCAGGTACATGTATGTACACCAACAATTGCTCAGCTTACGGCAAACACAAAGTTTTATGCTTGCCGGCTGCCCGAACGTGCACGAACTGAGGGTTCAGGCCGTCAGGGTATATTCCTGGTACGCGTAGGATTAGTATATACTACTAGGTAGGAGTACCGACCAGGCGACCAATTGACCAGAGAGAGAGAGAGAGAGCATCCATCCAGACACATGGCAATGTCGTCATGCTTGACCTTTTCATAGTAAGCTAAGCAAAGCAAAGCAAACCTATTAAAAAAGGTAAGTACGAAGCCGCGCTGATGTGTGCAGTTTTGTTGGGAGCGTGAAATCCGCTGCGCGTGATACGCTTTTTCTTTAAAAAATCCTTGCCCAACGACCATTCCTATCAAGACTATATTCGACCATGGAGAAATGGAACCATCAACTGCTTCTTAACTTGATTGGGTATTTGGGTTCGTACGTTTCTGTTTTCAATCACTATGCAGTTGGTAGTTAATCTCGATCGGATGAAATATCATCCACGAAAGACGTACATTAGCAAGTTCACCGCCCGTCCATAAACTGTACAATCTCACCTTATCTACATAGTACATTCAATGCAATTATCTCCTGAATTAACACTGAGCTGACTTGCTGAGAATACATATCCCTCGAATTCTGTTTTAGCATTCCGACATAAGCACTCCGTACAGTACATACTTCTAGAAACCTGTTGATGTACAGCACAACTCAGCTTGGCTTATAATCAAGCCAACTCAACAAAATCCTATGTGGAAGAGAGAAAAGAGAGGAGAGAGAATGAACTAGACTCTAAACTTGACATCAATCTCATCACATTCTCTTAGGCTGCATGCAGATCCCCACCACCTCTCTCATGCTTGCTATTAGCTCCTTTCCTTACGGCATGTGGACCCATTTAATAAAAAATAAAATTTTAGGTTACATGAGAAGCCTAGCTATTGTACAACTTGTCTTTTCAACTTGTCTCAAGATGACATGGCTTGGCTTAAAGCCAAATTTATTGAACCTGAGATCGGCGTGCGAGAGGCGGCGCATGCGTGCTCCCCGCCATCGGTCCCGGACCGGGAGTACGCATACGCCACAGCGAGGACGCCGGCCACGACGGTCAGCTTGACGAATCGCCGCCTCCACGTGCTCGTGCCAGGTGTAGGACGAGCAGCGGCGCCGGCGTCAATGCCTAGCGAGATCTCCGACGAGTGTTCTGTGTAGGCTGCGACGGTCATGATAAGGAGGAGTTTACAGGCAGTGGACTTATATGTGGGTGTGCAAGTAACCCAACCTCTCACATAAATAAAACTTTTATACAAAAGATTATTTGCCACTAATAAGTTTCGCAGATATCTTTCGGGTCATGATAACGACCAACAAGGATGGAATGACCATTCTTTTTTCTGAAGGATGAAATGGCCATTCTTTCTTGACAGACAGACCTTTACAACTGTGTCTGGACCGTTGGAAATGGGGTGAAACTGAGACTTTTTACGTGTGGTTGCAAACTTTGGAATTTATTAACGATGCCAACGGTATTTTTGACTTGACCTAACGTGCGAGCGGAAACGAAACGGGCATTGTGGTCGATTAGCTGGAGCAGGGAGTCAGGGACAGAGTGGGCGATTGCACAGGAGCCATAAAATCTGACGGTGCAGGAAGTGATCTGAAGTTGACTTGGTGGAGACCAATGGACCATGACGACAAGTCGAGAAAGAAGAAGCGGAACAAATTATGCGAACCGTGCTATGCGCTAACTTTCGGTCAGAGTCCCTATTTATTTCAGTAGGGTCTTTTGCAACACCGAAATTGTATAAGAACTGTACATAAATCAGTTTATTTTCATAAAAACGAAGAAAACATTTCCTCTAAAAAAACAAAGAAACTCCATGTTCTAAGGGGCCCTTAGAAAAAAAATTTGGTATGCCAAATATCATTTACATGCTATCTAAAACTATACATTTCCTTTAGCGCTAGTAGTATTATTAGTTTGAGTTTGTTCTTTCCCTACGTGTTTATGCTATTATTCTGCTGTCATGCCACTATTCAGTGGAGAAGACATTTTTATTCTTACATGGATACTAGAGTATACAAAACCTTTTTATCTGATCCTATTTGGGACTGCTTCGCTCCATATTTTTCAGCTCTGATCTATGTTTTTTAGCCAAACGCTTTAAGCTCCACGCACACAGCTCCAGAAAAAAAATGGAGTTATGAGAGCATCTCCAGTTTTTTATGGAGCTGCTCCACAGTGAAATTTGCAGAGCAGAGTTTGCAGTCCGAAACATAGCTTTACTGCTGCTCAATCTCCCCGCTCTCCTAATTAATTAAGGACAAGGGCACAAGGCTGATGGGCAGAAGACGCGTATTCGACGCGGGAATACGGGGGGGGGGGGGGGGGGGGGGGGGGCATGCATGTGTGTGTATGGCGCACGAGGCATACCGCATATGCCCACATGGCAAGACGGATGAAACCGCTAGCTTATAGTACTAGGCTTCTATTAGCTCCTGTTCTTAGCTTCACCCAGACCACCCTGCTGCTTCGTCTTTTCTGCTCCGGGACCGGGAGAGACAGCGACGTGCCGCCGGAGTAAGGTCGCTGTCAGGCTTTCTAAACGTTTTCTATTTTGTGGGGTTGGCTGCCGTTTATCTGTTGGATCGGAACAACACATGCATGATCCGGGAACAAATCTACGTATGAAAGATCTGATTGATTTTTTTAAATGGTGGAAATTATATTATATTAACTTGGGATATGGGTTTGCCCTCCACCCCTTCCCTCTCCACCTGATCACAAGCTATCCTAGCAATCAAAATTCAGATACTGAATGAGACGGAGGAAATTTCCCAACAAAAAGACCCTCTAATCCCAGTTCAACTTTCAGAAATTTATATGCAGAAAAAAAAAGAATAGATCACCAGACGAACAGAAAAAAATGGCAAGTGAAGATGTCATCTTTATTGGCAAAATGAACTTAACCGTTTAGTTCACACTTCAAGCAGATAACAATAAATTACACCCAATATACTTGCAAGAGGCCAGAGAGTAGAACAATTGCTAGTACGTACATGGCAAAGAAGGACACCTCACCAAGGAGAGTCACCATAGTTGAGCTCAAGTAAAACCAGAGAAGCCGTGGTAAAGTATGAGACCTGTAGAATTACTACGATTGTAAAATATAAACTACTATACTTGCTGGCGTTGGTGGACCAGGTCGACGACGACGATGGCGGTGCACAGCAGCACAGGTGCTGCCGCTCGCTCCTGCATCCCGCATCCGCCGCCGGACGGTTGCTCGCGGCGCGGGTCAAGCTGCGCAGGAGCGCACACCGCCGTGCCCAGTACTTTCGGCGTGGCTGCTCGGGACGACGACGAGACAGGTGGTGACCATGAAAAGGACAGCGAGAGCGACCGTCAGAGTCACCTTTGCAAAGCGCTCCGTGCCCGGCGCGGGTGCCGCTCCTGCACCAGGGTGCGCGCCGGCGTCGCGGATGAAGCGCGCGAGGAGCAAGGTCGCAAGAAGAAGCGCCGTGAAGGCGCACAAGAGGAGGACGCAGATGGCGACGTCCACGGCGGCGGTCCGCCCTTCGAGGCCGAGGGCGAGCAAGAGGCGGAGGGCCTCGGGCCCGCCGACCACCGCGCCGCCGATGGCGAGAACAATGGCCACCGGAGGAAGGCTCGCCATGGGGGGATGAATGAAGAGCAAGAACGCGGCGGGCTGAGTCTTAGTCGGGTGCAAGTGCAACTAGGAAGAAGGAGACGAGGAGGCTGTGGGATTTGAAGCTGGAGGCAGTTGTGGTTTTGTAGGCAGGGGGCCAGGGCGCACGCCAGGTGGTGGTCGCTGCTTCGTGTCGTGCAACGCGGCGCTGCCTATCAGGACAGGTCTAAACGCTGGGCGTGGGCCTCTGTCGCGACCGTCAAAAGTGTAAGGCAGGGGCTTAAGAGCATCACCAATGAAGACTAATACTACTGGTGGTTTCGATACATATAGAGTGATCTATATATATAGACTAATAAATATTAAGACTATTATTTGCACAATACAAACTACTACTTTCTCTCTCTTTTTATCATGTCATATATTTATTTTTTTCCCCTTTTCTTTTTTAACGTGAACTACTTTCTCTCTTCTTAAATATATGTATTTTCACCAAAACAATATGATAAGTTTCAAGCACCTATTTTTTTTTATCTAAGTCCAAATATTACTTGAGGCTACAAACAAAAAAGATATATTAATTGGGGAAGCCTTAACGGTGGAGAAATCGCTATCTGAGATTCTATTGGTTACAGAGGCAACCGAATGATTCGCTAGTGGCGACAGAAAGTACTAGTTAGTCTCGCACAGATTCTAAAGAAGCATCCTCTCATCGTTCTAATGTCTCCGTATCTGTACCCCAGCTTTTTTTTCATTTCCTTATTGACTTCAGCCTCTAGCTCAGCTAACAATTTGATCACACCACTGAGGACGTCCTAAGTAATACTTAGCTTTCAGGTGGAAGAGCTTGTTTGAAACAAAGGAGTACAAAACAGAGAAAAAAAAATAAAACACAGATAGAATGTAGATGTTGTGAGAAAATAGAGGAATGAAAAAACACGGAAAACATATAGATAAAGATGTTTGGAACGTAAGAATTATAACACGTGATTCCCAAAGCATGAGGTGTGATTAAAAGAGATGAATGGTTGTTTTATTATTCCAATATTTGTCACCGCAACATCAAATTTTAGTTAACAAATAAACATATGTGCAAAGTCGCAAAGGAAAAATTAGTGACAACTTAATAAAATTAAGAGTAAATTACATGGCTGGTCCCTAAACTATCGGTGAGGTTTCATCTCGGTCCTAAAACTATAAAAATAGTTATTTAGGTCCCTAAACTATTACTTAGATTTCATCCCGGTCCCCAAACTTTCAAAACGATCATTTGAGTCCTTAAACTATTGTGTAGGTTTCATCCTGGTCCCCAGCTATAGTAACGACGATAACAATTGCTTTGTTTTTATTTATTTATTTAGGCTGGATCTTTGAAAAAAATAATAAATCATAGAAAAATCATAAAAGGGAACATCTAATTTTATTGGACTCCACATGAGTAGATCTACCGGTGAACAAATAACATGATATACTTTAGCACAAAGTTTTTGCTATGAAAGTTTATATTTTTTTAAATTTATTTGGGTTGATTATTTAAAAATCATAGTAAATCATAGAAAACAACATAAAAAGAAAAATACAATTTTGTTTGACTCCACATGAGCAGATCTATGCTATTATTTTGCTGTCATGCCACTATTCAGTGGATAAGGTATTTTTAATCTTACATACATAGAGTATACAAAACCTTTTATCTGGTCTTACTTCTGCCCAAGGATCTCCCCACACCTAATCAAGGACAAGGCTTTCATCAAAAACAAAAATCAAGGACAAGGTAGATGATGAGGACCTGAGGAGTGAGGCAGAAGACGCGTACGTATTCGACGCGGGGGTTGCATGTGTGTGTATGGCGCACGAGGCAGACGCCCACATGCCAAACCGGATGAAACCGCTAGCTTATCATAATGGCTGCTTGTCATAATGTGTGTGTGTATGGCTGCTTATACTACTAGCTTCGATTAGTTCTGCTCTGAGCTTCTCCACCCAGACCAGACCACCCTGTTGCTTCGTCTTTTCTGCTCCGGGACCGGGAGAGACGGCGACGTGCCGCCGGAGCAGGTCGCTGACAGGCTTTCTAAACGTTTTATATTTTCTGGGGTTGGCTGCCGATTCTCTGTTGGATCGAAACAGCACATGCATGATCCGGGAAACAAATCTACGAATGAAAGATCTGATTGATTTTTTAAAACGGTGGAAATTAATATTATATTAACTTGGGAGATGAGTTTACCTTCCACCCCCTTCCCTCTCCACCTGATCACAAGGTATCCTAGCAATCAAAATTCAGATACTGAATGAAACGGAGGAAAATTTCCAACAAAAAGATCCTCTAATCACAGTTCAGCCCTCAGAAATTTATATGCAGAAAAAAGAATAGATCACGAGACGAACAGAAAAATTGACAAGTGAAGAAGTCATCTTGGCTAAATGAACTTAACCGTTCAGTTCATACTTGAAACAGATAAAAATAAATTACACCCAATATACTTGCAAGAGGCCAGAGGGTAAACGATTGCTAGTAGTACATGGCAAAGAATGACACCTCACGGCACGCCCAAGTGGCCATTCACTTGGCACTTGCCAAGCAAGGGAGAGAGAGAAAGAGAACCAACCAATAAAGATGGCTAATGTGGAGTATGCTCCCGCAGGTTCACTCACACTCACACACGGCCAGCGATTTCCCAGTACTTCTATGCCTGCAGGTCACCATCATCTTTGCAGCTGAGGCATAAGGATTCCCTGTCCTCCTACAAAGGTCATGTTTATTTTCACATGTCTAACACTAATTTAAAATATTAAACATAGACTAATTAGAAAACTAATCGTACAGACTGAGACTAATTGAATCAGGGTAGCACCCTTTGACAGGCGACAAGTCGTCGTCTGTCGACGCGTCTCTCCGTCAGTGCCGGCCCTAGGGGCAGGGCACAGGGTGCGACGGCCGAGGGCCCAAGCGAGAGAGGGGCCTCGCCTAGGTATACAAACATATAGCTCTATAGTTAGGCCATCCTCAGTTGGAGTTTCATGTCATAGTTTCCAACGCATCTAGATTTTAGAAACAATGCACAATAGTTTCATCCTCATGAAATTATCTCTACTCTCATGAAAATTTTATCATCTCTCTCTTCATCAATGCAGTGTCACATTAGTAAATTTAATGCCCATGAAACTATGTTGAAACCCCATTGAGACTGGCATTAGACATCAACAAACTAACGAGAAGAGATAAGAGAGACACATAATTATCCAACCGCAAAAGAAGCCAAAAAAAGCAAAGTCAGCCTTTCTAGTTTTGTTTCCTAGTTTTCACCACGGCCAGCAGCGCCGCGCGTTGATCGTGTGAGTTCACTACTCGGACACGCACACAGATCGCGGCCGTGAAGAGCTGGAGTGCCGGAGAATGGCGGGGACAAGGCAGGGCTCCACGAAGACAGACAACTTGGTTCTTTTCTTCTTGCGAATTGTGATCGCCGATCGGTTAAATCAGTTTATGTCCAGGCCCTAGATATATTTTTTTGTTTATTTTTAACCTAAATTAATTATTTATATAGTATTTCAGACTTCGAGTATTTTATACTCGAATAATAATGTTTTTCTTAAGAAACATTCATCAGGAACTGAGAAATGAAAATAAAAAAGATAAGAAGACCAATTTATTGAATCAAAAAATGTGCTATACATAAGTTTTTTTACCTTTAAATAGTTCTATTCTTTCTAAAGGTAATCAGATTAGTTCTAGAAGTACAAATATATTGTTTTTTAGTCTATGTTGTTCTCAGATAATTATCAGACATATTAAATTAAAAATATATTATATATTTGCTTTCACTTTACAAGTAAAATTAACATCTATATATTATAAAATTTTATGTATTATCTAGAGGGGCCGTCGGGACAAGTTTGGCAGAGGGCCCTCAAAACTATAGGACCGGCACTGCTCTCCGTGGCTGTCTCGTGTGTGTGTTGCTGCGGCCTGCGTGGCTCCCAGGTTTAGATGCGCTCTGTCCATTCTGAATCCTGATGAGCTTACACCAGCCGAAACCTGTGTTCTACTGGTTGAGCTCTGTTTTCCGCTGATTAAACAAAATGTGTGCGCCTTGAAAATGGCAGTGACTGTTTCTATGGTCTATCCTTTGGGTGTTGATTCAAAATCTGCTCAAGTAATTTGACACCGTAGGATGAACAGTTAACCTGCCACTAATGAATAATAGTATGATACCGAAGGCTGCACATTGATCTGATGCGGGATCAGCAACAAATTCAGTCAGCGCTGAATGCAATGTGTTTTGTTGCACAATGATTATTGTTTTGACAATGTATATGACCAGTAAGGCAGCAAGCTAAATAATACTGTACCACGAAAAAACAATCTATTTCACTTCCCATGAATGAAATCGTCAAGATCAACCAAACGACATTCATTGTGGACGGTGTATCCATGAAATCTTTCTTCCCATGAATGAAATCGTCAAGATCAACCAAACGACATTCATTGTGGACGGTGTATCCATGAAATCTTTCGGACAGTGCAACTGACTTGTCGCTGGCTTCATGTGAGACGCCACCCCACTGTCCTCATCAAGATCGACCTCGCAAAGGAGTTTGACACAGTGGCCTGGCCCTTCCTGCTGGAGGTCATGGAGCATCTGGGATTCCCATGGCGCTGGCGGGAATGGATCATGGCTATGCTTCGTTCGGCTAGCACCAAGGTTCTTGTGAACGGCCGGCCGGGCGATCGCATCTGCCACGCGCGCGGGCTACGCCAGGGTGACCCCCTATCGCCGTTTCTGTTCGTTATTGCCATGGAGGTCATGAACGCCTTGATCTCTGAAGCGGACCGCCAGGGCCAGCTATCCCCTCTGCCGGGCAACATCATCAAGCACCGGGCATCCATCTATGCGGATGATCTCGTGCTTTTCTTAGCGCCGACGGCCACTGATTGCACGTGCGTCAGGCAGCTTCTTCATCTGTTTGCGGGCGCGTCTGGATTGGAGACTAATGTTGCAAAATGCACTATCACTCCGATACGCTGCTCGGTGGAAGAGGTACAGACCATGCTCCAAGCGTTCCCGGGAAGGCTGCAAGATTTCCCCACCAAGTATCTGGGAGTTTCCCTCTCCCTCTCCAAGCTGCATCGCCAGGACGAACGGGCCATCGTAGACGCCGTCGCGGCGCGTATTCCGACTTGGAAGGCCGGGCTGATCAACGCGGCAGGCAGGACGACGCTCTCCAAAACGACCCTGTCTGCTATCCCAGTCCACTTCGCCATCTCCTGTGCCCTATCTCCATGGGCAATTGCCGCGATCGACAAGTGCCGCCGCGCCTTCATCTCTGCCGGGACGACGTCGGTGGCCGAGGGGAAGTGCAAAGTGGCTTGGCCTGTCGTGTGCTCACCGCGCGACCTTGGAGGTTTGGGGTTGCCGGACCTCAGGATCCTGGGCTACGCGCTCAGATTGCGATGGGAGTAGCTCCGGTGAACGTGCCCAGACTCCTCGTGGGCGTTGCTGCCGTCCAAGCAGGAACGACCGGTGGTCTCCATGTTCGCCGCCGCAACGTCTGAAGGACCGAGAACGGCGACCAAAGGGGGGCGAATGGGAGCCTCAAATTTCTCTCGAAATATTCGGGCCACTCTTCCCAAAAACAACCCCAGCAAGAAAACTTACTCCACCAGCAAGATCACGACCCTAGAGAGGGTGGATACCTTTGGTGATGACCAAGAGGTACAGCGGATCTTCCAGAAACCAAAAACTCAAACCGAGACACCGATAGTGAGGCTCTCAAACTCTATGGAGAAGAGAAGAGAGCTCACCCAAAAACACTTATGAGAACTGGTCTCACAAGTGCTTCATCAAGTTCCCTAAGTGATTACGAAACCAACGCAACAAACGGAACTCAATTCAGAGTCCAGACGAGTGAGAAACACCCAAAACAGCGATCAACAGTGACCACAGGACCACTTGCTATGGTCCGGTGGTATGGTCCGGAGGGTGGTCCGACGGAAAAATCTGCAAACACAGTACGCACCCGAGCTCCGGACAAGTGGTCCGACGGTACCACAGGACCAATGCAAGTGGTCCGATGGTATGGTCCGGTGCTAGGGGCTGTTCTGCTGGAATTTGGGCAGACCACCGGACCAATGGGCTATGGTCCGGAGCCTGTGCAAAGTGGTCTGACGCCTGGTCCGACGCTCACGAACAGAGGGCAGAAAATCTGTGAAAACCGATTTCACTCCGCCAAATCTTCCCAAAACTCAACCAAATGAACTCCAACTGCAACCAAACTTTGTAGGCATGATCCTTGTACAGTTGGGGAGCTATCCCGAAGAAATCATCCCTCAATTTGGAGAGGATAAACGGGAACACTCGGATTTGGGGAAGAAGAGAGCAAAACGAAGAACGCTGCAAAGAAATCGCCCGATCTACGCACTCGTGAGGTTTGAGGAGAATTCCTTCGGTGCAAAGATGCTTCTCACGAATACGAACAACTTGGTTCAAACGGATTTGCAAGAGCTACTCCCCACAAAGAGAAATCATCTCTGGAAAAAGAGGGAGCAAAAGCAAAACGCAAAGAACACAAGCAAAACGGGGACACGATCAAGAAAGCGAAGCCACCATGGTTTACGGAGGTTACGGCCTCCGATTCCTCGCAACAAACTCAAGTTCTTACAGAGGTTGGTGAAATCAACCTAGGGATCTCATGAACTAGAGAGAGGGTAGAGAGAGAGAGTTGGGGCAAAAATGAAAGGTGTTCAAGAGATGGGATGAGGATACCCCTTCATCCCCTATTTAACAGGGCTTTGGCTATTTCCCAAAGACCCCCTAGATACATGACCGAATTACCTAGCCCTAAGACATTGTAATCCAAGTCGATAACTCTCAGCCACCCGTTTGAATGGACGGCCCCGCTTCCTGCTGGGAGTTGCCGTCGCCTCGACGCAACCTCCAGGATTCCGCCACGTGCCATCCCCGCTTCGTCGGAAGCTCCGCCCAGGTTTTGAGGCCCAAACCCATGAAACCCACCACTGGTAGCTTTCGGCTCAACTACCGAACCCCGAGTTTTGAGGCCCAAACTCGGAAACCATCCTCCAGTGGTTTTGCGGCCCAAACCACCAAACCGCTCGACTCGAGCCACCTTGTCCTCGCCCGGTCGAACTCCGAGTCCCCTGAGCCTCCGCTCGACCCGCTCGTCCGCCGTCTTAACTCGGTCGACTCGGTCTACCTCCATGTCTTCTCACACTCGTCGGTGCCAGGCACTAGCCACCACAGCTAGTCCGCCGGCGCCCATGGTCCCTCAGTCCGAGCCCCGCTTCCGCCCTTCACCACTCTCAGTCCATCGGCACGGCAAGCCTCTACTCGACCTTCTCCAGGCCATTGACCACTGTCACTAGGCATAGTACCTGCACACCACAAGCCGATAGACAGGCACACATTTGCTTTCGCAAGAGGTTAGTTCAAGCCACTCAAACTGAAACACTCACGTGTTGATCAATCACTCATCATCAAAACTGAACATTCATGGGTACTTATCTACCATGTGTTCACAATCTCCCTCTTGATGAGTGCATTGTCAACACAAGTACATTTCAGATTTGAGCCACAAGGTAAAGCTCTCCAAATGACCAAAAGCTAAGAAAGCCAAAACGAGGTCACTTGAGAGAAGCAAAACGCATCCAAAACTTGGTTCCCAAAGACATGGGCAACGGCTCAACGCAACCAAGCAAAAACAAAACTAGCTCTCAAGAAGAAGCAGAAAACAGGCTCAACACCGCTAGCAAAGCAAGATACCAATCACAACTCTCAAAACTCAGAATACCAATTGAAGCAACAAGAGAAGCTCAAAGATACCAATTCAAACGCATAAAGCTCAAGAAGCTAATCGAAACCTGTCGGAGTCAACAACACAAGCTAGACCCTCCAGAAGAGGCAAAGGCTCAACACAACTAGCAAAACTCCCCTGGGCAAAAGCATACTCAAGATACCAAGAAAGGGTGAAAAGAGTCAAAAATGCAAGATTTTCACAAAATGCACATTTTCTCCCCCTTGATCACATATCTCTCCCCCATGCTTTCTTCCCACAATGCACAACTCTCCCCCTTAAGTGTAGATGGAGAGAAATGCACATCTCTCTCCCCCTTGTTGACACATGAATCTCATCAAAGCTCAAAACTCAAGAACCGAGCACAAATGCCATAATATGCAAAATGAGTGCAACAAGCTTCATACATAGAGCTAAGACAATGAAAGGATGCTCTAAGTGATGTGATCCTGTGAGAATAGGAAAAGCTCTACGTGCCCAACTAAGACTCAGGTTGAGCTAAAGATCACTTTAGAAGCTATTTTAGAGAACATATCATATGAGAGCAGAGAAAGGGTATCACCTCCTAGAGACAACTAGACATGGCAAACAAGATAGGATCTATCTCAAAGCAATCTCATGTATAGCAAGTAGAAATATCCCTAGCAAAGTTCATACAACAAGCCAATGACCCAACTGAATGACTTTATCAAGTTTCAGAGTTTTGCAACCAAATTTCAGTTTTAGACACATTTAAGTTGTATGCGAGTGGTTGTAAGCAAAGTGATGCCACTGCTTACCAACTGGGCGAATTCAAAGGACTTAACACACCGGTTTTGGTCATACACGACACCGCTCAAGTATCAACCCATATGGGAAGCAGTCTCGAACACACGGTGAAGTGCTCACAATGCAGACCCAACTCGATCTTTCTAATTCACAAAACAGAGAGCAATTACATTTTTAGTTGAGTTTAATCATGGTGCTCAAAGAAAGTGAATGAAGCAATGAAGAGCCATAGTTACAAGCTATATACAAAACAACCAAGAAGGATCTTCAAAAGCCTACACATGCTAGTGCCATTTCAGAGGTGACATGGGGAATTAAATTCAGTTTTAAAGCTTTTCTAACTTAGCTCTATTGCATATCTAGAGATCAAAAAGAGTCTAAGTTAAGCAACACCATAGACACATAAAGCACCTCAAACAGAGCATAGATTCATTATATCGGCTATAGGTATAAAGCTTAAAATGAACTATGTTATAAATGCAAATGAGATGCATAATGCAATGACACCAATTAACACTAAGAGGACACCAAAGAGAAGAAATAAAAACAAATAAGAACAAAAAAGAACTATGATACACAAAGAGCTTCCCTCAACTAAAAGGGGAAGCAAACACCCAACTCACCCTGAAGGCGAGAAAACGCAGCTTGATCGAGAGGTTTTGTGAGAATATCCGCAAGCTGGTTTTGGGTATCGACATGCCGGAGGTCAATGTCGCCCTTCTCATAGTGATCTCGCAAGAAGTGAAAGAGAACATCAATGTGCTTGGTCTTAGAATGAAGCACAGGGTTTTTGGCCACACTAATGGCACTCGTGCTATCACACAGCACAGGCACTTTAGTAAGCTCAAGACCAAAATCCTTCAAAGTTACGATAATCTAAAGCAACTGAGAGCAACAGCTAGGCGCGGCAACATACTCAGCTTCGCACGTCGACTGTGCCACGCTAAACTGTTTGCGAGAAGACCAAGACACAAGAGAAGATCCGAGAAACTGGCAAGTCCCAGAAGTGGACTTCCGATCAAGACGACAACCGGCGAAATCGGCATCAGAATAACCATAAAGCACAAGACAGGAGGAGGCGGAAAACCAAAGTCCAAATTCGGGAGTGAAGCGCAAGTACCTCATGATGCGTTTCACCGCTTGTTTGTGCGAAGTCCGTGGGGACGTCTAAAAGCGTGGACACAAGCAGACGGCGAACTGAATGTCTGGCCGAGTCGCTGTCAGGTACAAGAGCGACCCGATCATGCTTCGGTACTCCGTCTGATCCACCGCTTCTCCTTCCTCGTCTGCATCCAAGGCAGTTGTAGTCGACATGGGCATCTAGAGGGGCTTTGCCTCGCCCATATCAAACTTCTTCAGGATGTCCTTTGTGTACTTGCCTTGGTGCACAAACGTTCCTTCCCGGGTTTGCTTGATTTACAACCCGAGAAAGAAAGTCAACTCGCCCATCATGCTCATCTCAAATTCCCTGCTCATAAGATCTGGAGCGTGTGGTACGCTCGTTGATGTCGCCGATCATAGTCTGAGGAGGGTGGCGATGCTGAATGTGTAGCGGCGCTTCACGTGAAGAAGTCACCTCCCCCTCGACAGTAGCTAGAGCTCCCTCAGGTGCAACGGGCACGGACTGAGAAAGCTGCTCGAACGGTCCCCAAGTCGAAGAAGTAGAAGGATCGGGGCCGTGAGCAAAATTGGACGTCGCAGGGTCGACGGGGGCAGCCGGTGGAGTCGGCTCGGGATCACCCCAATCGGCATCGTCCTGCTCCTCCTCCACAAAGATGCTAGTGTTCACCTCATTATCACCTGCAAGCTCAAAAGCAGTGGAAACACAGGGCATAGTCTTATCGAAGGTAATCTCACAAGTCTCCATCACTCGGTTAGTCTCAAGGTTAAGAGAACGATAAGCACGAGAGTGAGTAGAATAACCAAGAAAGATACCGTCAGAAGACCGTGATTCAAATTTATCCAACTTACCGCCCTTTTTGAGGATGAAGCACCTGCACCCGAACACCCGTAGGTGACTTACCTTGGGTGGTCTCCAAAATCTCTACTCATAAGAAGTCTTCTTCTTGAAAGCTCGAAGAAAAATGCGATTGGAAACATAGCAAGCAGAATTAATCGCTTTGGCCCAATATCTCCTAGGAGTCCTATGCTCATCGAGCATCGTCCTAGCCATCTCAACAAGGGTCCGATTCTTGCGCTCAACAACACCATTCTGCTAGGGAGTGTAAGGAGAGGAAAAATTGGTGATCCAAACCCAAAGAAGAGCAAAGAGATGCAAATTGAGAATTCTTGAATTCTATGCCATTATCACTGCGAATAGCTCTCATGGCATGCTTAGGTAGCTCATTTTGCAATCTCAAAATCAGATCACGCACCTGCATAAAAGCCTCATCCTTACTCTCCAAAAAGAACACCCACGAGTACCTCGAGTAGTCATCAACGACTACAACCACATACCACTTCCCTCCTTCCGACCTAACTCGAGTTGGACCAACTGTGTCCATGTGTAAGAGCTCGCCAGGTTGTGAGGTCATAATTTGAGTTACGGGAGGATGGGAAGCAGCAACCATCTTGCCATGTCTGCAAGGATGGCAAACCAAATCTTTCTCGAACTTCAGCTTTGGCAATCCTTGGATAAGGTCCATTGAGCTAAGCCTTGCAAGCAAGTCAAAACTCAAATGTCCCAATCTCCTATGCCACTTCCAAAGCTCGGAAGAAGAACCGGCAAGAAGACAACGAGAAGGTCCGGAAGAGATAGAAAAATCCACACGAAAAACCTTCCCGAAGGGTAAAATCCGGCAAACAAGCTCACCACGAGAGTCCAAAATCCGAGACAAGTTTGCTTAAAGCTCACCTCAAAACCGTCTTCAAGGAGTTGCGAAACCGATAGAAGGTTAAAATGCAAATTCGCAACCAAAGCAACATCCTTGAGGACAAAAGACGAATTGACTCGGATCGACCCCTGGGAGACAACCTTACCTTTACTGTTGTCCCCGAATGTGATGTACTCGGTGTGGCGCACGGGGTCGAAGCTGGAGAACCACTTGGCACTTCCGGTCATATGGCATGAACATCCAGAATCCACAAGCCAAGTCTCCTCCAGTCCTCCTTCCTACATCAATAAAAAGACATAGGGTGAGCAAATGGTGCAACACTGGGGTTAGTAAACTGTGAAGGATACCAGTGTTGTCCCATTTGCCCAAGGAATGGGTTAGGAGAAAAACCAAACATCTCCTGCCCCACGGAGGGATAGCGATCACCACAATAGGGAAAACGTGGTCCGCTAAAGAAGGGTGGAGTAAAGCCACCGCCACGAGGCCCGTAGTCGTATGGATCACGATCGGTACCCCGCCGGGCACGACCACCACGTGGTATCGCCTCCTAAGGTCTAGCGCCTTGAGGCATTGTACCTCTATGCCTAGAAGTGCGCCTCTGAACTTCCGGTTCACGCACCCCAACTCGTGGGTGGTACATGTCCCGGTTGTTCAACTCGACCTGTCTCCGATCATCTCTCTTCCTCCTATAGCAAAACTCAGCCAAGTGCCCATCCCGCTCACAATACTCACAATGGTACCTCACAACACTCTTGGTAGGCACTCTCTTGTTGGGTTGGGTGGCTCTAACTTTCTTAGGAAGGGGATCACTAGAGATGTCTGACAGTGTGTCAAGTGGGTTGCGAAGATGGTTCGGTTTGGCAATCCACACTTGCTTCTGTGGAGTGGTTTTGGGTGGCTCTTCAAACACACCATCTCTCACAGGAAACTCAGAGGGGTTGGTAGGCTTAGGTGAAGTGATCTTGGTAAGCTTGGGAGTTGTGGTGGGTTTCTCACTCTCGCTCAAACCACTGCACTCACCGATCTTATCGAACAAGCTATCGTCCTTCCCACCTATAGCAAAGCCTACTCCCGTGCTACCAGCCCTTTTGCATTGGTTAAGCATCATTCCCAACTGCGGCTCTCGGCAAGACACCCAGCTCAAGATGGACCGAAGGTATGTGTTTTCTTCCTCGGTATGCATCTTGTCGTGTCTGCACGACGCGATCTCAAGCTCCAAAGCCTCAAAGCGATCCGACTCTCTAGTGCTATCTGAGCTGACCTTCTCTAGCACAGCAATCCTACTCTCCTTCTGTGCCAGCTCAGAACGCAAGCCTTCACAAGACTTGCATGCACCAAGTAAGCTACGTCTAGCCTTCATCTCACTGATCTCCTCAAGTAGAGTGCCATACTTGTCCTGGAGAGTGACAAGATCAGACATGTGAATGATGCAAGCATCACACTCTACCTCCTCGGTAACCACCACTTGTGCCTTAGCAAACTCTAGCTCATGAAGCGTGCTAAGGTACTTCGCCTTGAAATCGTTCCTCTCACAAGAGGCACGCTTGAGAAAAGCATCCTGACTAAGCAAGGTATCATTCAGAGACTCAAGCTCGAGAGAGAGGGATTCGATGGTGGGTGATACCTCAGGTGTGTCAGAGTCGTAGTCGTAGTCGAGGCCATCCTTGCGCTTCCCAACCTTGCCTTCTTCAATCGCCATGGTGCAAAAGCCACCGTGCTTGGCGTCGGCGTAGAAGAAGAGGCTGTTGAGCTTGTCCTCAACCTTTCCCTTCGACTCATCGTCGCTCGAGGAAGAACCCCCGTCGGAGGAGGCATCGATGTCGCTGAGGGAGGCGAGGAAGGCTCGGTGCTTGGCCTTCACCTTGTCGATCACCTTCTTCGAGGATCTCCGGTTGTGGCCGCCCTTGGCCTTGTGCTTGTCCTCGAAGCGGTGCTCGCGCTTGTCCTTGCGCTTGGTGAAGTCACCCGCAGCTTTCATGGGGCAGTTTGCGATGAAGTGATCCTCATCACCGCAACGGTAGCACCCCTTGGCCGTGCCACCACGTCGTCGGTTCAAACGGTTGTTGTGAAACCGTGAGAACTTAGTGATGACCAAGGCCAGCTCATCATCTCCAAGCGCCTCCACTTGTTCCTCTATCACAGACATCAAAGACAAAGCGAACGAAGAGTGTGAAGGGTTAGAGGAAGAAGAAGACACACCACCGGGGCCGGAAACCAACGCCATGGATGGGTTCGACAGGTTCTCAAGCTTGGCCCGGGTCTGGTGGTCAATCTTCGAGGACTTGAGCTTGCTGAACAGCTTGTCCACGGTCAGGGCATCATAGCCCGGTGACTCCTGAATGCAGCCACCTTCATCTCCCACACCCTCGGATCAAGAGCATGCAAAAGCTTGATAGCCATCTCATGATTGTCATAGGGCAAGTTGGCTCGATTAGCACGCATCTTGTTGACGATAGATTGGAAGCGAGTGAACATCCCGTCAATAGATTCACCGGCCAACTGTACGAAGTTCTCGTACTCTCTACGGTATGTGTCGAAGAGTCTGGACTTGATCTGAGGATTTCCCTCATGATATCGCACAAGTGTTTGCCAGATCTCTCGCGCCGTAGTGAGATTTGAGACTCGCTCAAACTCAGGAAGTGACAAACTCGAGAAGAGGATACTCTGTGCTCGACTGTTTGCGTTGTGTTGAGTGATTTGGAGTTGGTCAACACGAGCCGCAAGAACACGATAGTCCTCATTCTCACAGATCTCCCATATGTTCGAATCAACTCCTTGTACATAGGCGGACATGCGCACCTTCCAGTAGGAGAAGTTCATTCCATCGAAAAAAGGAGGTTTGCCAACACCTCGCTCCATTTCGCCTTCGCGGATCAAGAACCGTTTAAGGTGTAATGATCCTTAACCGGCTCTGATACCAATTGAAGGACCGAGAACGGCGACCAGAGGGGGGGGTGAATGGGAGGCTCAAATTTCTCTCGAAATATTCGGGCCACTCTTCCCAAAAACAACCCCAGCAAGAAAACTTACTCCACCAGCAAGATCACGACTCTAGAGAGGGTGGATACCTTTGGTGATGACCAAGAGGTACAGCGGATCTTCCAGAAACCAAAAACTCAAACCGAGACACCGATAATGAGGCTCTCAAACTCTATGGAGAAGAGAAGAGAGCTCACCCAAAAACACTTATGAGAACTGGTCTCACAAGTGCTTCATCAAGTTCCCTAAGTGATTAAGAAACCAACGCAACAAACGGAACTCAATTCAGAGTCCGGACGAGTGAGAAACACCCAAAACAACGATCAACAGTGACCACAGGACCACTTGCTATGATCCGGTGGTATGGTCCGGAGGGTGGTCCGACGGAAAAATCTGCCAACACAGTACACACCCGAGCTCCGGACAAGTGGTCCGACGGTACCACAGGACCAATGCAAGTGGTCCGGTGGTATGGTCCGGTGCTAGGGGCTGTTCTGCTGGAATTTGGGTAGACCACCGGACCAATGGGCTATGGTCCGGAGCCTGTGCAAAGTGGTCCCCGCTTCCGTCCTTCACCGCTCCCAGTCCATCGGCACGGCAACCCTCTACTCGACATTCTCCACGCCATTGACCACTGTCACTAGGTATAGTACCTGCACACCACAAGCCGATAGATAGGCACACATTTGCTTTCGCAAGAGGTTAGTTCAAGCCACTCAAACTGAAACACTCACGTGTTGATCAATCACTCATCATCAAAACTGAACATTCATGGGTACTTATCTACCATGTGTTCGCAACGTCGTACAACCTTGGTGACGGCTCCATCGTACGCTTCTGGATGGATGATTGGTTACCAGCTGGACCACTCAACCACCTCGCGCCGGACATCTTCGCCGCAGTCCGCTATATGCGCCGCCACCGCTCGGTTCGCGAGGCTCTACATAACCGGCAATGGTCGAGGGACTTCTCGGGCGCGACGTCCGTGCGCTTCATCACCCAATTCCTTCGGGTTTGGGCCTTGACAGAGGGTGTACAACTGCAGCTTGATACCCCTGACCGCATCGTCTGGAACCTCTCGGCCGACGGGAGCTACTCCAGCTCTTCGGCTTACCGGGCATTCTTCCGTGGGCGGATGCAACTGTTTGGTGCCAAGGAACTCTGGAACACCCCCGCGCCACCAAAAGTGAAGTTCTTCATGTGGGTCGCCCTCCACGATCGGCTATGGACGGCGGCAAGACGACGACGCCACGGGTTGCAGGCTGGCGATGACTGCGCCTTGTGCTCACAGGAGCCGGAGACCACTGATCACCTCCTCATGGCCTGTGTAATCACCCGCGAGGTTTGGCACCGAGCGCTCGCTTGGCTTGGCCTTCAGAGCCTCTCCCCCTCCTCCTCCTGCAGCCCGTGTGACTGGTGGCTTCGATCGAGGATGATGGTCCCGGCGCATTCTAGGAGAGGCTTTGACTCCTTGGTGCTCCTGCTCTCATGAGTTATTTGGAAAGGGCGGAATCGACGGACCTTCGACGGTGTTCAGTGCACGGTGCCCGAGTTGCTGATGGATGCCCTCTAGGAGGGCCGCGAGTGGGCAAGCGCGGGTTATAGCGCGTTGGCGATCTTGCTCGCGCAAGTCCTCTAGCTCCACCGTTGCTTTCGTGGCAGCCCTACCTCTCCCCCCGTCGCACAACTACTGTCGACTTAGTACACTAGAACTACGGCACCGTTCAAGCCGGTGATTTGTGTTGTGTGTTGCCGCGTATGACAAGGCACCTCGCCTTGGAATACAGGTTGTACTCTTGAATTCCCACTTCCCTTAATGAAGCACGCGCTAAGCGTGATTTAAAAAAAAAAGGAATGTATAGCCGTAGGATTTTTTTTAATGAAACTGGAGAGGTTTGCACTTTAGAAAGCAAAAGCTAGAACAGTTAGAGTTTTCCTTTAGAGAGAACAGTTATAGTTAGAGTTACAGAGCATAAGGTTACAGTTCGAGTTACAGAGCATAAGCTTAAGAGACAAAGAAAGAGTGGGAAAAAATGAAGAAAAGAGATACAATTATAACTCAAAAAGATTGGCATCTAGGCTCATTGATTTAACTATCAACAAGCTGAGCTCTCTTGAAAACACATTTTTGACACCATCAACTGAAGCTGGGATGTTCTTGAAGATTAAGTCATTTCTAATTATCCAGATTCCCCAGCATACGAGGATAGCTAGGATCATGAAGAATTGGCTATTGGACTGATGCCTGATATATAATAGAACTTCTAGGAAGCTTGAGTCCTGGCCTATAGTAATGTTGAACAGGTTCTAACATTCTTTAGCAAAGGGGCAATCGAGGAACAAGTGAGTCAGAAACTCTTCCATATCATGCATGTTTTTCCTTTTCAAGATATTCATGGTGCTCAATCTGTCTTTAAGATGTAGCCAGAAAAAACCACAACGGTCCACCTAACTTAAGCCAAGCCAGATAACACCGCTAGCTTTTAGCTTCGATTAGCTCTGCTCTCCGCTTCTCCATTCCCCTGCTGCTTGTCTCATCTTCTCCGGGAACGCGCGGGAGATACAGCGACTTGCCGCGGTAGGTCGCTGTCAGGCTCTTTAAACTAACGCTTTCTGTTTTGTGGGTTGACTCCCGTTTCTCTGTTGGATCGGAACAGCACATACATGATCCGGGAACAAATGTATTAAAATCTGATTGATTGTTTAAACAGTGGAAATTATATTATATTAACGGCTTACCCCTGGTCCCCTTCCCTCTCCACCTGATCACAAGGTATCCTAGCAATCAAAATTCAGATACTGAACGAAACGGAGGAAATTTTCCTACAAAATGATCCTCTAATCTCAGTTCAACTTTCGGAAATTTATATGCAGAAAAAAAAAGAATAGATCACGAGACGAACAGAGAAAATTGGCAAGTGAAGAAGTCATCTTGGCAAAATGAACTTAGCCGTTCAGTTCACACTTCAAACATATAAAAATAAATTACACCCAATATACTTGCAAGAGGCCAGAATAGAAAGATTACTACTACATGGCAAAGAATGACACCTCACCAAGTAACCATAGTTGAGTTTAAGTAAAACCAGAAAAGCTGTGGTAAAGTATGAGACCCGTAGAAGTACTATGATAGTAGTAAAAGATACTGTATTTGCTGGCGTTGGTGACTTCGTGCACACGTAGGCGGCGGTGCAGGTGCTGCCGCTCGCTCCTGCATCCCGCATCCGCCGCCGGACGGTTGCTCGCGGGTCAAGCAGCTGCGCAGGAGCGCACATCGCCGCTGCCAGTTCCGGCGAGGCTGGTGGGGACGACGACGAGACAGGTGGTGACCATGAAAAGGACAGCGAAAGCGACCGTCAGAGTCACCTTTGCAAAGCGCTCAGTGCCCGGCGCGCGTGCGGCCCCTGCAGCTGCACCAGCGTGCGCGCCGGAGTCGCGGAGGAAGCGCGCGAGGAGAAAGGTCCCAAGAAGAAGCGCCGTGAAGGCGCAGAAGAGGAACACGCAGATGATGACGTCCACGGCGGCGGTCCTGCGCCCTTCGAGGGCGAGGCCGAGGGCGAGCAAGAGGCGGAGCGCCTCAGGCCCGCCGACCACCGCTCCGCCTATGGCTAGAACAATGGCCACCGGAGGAAGGCTCGCCATGGGGGGATGAATGAAGAACAAGAACGCGGCGGGTGCAAGTGCAACTAGGAGGCTTTGGGATTTGAAGCGGGAGGCAGTTGTGGTTTTGTAGGCAGGGGCCAGGGCGCACGCTAGGTGGTGGTCGCTGCTTCGTGCCACGCGGCGTAGGGAGTACATGCTGACTGTCAGGACGACGACAGGACAGGTCTACGCTGGGCGTGGGTCTCTGTTAGCGCTGGTGGTCTCTGTCAGGGCCAGGTACCTGGTCAGGGCTAGTGGTCTCTGTCGCGATGGCGACCGGCCAAAAGTGTGAGGCAGGGGCACAGCACGTCAGGGAGCCCCACTATCATCAGCGCGTGGGTCTCTGTAGCCGGTCCGCTTGCAGTAGCTTTCAGGCATAGTACAGGATTTTGTGGAATTTCATGCTCAGTTCAGCAGCAGCCAGCAGGGAAAGAGGGCTGGTCTGGTCGCGGACTCGAGGTGTGTGGGTGGAGCCACGGAGCCAGAGGCGACAGCGGGCATGGATAGCGAAGGATGCTTGCACTCCCGCGGCAACCACGCAAGTCTCATTCACCGCGGCTGCATCTACGAGTTGCATGTATGAATTGAAATGAAACCGCTGTTTTGAATATGTTCCAAATTCAGTTGCACATTATATAGATCGACTTCTGGCGGAGCGAAGCGGAGGTCCCGTAAAGCCGAAGGCTAGGGTCGGAGCGAACAATACATATACTCGGATTAGGGTTTCGTCTTGGTCATTATCTTGTAAGCCGCCATACGGCATTGTAACCGACTCTTAATTATAGTGAGGAGTATTTATGACCGGCGCCCGTGGTTTTTTCCCTTCGCATTAGAGGGGTTTTCCACTTTAAATCATGTGTCCATGCTGTGATTGATCTCTCGTTCTTTGTCGTTTATTCACCATCATTCATTCTTTGTCGTTTATTCACTGTCATTCATAACAAGTGGTACCAGAGCTGGTTGCAGATTAGGGTTCCATGACGACGTCGATGAAGTTCAATCTACCGCTGCTGGATTACAAGACGAGGTTCTCGCTATGACAAGTCAAGATGCGAGCAATTTTGGCACAAAAAGGTGACTATGACGAGGCGCTGGAAGGTTTCAGGAAGAAGTCGAAGGCTGATTGGACTCTTGAGGAAATCCGAAAGGATCGTAAGGCTCTGTCCCTAATTCAACTTCATCTATATAATGATATTTTGCAAGAGGGCAAGAGGTGCTGTAGGAAAAGAGTGTTGCAGAACTCTGGTTGAAACTGGAATCGATATGTATGTCCAAGGATCTAACCAGTAAGGTGCATATGAAGATGAAGTTGTTTACTCTCAAGATGAAGGAGGGTGACTCAATGATGAGCCACATATCTCTATTCAATGAGATCGTTGCCGACCTAGTGTCGATGGAGGTAAAGTATGATGATGAGGACTTAGGTATTTTACTGTTATATTTACTGCCAAATTCGTATGCTAATTTCTGTGGCACCATACTTTTGAGCCATGATGAACTAACCCTTGTAGAAGTTTATGAGGCACTCCAGTCTAGGGAGAAGATGAAAGGCATGGTGCAGTCTGACGGTTCATCGTCCTCCAAGGGCGAAGCATTACATGTGAGAGACAGATCTAAGCATAGATCCTCCAATGACAACAACAATCGTGACAAGAGCTATGACGGTAGAGGCGTTCCCAGTCCAAACTGCCTAAGAAGTCCTGTAATTATTGCAAGAAGAAAACCCATTTTATTGAGGATTGTAGGAAACTTCAGAATAAGTAGAAGAGGAAAAACAATCCTGACGGTAAGGCTTCTATTGTTTTGAGAGCTAAAAATTCTGATTCTAAAGATTGTCTGGTAGTTTTTGCTGGTTGTGTTTCCGGTCATACTGAATGGATACCTGATTCCGCATGTTCATTTCATATCTGCACTAACAAAAATTGGTTTAGTTCCTATAAGCCTGTGCAAAAAAAGGAGATGTTGTGTGTATGGGAGACGATAACCCATGTGGCATTATGGGCATCGGCTCTGTTCAGATCAAAGCAAATGATGGCATGACTCACACACTGAAGAATGTGAGGTACATACTAGGGATGTCTAAAAATCTCATCTCGCTTAGCACGCTCGATGCAGAAGGATTCTATTACTCTGGTTCAAATGGCATCCTAAAGGTACCAAAAGCCGTCAGGGAGGATATCCCTGGTACGCGTAGGACTAGGAGGTACACTAGTAGAGAACAGACTTTTAACCCCAGTTGAGAAGGGCCTTTAGTCCCGGTTTCCCAACCGGGACTAGGAACCCAGCCTCATGAGAATCGAACCTTGGACCTCCCGCACTGCCTCACGCGCACGAACCATCCCACCTACTCAACTTATCTATCAATAGATGGAACCCTTCTCTTTTGAACCCACACATCAAGGGACCTTTCGTCCCGGTTCGTAACACCAACCGGGACTAAAGGGTCTATCTTTAGTCCCGGTTGGTATTTTCAACCGGGACCAAATGTTCTGGACCTTTAGTCCCGGTTGGTAAGTAGACTTTTTAGCCCCAGTTGGTGTTACCAACCGGGACTAAAGATCTATTAGTCCCGGACGTAAATTTTTTCGAGACTAAAGCTCATTTGGGACATTGACGAAAGACCTGTTCTCTAGTAGTGGTAGGAGTACCGCCGACCAATAGCACACAGAGAGAGAGAGACCATACACATGGCATGCTTGACCTTTCATGGTTAGCAAAGGAAACCGATTTTAAAAAGGTATAGGTGCCTCTTCTCGAAGACTTTCTGATGTGTACTAGTACGAAACAACGCTTACTAGCGATTTGTAGTTTTGTTTGGAGCGGACTTTCCCGGAAATCTTCCCCGCCGACCAGTCGGACGGAAGTCTCACGCCGACCGTCTCTCCTGACTCACGATGAATCCACGCAAAGAGAAGACGGCCCACATGAATCATGGCCCAGATCGAGGCCCGCGCCTCCCAGCGTGCTGTTGCGACGCGTAGGATTGTCGTAGCCGCCTGATGTTACCGCATAGATTGCGGTAGCTGCGTGCTGCCATTCCTTTTGGGTAGCACAATATGTTGCTTTTGGGGATTTTAAACAAAACCCCACAATGTGTCTGGAACACATATAGCAGCCTATTGAAACAAAATTCGTTAAGAGTTTGAAATATGGATCTTGCGTGTTTGAAACAACACATGCTGCGTGCTAAAAACAAAATATAATTTGGGAATTTGAAACAACATGGATCCTATTGTTGAAACAACATGGATCCAGCTTTTGAAACAAACATAATGCAAAAAAAATAGAAGAATGAAAAGAACAACACACAACTAGCAGAGATGAGCACTAAGAAGAGGGGGATAAGAGAGATAGGATGCAAGGTCCTCATGACCTACCACTAAGGGATCCAGATCTCGCCCCGCTGCCTTCAGATCCACTGCCACCGCCGCCGGATCTGGTGGATCCATGGCCGTAATCATCGGATCCGGCGAATCCACGACCGTCGTCGTCGCTGCCGCCGATGCCGCAGCCACCGTATCCACCATGGTAGCGGGCCTGGTGGGCATCAGATCGGAGGAGGGGTGTGGGTGCAGGAGGCCGGAGCAGCGGACGCCGATGTGGAGGAGCCTGGACAGTTGCTGGTCGGAGAGGAGCGAGGCACGCAGCGAAGCGGTGTGAGAGACGGAGGGAGGAGAAGAGGGAGGGGTGGGAGCATCCGTCCCTGTGGGGAGTGGGACGGCCGCCGCTGCGGGGGAGGCAAGCGGGTGGGCGAGTGGTGGATGGGCCGAGGCGGTGATGGACCCGTGCGTTGTGTTCAACGCGTCGAACGTATGCTCCTCAGCATTAGCGATTCCTTTTCTTTGCGTTTCTTTTCTTTTCCTTTTCTTGTTTCTGTGTTGCCTTTTTCTTTTTTTCTTTTATTTCCTTTGCACGTTTTTATTTTATTTTTTTATTTCTTCATTTTTTTACTTTTCCTTTTTTATTATATGTCACATTCTATTCTTCTTTTCATGTTTTCTATTTATCCTTTTTTTCATTTTTCTTTTACCATAATAACTTTTTTGCTTTTAATTTCTATTTGATGTTTAATCTTTTTATTTTTTAAATTTACTTCTTTTTCTATTTTTCTATTTTATATGTAGATCTTTTAATTATGATTTTGTTTTTTCTATTTATTTTTATTTCTAATTATTTTCATACTTTATTTTTTATTTTCTTTTTTTCTTTTTTATATTATATATGAGATACATTTCATGTTTCTGTAATACATGTGATTAATTTTTTATATTTAGAATTTGTAATTTATGTTTTATTCTTAGTTTTAGTTTACTCTATTGTTTACTTTAATCATTTTGTTTCTCCCTTTTTTTATTTCCAAATATACGTGATGTTTATGCAGTATAAATAAAATGTTCTATAATTTTGTGATATTTTATGATTAATTTTGACATGCCCATGAGTACGCATGTGTTTGTTTGCTTTCTATTTCTTTTTCCTTTTTCCTTTTTCTTTTTTCTTTTTTTATTATTTTTCTTTATATTCTCTTTCTTTTTTTATCTTTTATTCTAGGTCATTATTTCATTTATTGACCCTTTTAGTTTTTTATTCTTTCTTCTATTCAAGTTTTTTCTTCTCTTCTATTTTGTTTCATTATATTTATTTTTTATTCTTTTTACATTTGTAATTTTTATCTGTATTTGGATTTAACTTTAAAAATTATTTCCTTTGTCATTTTTGTGTTTTATTTTTTATTTCTGATATTTTATGAGAGGCATATGGACGGATACGTCGAGAGTATGTAGACTCTGCTTTTTGCCTTTTCTTCGTTCCTTTTCCTTTCCTATGGGCACATGGTTTTTCTTTTTTTTCTATATTTGTTTTTTTCTCTTTCGTTCAATGCATTTCTACTATTTCTTTTTCTTGTTTCTTTTCTCTTTTATTTTTGTGTGTTCTTTTATTTGTGTCATATTTTATTCTTTTCATCTTTTTCTTGTTTTATTTTATTTATCTATTTTTCATTTTTATTTTGTTCTATTTAAAGTTTTATGTTTAAATTTTTTATTTTATAGATGCATGCGATGTTTATGTAATAAATATCTAATGTTCTATGATGTTAATTTCTAATGTTCGAGATTAGAAATATGATGCTCTACGTTATATTTATGATGTTGAGTAATAATACGTTGATGTTCTAGGATAAACTTTTGTGATGTTTGATATCATTTTATAATGTTCTCATAGTATAAATATGATGTTCTATTCTATATTTATAGATGTTCACGTGATGTTAATATAATATTCTACGATGTATTTTATGATATTCGGTGATATTTTTCTTAGTTTTACTTTACTATAATTAATTACTTGACTAATTGATTTTTTTATATTTCATTGTATATGTAGTATGTTTGTTTCGTATATGTGTGTATACGTGTGATGTTTTATGCTATATTTATTGATGTTCAGTGAAATGCTAATATGATGTTCTATGATGTATTTTGTGATGTTCACGTACTATACATTTGATGTTCTATTATGTGTTCTATGATGTTTATGTAGTATATGTGTAATGTTCATTTAATATTTGTATGATGTTCTATAATGTATTTTGGTTTATTCATATTACATATTATACATGTAGTATTCGCATAGTATTTATGTGATCTTCTATGATGTACTTTGTGATGTTTATGTTGTATAAGTGTGATGTTCTATGGTGTATTTTATAATGTTTATGTAGTATAAATAGGATTTTCATGTATGTCGTATAAGTGTGGTGTTCTATGGTGTATTTTATAATGTTTATGTAGTATAAATAGGATTTTTCGTGATTATCTTGAGTACCCATGAGATGTTATATGGTATATTTTGCATTATTTAAACAGTATCCATGTAATATTCTTTTAGATTTCTCTATATAGGTGGATTTCTTTTTTTTCTTAAAAATAATGTTTTTATTTTGTGCTATTCTTTATTTTTTGGGGTTGTTTATGGATTGGTTGGATACTTTTTAATAATGGTTGTATTTCAGACTATTTTTGGGATGTTTATTCTTTCAAACAATACCATGTTCTTGTAATTTTGCTAAATTTTCTTTTTTTTATTCACGTAGTATAGAATATTATTCTTTAATTAGATATTTTTATTGGACATTAAATGATACACTCCCCACTGTATCGTAATTAGAAGTCATTTATGATAGGATTATGCTTATCAAGGAGTGCCAAATAGTGATTAATTAAGGGGTATTTTTTTTTCTACCCTTATTAAATACTGTTGTAATTGCTACCTTTACAACAATGGTGCATAGCTTGATTGGCTAGGCCTGTGCCGCCCGAGGCAACAGGTTGCTGGTTTGATTCTTGGCACCTCCCATTTTTTTAAAGGTCGTGGCTGGCTATTCGCATGCGTGTTTTGAGTTTTGACCGTCCTGTACGAGCCAAAGTGCCATGGCTCCAGGAGCAGATAAAGGCTCGGAGGCTAAAACGATCCGACTTTCTTTGTTCAATTCTATTCCAATTTCAGTATGACTTCTATTTGTGATACAAGGGAGTATTTAATAGTAGACTACTGTTGTGTATATTTTTTCTTTTTTTCTATTGTATGAATTTATTACGTGCTTCGTATTTTATTTTTCTATTATATGAATTTATTACGTGCTTCCGTACTGTGTGTCATGTGAACGCACGCGGGAAATAAAGTGGCAGCAGCCAGCAGGTGCAACGCGTCGGATGCGAACAGGAAGCACGGGCCGCAAGGAAACCGATCGATGCGAGCGGGCCGGCCCAATAAACAAATTAAAATGAGTCCATTTCCATTTTCATGATGCGGGTCGAAAAAAATCAAAGTGGTGGTCGGCGGCCGACTGCCAGCCACCTGGTCGGACCCTATCACTGCCCGGACTTTCCGATGTGCACTTGTAGTACGAAACAACGCTTACTAACGATTTGCAGTTTTGTTTGGAGCGTCAAATCCGCTGCGCATGATACGCTTTTTCTTTGAACACCTATCCGAACAACCATTCCTATCTACAGTTGTATGCTTCCAAACCACAAAAGACGTACTCCCCCTTCCGTGGTGTCATTTTGGGTATTCGTGTCAGAAGTTTGATTCGATTTGTAAAAAATATGTGTAATATTTAAATTTTCAAATAAATTTATTAAAAAACTAGATTTAAAGATTTTTCTAATAATAATAATTATATTTTATAAATTTTAATATTTTTTAAATATATACGGTCTGTTCGTTTGACAGGATTATACACTATTCTAGCAGGATTATGCACTGTTGGCTGATTTCTTGTGAGAGAAAACTACTGTTCTGGTTGGATTTAAGCCGGCTAAAAAGCTAAACGAACATGCTGATAGTTAGTCAAAGATGTTTTTTGGAAAACGAAAATGACAGTCTTACTGGAATACAAGATGTACATTAGGAAGCTCACCGTCCGTAAACTGTACACAATCTCACCTCATCGGCTCATCTACATACATTCAATGCAATTATCTCCTGAATTAACGCTAGTGATGATGAGCTCATTTGCCGAGAATACATATGCCTCGAATTCTGTTCTAGCATTCCGACATACAGTACGTAATGTACTCGTAGAAACCTGTTGCTGCTCTGCACAACACAGCACAGCCGCCTGCCAGATCCCGAGATCCGCGTACGAGACGGGCATCGTCGCTGCTTCAAGCAGAGGCGGCGCATGCGTGTGCTCCCCGCCGTCCGACTCGCTCCCGGACTGGGAGTGCGCATACGCCACAGCGAGGACGCCGGCCACGACGGTCAGCTTGCCGAAGCGAGCAGCTGCGCCGGCGGCAAATACCTAGCGAGATCTCCGACGAGTGTTCTCTGTAGGCTGCGACGGTCATGGTAAGGAGGAGTATTATATAGGCACAAACTGGTACTGCTACCAGTGTGATGTGAGCCAAGACGTTTGTAACCGTAGCGGTCTGTGTGGGTGTGCAAACAAATCTCTCACATTAAAATTTTATACAAAATATTATTTGCCACTAATAATTTTCGCAGATAGCTTTCGGTTCATGATAACGACCAACAGGGATGGAGTGGCCATTCTTTTTTTCTGAAGGATGAAATGGTCATTCTTTCTTCACAGACCAAACTATCTTTGCGTTGCAACTGTATCTGGACCGCTGGAATTCGGGGTGAAACAGAGACTTTTTACGTGTGGTTGCAAACTTCGGAATTTATTGATGATCCCAACGGTATTTTTTGACTTGTCCTAACGAGCGAGCGGAAACCGGCATTGTGGTCGATGAGCTGGAGCAGGGAGCTAGTCAGGGACAGAGTGGGCGATAGCAGAGGAGCCACAAAAATCAGGGGCCCTAAATTACATTATCTAATAAGTATCTTTCAAAAACATGGTCGGGAATAGAAGGTAAAGGCGCAAATGCCCCATATGTGATGCTTATACTGATTAGATTATCTACCATCGGCGATCGGCCCGCCAGCATATTCTGCAGTGTATCGTGTATGGAATGGAATGCATTTCCTTGTCTAGCCAGCCGTCGAGAAAGCGTTTTGATCATATGAATTTCAAATTTTAGGGCTCCAATTGTACTTCACAGCAGGGCCCCAATTTTCCGAGAGACGGTCAGTGCTACTGCTGCTGTAATTTAAACCGTCAGTATGAAGGGTCATAATAACTCATACAGTCATAGTAGACACCCTCAGTAGTGCCCAAGGATCTCCATCTCCCCACTCTCCTAATTAAGGAAGGACAGGGCAGATGGTTACTGGTGTCTGGTGAGGACGTGAGGCAGAAGACGCGTAATTCGACAAGGGGGACGGATGATGCATTGATGCATGTGTGTGAAAGGCGCACGAGGCAGACGCCCACATGCCAAGCCGGATAAGAGCAACTCCAACCTAAGTCCTTACATGTGCCCCTACTCTAAATTTTAGGAGTTTGGATAAAATTTCAACTCCGTGGAGCCCTACCTAGGCCTCCATTTTAAATGCCCCCTCAAATTCTAATCTCAAGTCTCTAGATCTAGCAGCTCCCTATCCAGTGGGGCCCACCCCATTTTTCCCCATCCGGTCCAAGCACGGCGCCGCCTCCGTCGCGCGTCCCACCACCTCTCGGCAGCCCGCTCGCGCACCGCGCCATGGCCGAAATCCTCCTCCTCCTCCTGCAGCGCCAGCAACACGTCCACGAAATCCTCCTCCTCCTCGTTGCCGCCGCCGTCACCGCGGTGGCGCGCCTCATGCTCCTGGACCACCTCCTCCAGCACCTCGTCCCACCGCTTGAAGTTCCTCCACGCCCTCGCGCTGGCGTCGGACAGCGCATCCGCCCACGCCAGCGACGGGAAGTAGTCGCCGACGCAGAACCCGCCTAGCAGAGCCGTGTTCTCCTCGATCAGCGCCCGGAACAGGCCTCTCCTCCTGCCCTCCTCCTCCCGGGACAACAGCCTCCTCCCGGTCCCAGTCCCGGACACCGCCCGACAGATCACGCCGTTCGCGAACCCGTACAGCGCCTTGCTCAAGTCCACCACTCCCGCGAGCGAGGACGACGACGCGCGCTCCGTGACGGTCCCCACCAGCGCGGCTACCTCCCTCTCTCGCATGCCGTTGAAGCTGTGCGACCGCATGGCGCTGACCACTGAGCACGTGCGAGGAGCAGAGGCGGTGCACGTGCCGCCAGTGCTCGTCGCGAGGCGCGAACACGAGGTCCTGGAAGTCGTACGTCAGGATCTCGGCCGTGCGGAAGTAAGGCCGAGTACCAAAGGCGCCGTCGTGCTCGTGCATGAGCGCTACGACGGCGGCCGGGGAGGACGCCACCACCGCGGGTACCTGGCCCAGGCGGAGCCGCATCAGGTCGGACGCCGTTCGGGAGCTCATGAAGACACACGACGTCAACTTCACCACGTGGCCATGGAGCCCCACCATCAGAGCCATGAAGGCCGACGGCGAAGGCCTGCTGTTCGCGCGCGACGGCGCCCTGTGGCGGCAGCTCCGCCGGATCAGCGTCCTTGAGCTGCTCAGCGCCCGCCGCGTCCGGTCGTTCCGCCGCGTCCGGGAGGAGGAGGTCGCCCGCCTCGTGGCCGCCGTCGCCGCGTCCGGCGGCGAGGAGGCTGTCGTCATCAACGTCAGCGAGCGGATCGCCGTGCTCGTCGCGGACTCTGCAGATGCTGCCGCGCCGCCTCGACTCCTCGGTCGAGTGGGTGCCCGTCCGCGACGACGCCAGCGCCAACGCGCCCACGCGCGCCGTGCGCCTCCGGACATGGTACTGCAACTTCCTCCGCGCCGTTCAGACCGCAGCCCCCGCTGCCGCCGCCGAGCTACATCGCATCGACCGCTCCGAGCCAGGTGGTATAGGGGCTTGATCTGTTTTTTTTCACTGGAGTTGGGTCTCGATTTGAGCCCCTACTTTTTTTAGCCCAGCCTGCAAATAAAATTTCAAGGGTCTAATTTAGGGACCCTGGAGTTGCTCTAAAACCGATATCTTTTGGTTTAAGAGCAACTCCAACCCAAGTCTCTACTTGGGCCCCTACTCTAAATTTTAGAAGTGTGGACAAAATTTCAACTCCAATGGAGCCCCTACTTGAACTCCCATTTTACATGTCCTTTCAAATTTTAATCTCAGGTCCTAGGTCTAGGAGTCCCCTATTCGGTGGGGCCCACCCCACTTTCCCCACCGGCCGAGAGAGGCACCCCGCCGAAGCCGCGCCGCCTCGTCTACGTCGCCGGTCCCGGCGTCCAGCGCCGACACGAGCCTGCGGACGGCCTCGTCGACGGCGCCCACCTCGCCGACGCCTTCGAGCGACGCGAGCTGACCGGACACCGCGTTGAACGGCTCCCCCCAGGGGAGGTCGCCGCCGCCGCCGGAGACCCGGGGGAAGGTGGTGGGTCCTCCGACGAGGATGGCGGTTGCGGCCGCAGCAGCGAGCGAGGACACGCGCAGCCGGCGAGAGCTGCCCGCGTGGCTGCTCGAACGGGAGCGAAGGGAGCGGGGGCAGTGCCGGGGACGGAGAGGCCGCCAGGTGGTCACCGCCGTCCGCGGGCGGCTCTCGGCGCCCATCGACGCGTGCGTGCACTCCTCCCCTCCGACGACCAGCTCCACCCTAGCGCGGCCTCTGCTCGGCGGTAGTCATCCCCTGCCCAGTATCCATACCCCTATTGTCATTCTCTAGCAAAATATATTTGGGGGCCTAGATTTGGGTGCTGTTGTTGGAATGAGAGCAAAAATTTTGGGTCAACAAAAATAGAAGAAGCCCCAAAATGAAATGTAGGGCGTTTGATTTGGGGTTCATTGCTGGAGTTGCTCTAACTCTGCTATCTCTTCTCCACCCTGCTGCTTTGTCTTATCTTCTCCGGAACCGGGAGATACAGCGACGTGCCGCCGGACTAGGTCGCTGTCAGGCTTTCTAAGCGCTTTCTCTTTGTGGGGATGGCTGCCGTTTCTCTGTTGGATCGGAACAGCACATGCATGCTGACCCGGGAACAAATACTATATGAACATTTGATTGATTTGTTTAAACAGTGGAAATTATATTGTATTAACTTAGGACAGGGGTTTGCCCTCCCGGCCCCCTTTCCCTCCCTCTCCACCTGATCATAAGCTATCCTAGTTCCTAGCAATTAAAATTTCAGATACTGAATGAAACGGAGGAAACTTTCCAACAAAAAAGATCCTCTAATCCCAGTTCAGCCTTCATCAGAAATTTGTATGCAGAAAAAAAAAAGTTGATCACCAGACGAACAGAAAAAATTGGCAAAGTGAAGATCGAAGTCATCTTGGCAAAATGAACTTAGCTGTTCAGTTCACACTTGAAACAGATAAAAATAAATTACACCCAATATACTTGCAAGAGGCCAGAGGGTAGAACGATTGGTAGTACATGGCAAAGAATGACACCTCACCAAGTCACACGCAATAGTTGAGTTTAAGTAAAACCAGAGAAGCCGTGGTAAAGTATGCGACCTGTAGAAGTAGTACTATGAATGATAGTAGTAAAAAGATACTGTATTTGCTGGCGTTGGTGACTGCTTGGTGCACACGTAGCACCAGGTCGACGACGATGGTTGTGCAGGTGCTGCCGCTCGCTCCTGCATCCCGCATCCGCCGCCGGACGGCTGCGCGCGGGTCAAGCAGCTGCGCAGAAGCGCACACCGCCGCGGCCAGTTCCGGCGAGGCTGGTCGGGACGACGACGAGACAGGTGGTGACCATGAAAAGGACAGCGAAAGCGGCCGTAAGAGTCACCTTTGCAAAGCGCTCCGTGGTCGGCGCGGGTGCCGCCCCTGCAGCTGCACCAGGGTCGCGGAGGAAGCGCGCGAGGAGCAAGGTCCCCAGAAGAAGCGCCGTGAAGGCGCAGAAGAGGAACACGAAGATGGTGACGTCCACGACGGCGGTGCTGCGCCCTTCGAGCGCGAGGCCGATGGCGAGGGCGAGCAAGAGGCGGAGTGTCTCGGACCCGCCGACCACCGCGCCGCCCACGGCGAGAACAATGGCCACCGGAGCAAGGCCTGCCATGGGGATGAATGAAGAACAAGAACGCGGCGGGCGGGCTTGGGTCGTCCTAGGCGGGTGCAAACTAGGAGGAAGGAGACGAAGACGAGACGAGGAGGCCGTGGCCGTGGGATTTGAAGTGGGGATTTGTGTTGGGCTGACGCTAGGTGGTGGGGGCCTCTGGCACTGGGCACTGGGCCAAGTGTGCAGGGCAGCCAGGGACCCCGACCGCCAGGTAGCGGCTTTCAGTAACAGTAGCATATGCTTTGCTTTTGTTTGCACACCCGCGGCGATGGACCACGCACAGTTTCAGGAAATGAGGGCATGTTTGGTCGGAGCCCTCGACGATTTGTCTTGCAAAAAGTATTGCCTGAAAGTTACCTATAAAATTGATAACTTTTGCCTGGTCAGGCAAGTTGAATGGATGTTTGTTTGGTTGGTGCTTGAGAGACTACTATGCCTGGCAGTACAAATAGAAGAAAAGACACTATTATCAAAGTAAATGAATTGTATTATGTTATTACATTTAGTAAATTTATTATGAAAATACTTTTTTTTGACGAAAATTATTTGTAATAATAAATATTTAAATAGGGTACTTATTGGCTTAATGTCACGTATGCAGCAGTGCTCCAACCTCAAAAGAATAAAAGATGAAATAAAAGAAAAAAATACTCACAACTTAATAGAAAAAAAGAGGATAATCATTTGTCAAATAAAAAGCTTTTTCCAAAATCACCTGTACTTATCCAGTAGCATACAACAGTAAGAGCTGTAGATGTCTTGTACTATCTTTTATGATTTTATATAGTAAAAATATAAATGTTCTGTTTAGTTCCAACCAAAATCCAAAATATAAAATCCCAACTATTTTGGATTTTAAAATCCAGAATGCAAAATATTTTGGTGGGGTGTTTAGTTCCAACCAAAATTTATCTTTCAATGATGAGGATTGTGAGGATGATACATAAATCAATGCAAAGATTTCTTTATTTTGAACTCTTGAATACAAAATGTAAAATGGAGAATAAACCATATTTTATCGAATATTTTGGGTAATGTTTAGTTCCATTTTGCAAAATGAAGAGTCAAGACTCAAAATATTTTGGATTCCTTAGGAACTGAACACCCCTTGGTACGATAACCAACGTCCAGCCGTCCAGGCCAGGCATCTGAGAGCCAGGCGCTCGATTTCGATGGCCTGGGAGCGGACTGGATTGCCTGTGCCAGGCAAGTCACCAGGGTCGAATCCAAACGTGTCACAGGCAGCTTCCAGGAACCTCCTTGCCCAGGCAAAAGCCTGGCTGGCTGGCTAGTGTTTGGTGCGACTGCGGTCAAGATCACGAGACAGAGACAATTAGACAAAGGGTTCACACCGGGAAAGTGAACGATGCTGAGGTTCACACACACGGCCAGCGATTTCCCAGTACTGCTGTACTTGTGTCCATTCTGAAACCTGATGGGGTTACACGAACTGAAACCTGTGTTCAATCTAGGAATTACTGAGTCACACACTCTTTCACATCATGTTGGCACCGGGCGCAATTATATGATTCTAAATGCATGTTTTTTCTTCTCAAGATATTCTTGGTGCTCAATCTGTCTTTAAGAAGTAGCTAGAAAAAAAAAACTTTGTATGCTTTTGATGCTGAAAAATGTTGCCCCCATGTGTAAATCCAAGAATCCTCTGATTCAGTCAAGTTTGTGTGTTGAATTATTGACTGAACAAGTGCAAGTTGTTGAGAAGCCTCTGCAGACAGAGGGCGATTGAAAAGCTACAGTTGAATTGAATCGCATTCTAGGAATTTACAGACAGAGGTGCTTGATTTCTTGACATAGGAGAAGAGCTGAGGAAACTCATCTTATAAAAGGCTGCTGTCTTCAGCTATCTATCCAAAAGAAACAAGTTGGTTCGAGCTCTATACCATATAAAACTCGCTCCAATTTGGGCCGTTCAAATTATCACCGCTAACAATCTCACAGCCCAATTCTTGTCAAATCAAGGCCATCGAGAAGCTGCATAGCATACCGGAATAGAAAGCTACTGTTATACTAATACTGCACGGGAGTACTGTACTAAGCAAGGCATGCGTGCTCAATTTGAGTTCGGTCAGCGCAGATGCGATCGCGACAGGGAGACGAGAGAGGTGACGATAGCGACGGCCACGGGCTTCCCCGATTGGCGAATCGCGGCCTATAGCCAACCACCAGCAGCTCGTGGCTGTCACTGTCGTCATACTATAGGCTCTGATTGGAATCGCTTATATGAGAATCGATTATAATCTAAATAAGATTTTGTTATAAGCTGCGATAAAAAAAAGTCTCTGGTAGAAAAAATCAAAGGTGTTTGACAACCTTGATTATTATTGTACTAGATAGTGTAAAAAGACCAATGTATCCTTCTTCTTCCTTGGGACCCTATCCTGACTAGGAAGCCGAGACCCCGACTAGGGAAGTGAGACGGCCCGACTAGGGAACGAGAGAAACGAGGTCGGACTCTTCCAAGACCTCGACCGCCGACTGTGTGAGGACGCCGAGGCCAGAGGACTGGGTGAGCACGCCCACGCCGGACTGGGTGAGAGAAAGAAGTCGAGGCCGCCGATCTCCCCTACCCTCGCCAACGCGAAGGAGCCCGCCCATAGGATCTCGACACCGCCGCAGCCCATAGCGCTCGCCGACGCGAAGGCAGACCTCGCCGACACGAAGGGAGCCCGCCCACGGGATCTCGACACCACTGTAGCGAGCCATGGTGGCAAGCTCCGACGCGAAGGGAGCCTGCGCGACGGAGAGCGGACGGGCGGATGCGGCCGAGCACCGGGGCAGTTGGGGGAGCAGCCTCGCGGTGGCCAAAACGCGAGCCGGAGGCCGCGATACAGAGAACGCGGATCCTAATTCAAAGTCATATTTTTTTCATCTCTCGATTCTCTGACAATCAAAAATAATCTAGAGCGTTGGGTGGGATTCTCGATTATTTTCATCTCAAATTCCGATTATAAGCGGTCCCAAACACGCCCTATAGTGGGGGACCGAGGAGGCGAGGACTAGTCCATGATGAATTGAGCAACAAAAAGCTCAGGAAGAGCCCGACCGACGGCGCATATAGGACAGCAAGATTGACACCGACCAGCTTAGGGCTTATTTGATGCGCATGTATCTCTTTCAAACCACATGGGTTAGAGTGTATTTAAACTAATATAAAATCCAACCCACTTCATTCCATGTGGTTTAAGGTAGATAGATATGTATCAAATGAGGCCTAATAGTATATAGAAGCTAGTTGTGTAATCACGGTCGTGTGCAGCAGATTGTTTGGTGGACATGCATGCTCACTAGTCCACAACTCGCGATTATTTCTACGACTGATAAATCGATTGATATTGATTTTAGTGAAAATATTGTAAGTTCTTGTTTGGATGCACATGTATCCACCTCAAACTACATGGATTAGAGTGTATTGAAGTGAAATCTAGTTTTTGGACGCGCAATGGATCCTGATGCATACTGTAAGGTCTTGTTTGGATGTACATGTAGCCACCTCAAACTACATGGATTAGAGTGTATTGAAGTGAAATCTAGTTTTTGGACGCGCAATGGATCCTGAAGCACTATTTCTGCATCCTCCTAACCAAACCCTCCTACATTAGGATTGCTTGTTAATGGTTGATCAAGCTTGATTGATTCCCCCTCCGAAACAAGAAGTTCTGGCCCGGGAGGTATAATATCAATCACTTGACGTCCATCCGACGCATCCACTATGGATATTTCATATCCCCTTTTCTTTACGTAGTATTTTTTTACTATACCTGTTGACGTAGCATTATAGACCATATTGTTACTCTTGCTACCATCAGGATAGATCTGTCCCCTTCCTCGGTTTCCCCTACATATATGAGATATTTTAAGAAATGAACGTCTTTTTTTAGCGGTACACTCCAACACATATAGTTTGATAGAAATATATGCGTATATAAATAAGGGAGCATATGGTATGAAAATCAACTAGCTTTGCAAACTACGTAAATTTTAATCAAGTCCACAGGATTCTAATCCGATGGACTTAGGTGAAGGTGGGTCATTTATTCACTTAAGCCCTCCCACCATCACCTTCCTAATCACTTAACCCCAGCGCTGCCGTCCCGTCGCCCCGTCTCGCTACTCGCGCCCGTCTCACTACTCCGCCGCCCCGTCTCGCCGCGGATGATCTTCGGCGCTAGGTACTCGTGTGTGCCGACGAACGACATGGAGCGCGCGTCCGTCGGCTCCGCGTTGAACTCCACCGCGGGCGGGCCGCTGAGCCCCAGCTCGCTCTTGGACGGCTTCCGGCTGCGCCGGGGCAGGATGCGCGGGAAGAAGGACGACGGCTGGATGCACCCCTGGTAGCCAGGGATCACGTCGCCGTCCACGACGTCCATTCCTCTGCCGACGCTGCTGCCACCGCCTCCTCCTCCTCCCACGCTGTCACCGCTCTCGGTGGAGTGCACCGACGACGACTTGACTAGCGTTGGGCACACGGTGCAGCGCAGGGAGCCAGGGATGTTGGTGCCAAGATCACAATTACGAGCCCTGATTCAGTGGCTATCCTAAGAACAACGAGATGAAGATCAATGAACACAGGTTTGCACCGCGAACTGCAACTGTCTACAGGGAGACAGTGCCCCTTTTCACTATTGATAGGTTCGGGTACAAGACGATATTACACACGACTAAGCAACTGCTAAGTAGTGCTAGGTCCTGGCTTTATAGTCCAGCCGAATACACAACACGATTACATAAGAAAACTGAACTACACACTGATACAAGACGAGTACTTTCAAACTGTTGTCAAAGGACGTCGTCATTGTCGCGCTCACCGCGCTCTTCCTGAACTGCTTGATTCAAAACTTGGCTTCCCGCCCACATGCTTCTCCCTGCTGACTCACTGACCGTGTGCACAGCTGGATTAGCTCAACATTCTCCCCCCTAAGTCTGCTGGGCACCAACACCTCGAACTCATATCAGATGCTTCATCACATCCAGCTTCCCAACTGCTAGAGGTTTTGTCAGTATATCAGCTTTCTGTTCTTCAGTGTTCACCCTTCTCACCACGATCTGTTCCCTCTCCACACATTGTCTAATGAAATGAAACTTAGTATCAATGTGTTTACTCCTTCCATGAAGTACTGGGTTCTTCATCAAGGCAATGGCCGAGTTGTTATCCACATACAAGGTCACTACTCTTCGTGGTGTTGAGATCAATTCCGACAACAGACTCCTGAGCCAAAGTGCCTGCATTGCTGCCATTGCTGCTGCCATGTATTCAGCTTCACATGAAGACAAAGCTACAATCTTCTGTTTCTGTGAATTCCAGGTGATCAGATTGTCATTGAGGTAAAAGGTCATGCCTGTAGTGCTCCTTCTCCCCTCAATGTCAGCAGCATGATCACTATCAGAGTACCCAATCAACAACTCTGGACTCTTCCCTTTTCTGTACACAAGCCCATGGTCTAAGCTACCTTTAATGTACCTCATAATTTGCTTTACTAGCTTCTGGTGCATTACTGTAGGTTTTTCCATATACCTGCTTGCTACTCCAACTGAGAAAGCAAGGTCAGGTCTTGTGTGCAGTAAGTATCTCAAGCAGCCAACATCACTTCTATACTCAGTAGAATCAATTCTGTTTCCTTTTTTGTCCTCATCAATCTTAGTTCCTGGATTCATAGGAACTTTTATGGGATTGCTATCCTCCATCCCAAATCTGGCTAGCACCTTCTTGGCATACCCTGCCTGCTTCAGAATGACAAAATCTTCATGTTGCTCTACTTCTATCCCCAAGTAGTAGGACAACAGCCCTAAGTCACTCATCTCGAATTCTGCAACCATTTGTTTTTTGAACCTTTCTATTTCCTTTGCATTATTACCAGTGATCAAAAAGTCATCAACATATACACCTACTATGACAGTGGCTTCTCCAGCTACCCTCTTGTAGACTGCTGACTCACTAGGACATTTTTCAAACCCCGGCTTCCTCAAACTTTTATCTAGTTTAATATTCCAAGCTCTTGGAGCTTGCTTGAGCCCATACAAAGCCTTACTCAGCTTTAGAAAACATTGTTCTCTCCCCTTTACAGCAAACCCTTCAGGTTGTTTGACATAGACTTCCTTTTGTAGTTCACCATTCAAGAATGATGTTTTCACATCAAGGTGATGCACCTTTCATTCCCTATTTGCAGCCAATGCCAGAATGAGTTTCACTGTATCAAGTCTGGCAACTGGTGCAAACACTTCATCGTAATCAACCCCATGTTCTTGCACATAACCCTTTGCAACCAACCTGGCTTTGTGCTTTATAACTTCCCCCTCTACATTTCTTTTTAGCTCGAACACCCACTTGAGCCCTATAGCTTTCTGCCTTGCAGGTAGAGTTGCAAGTTTCCAAGTCTTATTCTTCTGAATTGACTGAAACTCACAATCCTCGCCTTGATCCAGTTTGGATCATCTGCAGCTTCAACATAGTTTTCTGGCTCTCCAGTTTCTACAAACAAAGCTTCTGCTTCATTCTCTGAATCAAACAGATCTACCTCTACTGAATTCTGGTAGATGTCATTCAGGTCTCTGAAACGCTGAGGTTCTTCATCTGACAAGTCATCTAGATTCTCTTGTCCATCATTCTGAACTTCAGAATTGTCTTGCACTGGTGGATCATTTGCTATGCCATTTCCTGACACAACATCTGGTGATTGTGCAATCACTGGTACACTGCTTGAACTAGCTTCATCTATTGATTCCCCAGTAGACTCATCTCCTCCTTCATCTGCATGTACCTTTGGTGCATTTTCTTTTGTAGCAGCTGTCTCCCAGTCTGTCTGAACACCACTATACTCATTCTCAATCTTAAACTCTTTCATTTCATCTTCATTATCACCATTCCATTTCCACCCCAATGCTTTTTCAAAGATTACATCTCTGCTTACTGCAATCTTCTTCAGAGCAGGATCATATAGCCTATGTGCCTTGCTCTCTTCTGCAACCCCCATGTAGACCATTTTCTTGCTTCTGTCATCCATCTTTTTTGGATGAGGCACTGTATTCTTAGCATGAGCTAAACATCCAAACACCTTGAGATGATCCAAGTGTGGTTTCATGTCATTCCAGGCTTCAAATGGTGTTTGCTCACCCATTGGTTTTGATGGCAATCTGTTCAGCAAATAGACAGCATGTCTCACTGCTTCACCCCAAAATTTACTAGGAATCTCCATTCCCTTCAACATTGATCTAGCCATCTCTACCACTGTTCTGTTTCTCCTTTCCACTACACCATTCTGCTGAGGTGTATAAGGAGCTGTCAGTTGCCTCTTTATTCCTGCATTTTCACATACACCTGCAAAAATTCCTGACAAGAATTCCCCACCCCTGTCAGATCTCAAGACATTAATCTTTTCACCTTTTTGATTCTCAGTCTCAGCTTTGTACTTGACAAAAGCATCACATGCTTGATCTTTGTTTTTCAACATATACACCTGCATCCACCTACTGTAGTTATCTACCAAGAGCACGAAATACTTGTTTCCACCTGGTGTTGCAGGAGTTATAGGTCCACATAGATCAACATAAACTAGCCGCAAAGGCCTTTGTGCCATAAAACTTGTAGCAATAGGAAAAGGTACTCTTGTCTGCTTACCAACCAAACACCCATGACATATTTGATCAGGATGAGTGATCATTGGCACCCCAGCAGCCATTCTCTTTTCAACTAATAATTTCATAGCTCTGAAATTTACATGTTCCAGTCTAGCATGCCACAACCAAGCTGGTTCTGCTATACTACCCATCAGACACACTGGTTTTGCTAGTTTCATATCAATCTTATACAGTCGATTTGCAAATCTATCAACCTTCATCATTAATCTATCAGACACCTTGTCTATCACCTCAAGCCAATCATCATCAAGGTTAATCCTATAACCTGTCTCTGTAAGTTGGCCCAAGCTTACTAGATTGGTTTTCAGTTGAGAAATGTAATATACATTATTCAGCAGCCACTCATCAACACTGTTCTTACACTGAAATAGTACTGCCCCTTTTCCGACAATATCTACTACTGAACCATCCCCAAATATAACCTTTCCAGTAATGTTCAGATCAAGCTCAGTGAATTTTCCCTTGTCCCCAGTCATGTGATTACTAGCACCATTATCTAAATACCAGATATTGCCAGAATTCATACCATTACTGGTGAAGTGCAGTTCTAGGAACACACGTTTCTCTGTCAGGGTCAATGCACGCCCCCCCGACTGCTGATTCAGTCTTGAAGCATGCTCGAGCGGTTCCGGCACCTCCGTGATCGCGAGCATAAGCGTTGGCTCGACTTTGTCAGCTCTCGCGTGATGAGCTTCATCGCCGCCTCCTTTCTTCTCCTCTGGACACCGGTTGGCGTAGTCTCCGTAGTTCTTACAGTTAAAGCACTGAATGTGCCCTTTGTCTTTCTTCGCCGCACCGTGCGTTTCACCACGCCCGCCACGACCTCGACCGCGTCCGCGACCTCTTCCACGTCCTCGGCTTCCTCCATCTGGCGTTCTCCCTTTCCCGGAGCCTTCGCCGCTAGATCTTCATTGTCGAGCCACCCACTCCATCTGAGTGAGCAGCAGTTGCCCACGGCTGTCTGTTTTGGAGCTGGATCCTCCTGCTCCCCGCCCGATAGCATCCTCGAACGACAGCGTCTTCAAGTCGTAAAACTACTCCATGCTAGCCACCACGGCGAGATAGCGTTCCGGCGTTGTGTCGAATAGTTTCTTGACAAGCGCGGCATCATCAAGTGTTCCCCCAAGATTGTTGTACTTAACCGACATAGCTGTCCGTTTTCCAGCATACTGATCTAGGGATTCATCATCTTTCATCGACATCCCGTCAAACTCGGCCTTGAGCGTTTGTAGGCGCGCATCACGTACACGATCTGCGCCCACAAACCTTGCCTTCAGGCACTCCCAAACTTCTCTCCCCGTCTTCTTCTTCGCCACTTGCTTGAGAAGGTCATCAGGCAGGCACTGCAGAAGGTGCGCCCGTGCCTTCTTGTCCTTCGCCGTCTACGCCGCTGACATCGACGTTGACAGATCCTCCACCGGCTCGACAACCTCCCACACTCCCTGATCCTGCATGATGGCCTGGACTCGGATGTTCCAACTCACATAGTTGGTCGCCGTGAGGAGTGGGTAAACCACCCTCCCCCCTTCTCCTGCGCCGCCGGTTCCCCCGTCGCCGCTCCGAGATGTCTCGCTCATCGTGAAGAACACACGCGGTTGGACTGCATAATTGACGGCTCTGATACCAAATGTTGGTGCCAAGATCACAATTACGAGCCTTGATTCAGTGGCTATCCTAAGAATAACGAGATCAAGATCGATGAACACAGGTTTGCACCGTGAACTGCAGCTGTCTACAGGGAGACAGTGCCCCTTTTCACTATTGATAGGTTCGGGTACAAGACGATATTACACACGACTAAGCAACTGATAAGTAGTGCTAGGTCCTGGCTTTATAGTCCAGCCGAATACACAACACGATTACATAAGAAAACTGAACTACACACTGATACAAGACGAGTACTTTCAAACTGCTGTCAAAGCACGTCGTCATGGCCGTGCTCACCGCGCTCTGCCTGAACTGCTTGATTCAAAACTTGGCTTCCCGCCCACATGCTTCTCCCTGCTGACTCACTGACCGTGTGCACAGCTGGATTAGCTCAACAAGGGACAGTTCAAAGTCGGAGAGCATGATGTGGCCGTCCTCCCGGACCAGCACATTCTCCGGCTTGAGGTCCCTGTACACGATCCCCAACATGTGCAGGTACTCCATGGCCAACAGGCGATGTACCCGAGACGGACGTTGGCTGGAGTGGTACCCGAGCATGTGCATGTGCTGCCGGATGTTGGCTGGAGTGGTACCCGAGACGGTGGTGCCGCTGCTGCTGCTCTCCATGTTGTTGCTCCTCGGCCGGCCGCTGTCCACGCTGATGGCTTCAACATTATTATTGCCTGTTGTCACCGTCGCCGCAGTGACCATGCCGGCACCTGTCGGTTCGGAGCTGCTTTGGGGCGGCAACGGCGTCGTCGTCATGTGGGTTGAACCGCCATGGCTCGTCTGTGGCTGGAACTCCATGGACGTGAGGGGGTGTTGCTCGTTACGACGACGGCTGCGGAGTCGCGAGATGGGGTGCGACGGGATGGCAGCGCTGGGGTTAAGCGATTAGGAAAGGTATGGTGGGAAGTCGTGGGAGGGCTTAAGTGAATAAATGACCCACCTTCACCTAAGTCTATCGGATTAGAATTCTGTGAGCTTGATTACAGTTTACGTAGTTTATGTTAGTAAAGTGAGACTCAGAGTTGTGCTGTTAGGGCTTAATTGCCTCTAGTCTTTGTTCCCCTTTATATACACTGGAGCTCAATAGAGCTTTTGTGGGATACAAGTTTGCTTTAAGAGCATATTCCTAATGCTGTAAAGTAAAGCTAGTCTAAAGCATAAAACAACTGTCCAAAAACTGAAAAGGACTAACAACTAAAGTGCACTAGAAGCCAAGGCTTATCTATCAATTCTCCCCCTAAGCCTTTCTTCAGCCAGTCTTGATGATCTTCTTGAGCCCAATCTTGCTTCTCATGGTTTCAAACTTGGTTCTTCCAAGTGACTTGATGAGAATATCGGCAAGCTGCTCATTTGTGCTGATGTGATCGGCCTTGATGCTCCCCTCTTCCATGCAGTCTCTGATGAAGTGGAACTTAGTCCTTATGTGCTTGCTCCTGTCATGGAACACTCGGTTCTTGGCAAGTGCAAGTGCCGATTTGTTGTCCACCTTCAACTCCACAGTTTCCACTCTCCTTCCTAGCAAATCGGCCAGCAACCTTGATAGCCATAGTGTCTGAGTTGCTGCTGTAGTCATGGCCACATACTCAACCTCACAGCTAGAGAGTGCCACTACCTTCTACTTGACAGACTACCAACTGACCAAGCTGTTGCCTAGGAAGAAAAGACAGCCAGTTGTGCTCTTGCTAGAATCAATGTCTCCAGCTAAATCTGAGTCACAATAGCCCAAGAACCTTGCCGATGAGAACCTTGCCGATTTTAGTGCCTTGGTGAAGTGGAGGCCATAGTCAAGGGTACCAGCCAAGTACCTGAGAATTCTCTTGACTGCCATTTGATGTTCAGTGGTTGGTCTCTCCAAGAATCTGCTCACAAATCTCACTGAAAAAGCCAGGTCTGGTCTAGTGTGGACCAAGTACCTCAAGCTTCCAACCAATCTTCTGTATTGTGTTGGATCCACTTCTTCTGTTGTGCTCTCCTTGCTCAGCCTCAATCTTTCTTCCATCGGGGTGGCAGCAGGGTTGCAATCGGCCATGCTCCCTAACTCCACAATCCTCTTGGCATAGTGGCTCTACCTCAGAGTGATCCCACTACTACCTTGCTGCACTTCTACTCCAAGATAGAAGCTGAGTAACCCAAGGTCACTCATCTCAAAGATGGACTGCATCTCTATCTTGAAAGCCTTCACTTCTTCTTCCTTGACTCCAGTGATGATCAATTCGTCCACATAGACTCCAACCAGTAGAACGGAGCCATTTGAGCCTCTTCTGTAGATGGCAGCTTCATACTTGCTTTGAACAAACCCCATCTTCTTCAAGGTTGAGTTCAGCTTTGCATTCCATGCCCTGGGTGCCTGCCTCAGCCCATACAGTGCCTTGTGGAACCGATAGACCTTGTCTTCTTCTCCTTGGACAGCAAACCCAGGTGGCTGCTGCACATAGACCTCCTCCTTGAGCTCTCCATTGAGGAATGCCAATTTGACATCCATGTGATGGACCTTCCATCCTTCTTGAGCAGCCAAGGCTAGCAGCAGCCTGACTGACTCCATCCTTGCCACAGGGGCAAAGGCATCCTCATAGTCAATCCCTTCTTGCTGCACAAAACCCCAAGCCACAAGCCTTGTCTTGTGCTTGATCATAGCACCCTCCTCATTTTTCTTCAGCTTGAACACCCATTTCAGGGTGATTGGCCGATGACCAGCTCGGGGTGGCACCAGCTCCCAGGTGCCATTACGCTCAATAGCGCCCAACTCTTCCTCCATCGTAGCTTGCCAAGCTGGATCATCGGCAGCTTCAGCGTAGGTAGTCGGCTCGCCCGAGCAGGAGAGGTTTATCTCGGCGAATAGCCTCTGAGCCAGCGGCGGGGTGGCCTCATCCCCGATGAGGTCAGTGATGCAGCGGTAGCGCGGTGGCTCACTGCCATGGTAGGCGTCCACCCTTTCTTCATCGTCCTCCAGGGGAGTTACGTGCTCGACCCGAGGACTAGAGCCGCTTGCCGTTGCCGATGGCGTCGCTGCGGATGGTGCCGCTGCCGATGGCGCGACTGCCGATGGTGCCGCTGTCGATGGTCTCGATGGCGTGGCTGCCGATGGTGCCGCTACCAATGGGGGATCCTCTGCTTCCTCACCTTGTGACGGCTCCAGTGTATTGAAGCGCGGCGGAGGAGTTGGCGATGGTGATGTCGATCTGGGAGCTCCAGGCACCACCTCTTCCCAGGGATACTCGACGGTGAAGTCGCTGCCGCCTTCCTCCGATGTGCTTGCCGCTGCCGATGTCCAGTCCTAGCGGTGGCCCTCGTCGAACACGACATCGCGGCTGACACACACGCACTAGGACACAGGATCGTATACCTTGTAGGCCTTCGCGCCCTCCACATAGCCGATGAACACGCCGGCCTCGCCGCGGTCATCCAACTTGTGGAGCTGGGTCAGGCGCCTGGTGTAGGCGACACAGACAAACACCTTGAGGTGGCCCAACATCGGCGATCGGTCATGCCATGCCTCATAGGGGATGATGCCCTCCAGTGCTTGCGTCGGGGCACGGTTCAGAAGGTGCGTCGCCGTCATCACGGCCTCCCCCCAAAATCTTGCCGGTAGACCGCGCTGCTTGAGCAGAGCTCACGCCATGGCCACCACCGTCTGATTCCTGCGCTCAACGACCCCATTTTACTGAGGGGAGTGAGGGGCACTGAAGTGCCTTTTGATACCTTGATCGGCGCAGTAGGAGCTGAACTCGGCAACGGTGAACTTGCCGCCATTGTCCGTGCGCAAGACCTTGAGCTGGCAGCCGCTCTCCACCTCTGCTGCAACTTTCATGCGCTTGATTGCCTCCCCAGCAGCATCCTTGGTCGACAGCAGTGCCGCCCACATGAATCGGGTGGCATCATCCACCAATAAGAGGATGTATCGGTTGCCTGCCGATGTCGCCGGCGTCACAGGTTCGCAGAGGTCGCCGTGCACCAATTCCAGGTGCTCCTAGGCACGATACGCCATCGCGGATGGAAAAGCTCGCCGCTTCTGCTTGGTGGTGACGCAGACGTCACAGACCTGCTCCGCGTGGTCGATCTTGGGGATCCCACGAGCCATCTCTCCTCTGCTCAGACGCCGTAGTGCATCAAAATGCAAATGGCCGAGCCTCTCGTGCCATTGCCATGCCTTGTCATCCTTGCGCATAGCGAGACAGCAAGGCTGCATAGCTTCCAAGTGAAGGATGTAGAGGCGGTTAGCTCCTCGAGATACCTTGGCGAGCAGACGACCGCTGCGATCCTAGATACGCAGCACGCCATTGTCGATCTCCACCTTGGAGCCGCCTTCGTCCAGCTGCTCAAGACTCATGATCGAGTTCTTGAGGGCAGGGATGAAGTACACGCCGTGCAGCACCCGATGCTCGCCGGTCTTGCCTTGGAACACGATGGTGCCGATGCCGCGGATGTCCACCTTAGACGCGTCCCCGAAGCGCACGGTGTCGCGGACGTCCATGTTCAGATCGGCGAAGAGCTCGCGGCGCCCCGTCATGTGGTGCGTTGCTCCGCTGTCGAGGTACTAGCCTCCCATCTTCTCTTCTTCTTCATCGACGCCGAGGAAGGCTCGAGCCCTTGGCTCCTCCAAGGTGCTTCTTGCGCGGCCAGAGAGTAAGCCGACGCATCCTTGTCCAGCTCGACGAATGCGTGCGCCATGAACAGTGCGTCGTCCTCTTCGTACTCGGCGTACTGGGCACGCCCAGCGTATCCACCAGCACCGCCGCCGCGGCCTCCACCTTGATCACCTCCTCAGCCGCCACGGTCACCTCCACCGCCGCGGCCTCCGCCGCGCTCTCCTCGTGGCAGGCGGCAATCGTGCGCCCAGTGGCCCTCCAAGTCACAGTTGAGGCAGGTGTTCGGCCCACGGTTGTCACCCGGGGGGGTGTGGTCACCGCCGCCATCTCTGTGGCCAGCGCCGCGCCCTCGGCCACGCGCGCCGCCACGGCCCTGCTGGAACCTTCCTCCGCGACCACGCTGCTGCCTGGGAGTCGAGCCATCGGCATTGGCAGCGCCCTTCTTCTCCTTCTTCCAGCGCTCTCTCCATTGCTCCTCAGTGTACATCAGCTTTCCTCCGACGGCTATCGGCCCGATCGGTGCTTGCTTCTCGCAATCATCCACCGCCTTGAGCCTCCCAGTCACCTCCTCGAGCGTGAGCGCCTCAAAGTCGAGGAATTGCTCGATGGCGACGACGATCTGCGCGTACTTCGTCGGCACCATTCGAAGGTACTTCTCCACCACGCGCTCCTCGGTGATGTCCCGGTCGCCGTGGATGACGAATTGCTGATGCAGAGTCGATAGACGGATGGCAAAGTCGTCGACTTGTTCATCGGGCTGGATGCCGATGTTCTTCCCAGTCTCGGCGAAGTCGCTGCAGCGTCGCCCATCGGACCCTGTCCACGCCGATCCTTGCTGCAGCGATGGCGTCCCACGCCTCCTTTGCCGATGCCTTGTCCATGAGCGGGATGCCCATCTCTTTGGGCACAGCAGCCACGATCACCTCGAGCACCCGCCGATCGTCGCGGTACTGAACCGGACCTCCCTCGACGTCCTCCCACATGTCGCGCGCCTGCATCCGCAACTTCATGAGCTGCGACCACTCATGGTAGTTGGTCTTGTCCAGCATCGGCCACGCCGTGCTGCTGCCGGAGTCGCAGTAGACCACCCTGTCCCACGACTCATGACGCCCGCCGCCACGGCCTCGCCTGCGGTCGCGCGGAGACTGAGAGCGGCGCCGATCCCTCCGATCGCGCGGGCTCTCAGAACGCCTGACGTCCTTCTCCACCTACTCCTCCTTCTCTGCATCGATCTCCGCTCGCAGCGCCTGCGCGGTCCTCGCCGCCTGCTCTGTTGCTGATGCAGCCTGCCTCGCCGCCTGGATCGCCACCGCTGCTGCTGCCTCTGCAGCCAACAGACGCGCGGCCCGAGTGTTGGAGTCGCCCAGCGCTCCCTCACCGGTGACCGAGGTACCATCCTCGGCGGCGCGCTCTGCTGAAGCAGACATGGCTGGTGGGATGGTGGAAAGGTGGTGTTTTTGGCTTTCTAGCAAACCTCGCTCTGACACCAATTATTAGTAAAGTGAGACTCCAAGTTGTGTTGCTAGGGCTTAATTGCCTCTAGTCTTTGTTCCCCTCTATATACATTGGAGCTCAATAGAACTTTCGTGGGATACAAGTTTGCTTTAAAAGCATATTTCTAATGCTGTAAAGTAAAGCTAGTTTAAAGCATAAAACAACTGTTCAAAAACTGAAAATGAGTAACAACTAAAGTGCACTAGAAGGCAAGACTTATCTATCAGTTTGCATAGCTAATTAGTTTTCATACCATACGCTCTCTATAAATAAGGCGTAACACAGTTAATAAACTAAGCACAGAAAACAAGCTAACAATACTCTGTGATAAATTGAATCCAGGGCTGCCCACCTGCCCCCACTGCACCGCATGGATGCTCGTGTTCCGACGATCAATATTTCCCCTGGACGTCAAGTCTAGACTCTGGAGAAAAGAAACATTTGCTTGCTGCTTGCCGCCGCGTGACCGGACTGGTTGCACTTGCACAGTATGTTGTGGCGGTGGTCATTCGGCAATGGAAAAAGTTTAATTTTACTAGGTCAATTTTGGATTGTGGACGTTTTTCTTTCCTACGTTAAAAACCGTTCGTTTTACCTTCCTATAGTCGGTTTTGGACAAAGATTTTGCTACAATAACAGTGATTTTAAACTTTTTATTTTTTAAATTAATTTTGACTAAAACTTGGAAAAACATAAAATAGATAATCCGGTTTTTGTTTCACATGAGTAGATCTATATAGTAAATACTCTCTCCATATCCATATTATTTGACGTTTAGGACAACGACACGGACTTTAAAGCGTAACTTTGATTGCTTATTTTTTGATAAATAATTATTGAAATATAATATATGTATATTTTTATGAAAGTATTTTATAAGACAAATCTATTGATACAATTTTCATTTTTCCAAACTCAACAACTTCAAAGTTAGTTATGATTTATATTTTCAATGTTTGACTCAAATCTTTTCCAAAACGACAACTAATATGAGTATAGAGGGAGTATATAATATGGTAGATATTAGTATAAAATTTTTATTGTACCTTTAAATCTATCATATCTTACTATTACTAATTGGAGGCTTCAATGGTGCTTCACGTTAATTCTTACTAGATGCTCTCAGAAAAAAGTTAAATGCTAGAAATTCTCACATTAATCAGAAACATCTGTGCATCAATAAAAAAACTGGAACTATCTACAACCGCAAGATCTATATTTTGTTTTCTAATAATAATCCAGCTCTACAATTATAGATAAAAAAAATAGTCTAAAATCGGTCTCATTAGCCGGTAGAAAATAACGTCTGCAAACAAAATCTTGATGGTCCCTACTAGTCACACTAGAGTTTTCGGTGATTGTTAATAAAAATATATCGGATCTACACTGCTCATCGCGTCAATGTTGGCAGTTGGTTAATCTATTAAAAAATTATTAGAAGCCAATCACGTTAATGTGGCCGGTTGGTTAATCTATTAAACAATCAATAGAAAAGGATAATAATATATTAAAAAACCGTAGGATAGAATCTGTTAACCCAACAAACATGATATACACCCGCGCCAGGCTACTGGTATATATAAAATAAGATTTAATACAAATCTATGAGCCTCAATCATGCAGCAACGGTATGAAGAACTTTTTATGACGTGAACGAAAAGAGGAAGATGAGACATACACGCCATTTTTCGTGAAAACCCCATCTCATAATCTAAACTTTAATATCATAAGACACCTATTGCACCATCTTTAAGAGTCGTTTTTAGCAAACAACTAACAACATTTTTTTATGCCACCAAACTATAACTCAAACTGTCTATTGGACAACACACTAATGTACAATTTGTCAACCACGCAAACTAGGAAGCCGTCCATTTGTCTTCATCAAGCTATTTTCGTAGTTCATCTATTCAAAGATAACTCAAAATAATCCTTGAATTTGTGTCTACATTATCCACATTTGTCACTATAAAAATATTTCAAAATAATCATCTAAGTTATCATCAAAACTACCCACATCTCTATTGTTATAAAAGATGATTCAAAATAACACCATAAATTTATAACTAAGTTATCTATCACAAACATTATGAAAGGTAATTTAAAATAACTTTCTAATATTTTCTTAATAAATTATTCATGTGCCATTGTGAAAGATAATGCAAAAGTAACCTCTGTGCACTCAAAAACAATATTGAGTAACACCTTTTAATTTGTATAATAGTAATCCACCTCATCCATTATGAAAAATAAATACAAATGTCTATGAAATCCACATTCAATACTAATATAATCTATTATGGAAATAAGACAACTTCATTCTATTCTGAAGAATAGTCCAATATCCGTGAAGTTACACACTTATACACCCTTAAGTCAAAATTAAGTATAATGCTATGCTCCATCATAATTTGTATAGATTAGGATAAAAATGTATTTTAATATCTGCTGCTGCGGGCTGCGGAGGAGAGAGAAGTGAGAGGAGGCGGAGGCTGCGCGTGGGAGAAAGAAGTGGCGAGGATGAAACCCTAGATCACGTATTTATATGAAGACGCCTAACAGGCTTGGGTTGGACTTGATGGGCCTTGGCTATTTACTGTGGCGGATCTTATTTGATGTCCGCTGCGGTAAATCGATTTACCGTGGCGGACAAAAGTGTCCGCGGTAAATAAAAAATGCCCGTTGTGGTAAATCTCATGATTTACCGCAGCAGACAAAAAATGATGTACATCACGGAGGGCTTATTCAAGACGTTGTGCAAGTTCGTTTTTTAGTAGTGACACCGTAGGATGAATGGATGATAGTTAACCCACCACTGATGAATGAGACTTATGGCTGCACATTGCTCTAAAGGAATCAGCAACAAATTCAGTCAGCGCTGTAGGCAATGTATTTTTGTTGCACCATGATTATTGTTTTGACAATCTATATGACCAGTAAGGCAGTAAGCTAAATAATACAACATAAAAAATTATTTCACTAGGAACAAGTGAGTCAGAGACTCCTCCACATCTTGTTGGTACAGAACACAGTTATATGATTCTAAATGTATGTTTTTCCTTCTTGAGATATTTCTGGTGCTCTATCTGTCTTTTCTTTTTTTGGAAAGAACGGGAGGGGTCAGGAACCCCTACTGAAAATATATTGGAAATAAACAAAACGAAGAATAGTACATAACCTAACTAAGCAATCTGTTTAAGAAGTAGACACGAAAAAACTTTGTGTTTTGGTTTGCAAAACTATTTCCAAAGCCAGGTGAAGCCCTCATGAATCTGCCTAGTATGTCCTATCAGGACATTGTATGCTTTTGATGCTGAAAAATGTTGCCTCCATGTGTAAAACCAAGAATCCTCTGATTCAGTCAAGTTGGTGTGTTGAATTATTGACTGGATTAGTGCAAGTTATTGGAAAGCCCCAGCAGATAGAGAGAGATCGAAAGCTATAGTTTCAACCTTCGTATTCTAGAAATTTACAGACAGGTGCTTGATGTCTTAACATAGGAGAAGAGCTCAGGAAACTCATCTTTAAGAGGTTGCTGCCTCCAGCTATCTGTCCAAAAGAAACAAGTTGGTTCCAGAGAATCTCTATACCATATAAATCTCGTCCCAATTCGGCCCGTTCAAAATTTCACCGCTAACGATCTCAGCCCAATTCTTGTCAAATCAAGGTCATAGAGAAGCTGCATAACATACCGGAATAGAAAGCTACTTTTATAGTATAGATACTACACGGGTATATCATATATACGTACTAGAGTACTGTACTAAGCAAGGCATGCGTGCTCAATTTGAGTTCGGTCAGCGCAGATGCGATAGCGACAGGGAGACGAGAGAGGGTGACGATAGCGACGGCCACGGGCGTCAGCTTGTCGGAGCAGCGGCGCCACCACCGGCGCCGGAGGCATTACGCGCCCTGCGTGAGCAGCACCGGACAAGAAGCATGGTGCCAGCGACCGTGACGGTTGCAACCCCGACGGGCATGGTGACCATGCGCCTCCGCCAGTGGAATTCAGGAAAGAGGAGCTGCGCGTGCGCGTCCAATCCGCCGGACACGACGAAGCTGGCGACGAGGGACGACGTGGCGACCAGGAACACCACAACCTTGATCGTCTTGGCGGGCGCAGCAGGCGCGGGCCCGCCTGCGCTACCCGTCGCCCCGCGGAAGGAGCGGCGCAGAGGCACGGCACAGGGAAGGGAGCCGCCGGCGCCGGCGGCGGCGGCGGCGGCGCAGATGGCGAGGACGGTGACCACGATTGGGTTCTTGATGGAGAAGTCGATTGGGGAGCAGACGGCGCCGAGGCCGCCGCCGGGCACGACGAGGAGGCATGCGGTGACGAGGATGGCGGCGCCGACGGACACCGTCGCGGTCATGTGCGCGAAGAGGTCCGTCGCCGGCGCGGCGGCACCGCCCGCGCGCGCCTTGCGGACGAAACGCGCCAGCAGCATGGTGCCGAGCAGCGGGGCGGTGAGGAGGCTGATGACGACGACGCAGATGGCGAGGTCCACGGCGGCGCTCCGCCCCGCGAAGCGGAGCAGGAGGCGCAGTGCATCGGGCCCGCCCAACGCCCCCGCGCCGAGGGCGAGCACAATGGCCTGCGGAATAAGACCACCCGCCATGCGGAACAAGAACACACGATCGATCGAGTAGAGTAGCAACCCTTCGCTCTCTTGTTTCCTCCCCCTTCTGCTCCGCCGCTGTGGTCAGCTCAGCTGACACGATTGATTGCCTTTATAGGCACGCAGCGCAGGCACATCCTGGGACCAGGGGGATGGTTCACCTAAACCATTTTACTAGCATTATTATTTTGAAAAGCTCGGCTAAGCAACTACTGTGTGGGCTTGCTTGGATTAGATTAGATGACGACGTCAATCAATTCAATCAAGAAAAGAAGACAACCTTTTGATGGCTGCCATCTTTTGTTTATGCTGTCCTGTTCCGGATGGACGGTGGTCCATGTGGCGGTTTCTCATATCATCAGAACGCGCCTTTCACACGACACAGCATAGATACAGAAAGGCCCGTGAGGTTTAGAGATCGTGTCTACTTATCCCTTTCAAGTAAAAAATTAAAGTTTATAAAACCAGTTAATTTATCCTCTAGGCGGTTTTGCTTGCGTGACAGTGATTTTACTTACTGGCACGCCGAGGTGGACTCGGACGCTGATGTGAATGCTTGGCAAGTGGACCCCGCTTTGTAAGTGATAGGTCATTCTCTAACTGACAGGTGGCCCCCGCTCATCATCCCCTACCTCTAGTCCCTTCGATCACCGGTTCCTCCCACCACAACCTGGCCACCCCGCGATGGTAGTCACCGAGGTGTGACTCATGGTTGTGCGACAAAAGTGCCACGGACACCATAACAACGATGATCTCCCATGTCTAGACATCGCCACAACAGTGTTTGGGTGCTCCTGTGCGGCGAGGAGCAGCCGAGCTACTGAAGAGCTACGACGAGTAGCGACAGAGGCCAAGCGTGGCGAGGCGATCACGCTGGTGAAAACCACAGTAGCGGGGATGCAGTGGGGAAGGGGGTTTAGGTAGCGCAATCGCTAGCGGCCATGGTAACTTACGTTGGAGCTTGGGAATGGTGATTCAACCATGGATCACCGAGTAAGAGTTGTGGGTCGGGTTCTCCATGTTCTTGTGAGTTCACATGGACTAAAATGAGTAGAAGAGGCACTCTGAGTGGGGAGATCGAAAGCTTGGGTCAACCCCGGCCATGGCATCAACGACACTGATATGCGGCCATGGAGCGAGCAAGAGGGCATGGGAAGGGGCGAAGAGGCGGCGTCATGCACGAGAGGGGGTTCCTTTTATAGGCGGAGAGGATGAAGAGGGACGGATCGCAGAGAGTTCGCGACTATGCCGTCAATGGCGATTGGGATGCCCATGAGGATGGAGAGGGGGGAGGCTAGGTCCTTGCGGTGGTGCTCGGTTTTCATGGGAGCTCGAGCGCGGGGAGAAAGCCTAGTCCACGCATATGGTCCGGATTGAGGCGACGGTGACGCCTGGTCTGTGCGGTGGGCAGGCTACAACGTGATGAGCTGGAGGTGGGGGATGACGGGTGAGGACCACCTGTCGGTGAGAGAAGGATATGCCACTTATAAGCGGAGGCCACTCATCATTCATAGTCCACCTCAGCGCGCCAGCAAACCGCTGCCACGCAAGCAAAACCACCTAGCAAAACCACCTGAGGGGGTAAATTAACCGGTTTGATAAACTTTAATGTGTTCAATACCTGATTTTATACTTGAGGGGGTTAAGTAGACATCTCTTCTCAAACCTCAACCTTAGGAGGTGATGTACAATTTTTTCTATATAGAAACAAATGAAATAAAATGCAAGAAATACAGTACGGGATTGGAGTCCGACGTTTGGACGCGTGATGCGAGTCCCCTCCCTTTGAATAGTACTACTAGTATAAACCTCGGGCTCTGTGGCATCCACTTCATCGGGGCCGGCTCGTTTCCACGGGATCGCGAGTCGCTGCTGGGCCTAGGCAATTGCGCGCAGCACGCCGCAAACAAACTGCACTGACCATGGACCACTGAACAAATTCCAGGAAGAGCACCGTGCCATGTTTGTAGTATATTTAGTTTGACTAATGATAGATAACAAGTATTAATATTTATCTTATCAAATAAATACAATTAGATTACCTACAAACTGTATTTCCATACTCCCTCCCACCCTTCATCTCCAAATAGATCAATTTCTCGCTCTCGCGTTCCATCCACATGTGAATTGGCCATTTTGATATTTAATTGTCCTCGCAAAACAGCATGAATGGCATGCTGACGGTGCAGGAAGTGATCTGAAGTCGACTTCGTGGAGACCAATGGACCATGACTAGAAGTCGAGAAAGAGGAAGCGGAACAAACTATGCGAACCGTGGTATGCGCTAACTTTCGGTCAGAGTCCCTATCATTTCAGGGCCTTTTGAAACACAGAAGTTGTAAAAGAACTGTGTACATAAATCAGTTTATTTCCGTAAAAACGAAGAAAACATTTCCTCTAAAAAAACGAAGAAAACTCCATGTTCTAAGGGGCCCTTAGAAAAAAAATTCTGCTATGCCAAATATCATTTACATGCTATCGAAAACTATACATTTCCTTTATCGCTAGTAGTATTAGTTTGTGTTTGTTCTTTCCCTACGTGTCTATGCTATTATTTTGCTGTCATGCCACTATTCAGTGGAGAAGACCTTTTTAATCTTACATACATAAAGTATACAAAACCTTTTATCTGGTCTTACTACTGTCCAAGGATCTCCCCACTCTTCAAGGGCATGTTTGGACCCCCTTGATAAATTGGCAAAAGAGAAAAAAAAATTACTATCTTTTTGACAAATGGATCCAAACATGTAAGACAAAAAGTGGTAAAAGAACAAAAATTTGTCATTTGCCAAATAGTGACAAATAGAAAATTCTCCCACTCGTACCCCTCCCTCTTATACATGACATGTAAATGAGAGTGCAATTAATAAGGGTAGAATTGTTTTTGTATGTGTCATTTACCATTTGTCATTTGCCAAAGAATCCAAACATTAGAAATTGACAAAAGATTTGCTAAATTTATTTTCCATTTGCCATTTGCTAAGCGATCCAAACATGCCTGGACAAGGCTTTCATTAAAAAAAAAAGAACAAGGCAGATGGTGAGGACCTGAGGTAGAAGACGCGTAATTCGACGCGGGGGTGCATGTGTGTGTATGGCGCACGAGGCAGACGCCCACATGGCCACATGCCAAGCCGGATAAAACCGTTAACTTTTCGATTACTCTCCGCTTCTCCACCCTGCTGCTGTCTTATCTTCTCCTGGACCAGGAGAGACAGCGACATATGCCGCCGGAATAAGGTCGCTGTCAGGCTTATCTAAACGCTTTCTCTTTGTGGGGATGGCTGCCGTTTCTCTGTTGGATTCGGAACAGCACATGCATGCTGACCCGGGAACAAATACTATATGTGATCATTTGATTGATTTTTTTAAACAGTGAAAATTCTATTAGATTAACCTAGGACAGGGGTTTGCCCTCCCCCTTTTCCATCCCTCTCCACCTGATCACAAGGTATCCTAGCAATCAAAATTCAGATACTGAATGAAACGGAGGATAATTTCCAACAAAAAGATCCTCTAATCCCAGTTCAGCCCTCAGAAATTGATATGCAAAAAAAAAAAGAATAGATCACCAGACGAACAGAAAAAAAATTGGCAAAGTGAAGAAGTCATCTTGGCAAAATGAACTTAGCCGTTCAGTTCACACTTCAAACAGATGTCTACTTGCAAGAGGCCAGAGGGTAGAAAGATACAAGTACATGCATGGCAAAGAATCACACCTCATCATAGTTGAGTTCAAGTAAACCAGAAAAAAACCGTGATAAAGTATGAGACCTGCCGTAGTACTATATAATATACTACAGTATATGATAGTAAAAGGTACAGTACTACGGTACTTTGCTGCGTTGGTGAGTTCGTGCACGTGGGACCAGGTCCACGATAGATGCATGTGCAATTTGGTGGTGCAGCCGCTGTCGCATCGGGTGGGTCAAGCAGCTGCGCAGGAGCACACACCGCCGCCGCGGCCAGTTCCGGCGAGGTTGCCGTTGCTCGGGACGACGAGGAGACAGGATGTGACCAAGAAAAGGACAACGAAAGCGACCGTCAGAGTCACCTTTGCAAGTCGCTCCGTGCCCGCCGCGGGTGCCGCCGCCGCCCCTGCACCAGCAGGGTGCGCGCCGGCCCCGGCGTCACGGAGGAAGCGCGCGAGGAGCAAGGTCCCAAGAAGAAGCGCCGTGAAGGCGCAGAAGAGGAACACGCAGATGACGACGTCCACGGCGGCGGTGCTGCGCCCTTCGTGGCCGAGGGCGAGCAAGAGGCGGAGTGCCTCGGGCCCGCCGACCACCACGCTGCCCACAGCGAGAACAATGGCCACCGGAGGAAGGCCCGCCATGGTGGGATCTGTGAGGGGGGTGAATGAAGAACAAGGACACGGCGGGCTTCGTCTTTGTCGGGTGCAACTAGGAGGAAAGGAAGGAGACGAGGAGGCTGTGGGATTTCAAGCGGGGAGTTGTGTTGTTTTTATAGGTGGTGGTCGCTGCTCTATGCGGTAGCGCTGCTGGGCGCGTGAGCGGTGGGCCGGCCTTACGCACGTTCACGAAGTCAGGCCGGCCTTATGTTCGTTTGATGAAAAATTCAGGCCGGCCTTATGTTCGTTTGATGAAAAATTCTGGAATAAATTGCTAATGGCGAGCGAATCATTCTTGTAGATTGCTAATGGCGAGCGAATCATTCTTGTAGATTGCTAATGTGGAGTAAGCTCTCGCAGGTTCACGCTCGGCCAGCGATTTCCCAGTACCTCTGTGTCTACGCCCTACAGGTCACCATCATCTTTGCATCTGACACATAGGAGCAATCACGGTGTTGCAAAAAAATAGCCCATTGACATTTTTCAGCTAATTGAAACATTATGAAAATAGTACGTAACTAAATATATGAGATTTGCTAAATTTCAGGTGCCTGAATTTTAATTTCCTTTCCAGTGACATGTCTACTAGCAGAGATTTGCTAAATTTTAAGTGCCTAAATTTTAGTTTTTTTTCAAGTGCCTGTACAGTTATTGCATATATTTTATACTAAAATTACAGTTTTAGTTCGTTGCAATTTATGTAGACATAATATGTAACTTTCGGTTGCAGAAATAAAAATCTGTTAGACAAAATTACAAACCTGATAAAATCTTATAAATATTGGCACAAAGACAATTCAACGATTACAATTATTTTTATAGGAGGATAAGAACAAAAAATTTAGAATTTTTATATTATGGTTAGGGGATAATTTTGATGGCTCACAATAGACGATCCGACGGCTAGAAAGACAAAGACATTGAGATGCTTCTACGATAACGCACGCCTTCCGACGTCTCCGACTGTATCTGTGGTTGGTGGCCCCATGTATACCACAAGGCCTTCTGACACTTTCAAAATTGAGGGGATTCAAACGGAGTGGTAATTCATTTTTTGATATTCTTTTATGTAAATAAGGATAAAATGGTAAATATATAATTATAAAAATAATGTTTTCGGTAGTATAGAATTCAAGTAATATAGTTAAATGATTATTTTCTTGAATAATATAGTTGAGATTACAAGTAATAAGCATTTTAATTATAGGGTTCATCCAGGCGACGATAGATCTAGCGCTCGACGACGTCTCATGCGAGCCGCCGTGTGCTCTCGACCACGACTCCACGAGGAAGCTGACGCCGGCGCACCACCTCAGGTGGATGCGCGCGCTGCTTCTGGCGCTGCCGCTCGTCTCCCCTGCACGGCGCTCGGCGCTCGGCGTCCTCGGCCTCGGTTCATCACGGTCGTGGATCCCGAGGACGGCCCACGGATCCGGAGGCTGCTGTGCCCATGGAACTACTACCTCATCGGCGTGGGGAGGATATACGAGCGGGCAGATAGCGAGGCCTCCATGCTCGTTCATGCGGGGGAGGACGAGGACATGTCCTGAACTGAATTTAGTAGTTGTCGAGTGCGTTTACTGTCACCATCATTATGCAAGTAGCAGAAGGTAGGCCTCTTCATCTCTTGCTGGGCCAAGGATGATATTCTTGACTTTCATGCTTCCTTAGTAGAGAAATTTCATTTGCAAAGGATCATCTTTCTGATATCTTGTAGCTTCCATTCCACTTTTTGGAATAATAGTTTCAATGCTTGATAAGTGTCCAAGTAGATGAATTTCATCTTCTCATGATTTTGGACGTGCAAATGCATAACATATGCTTCAGTTCCCTGTTGATACATGTAATAAGCTTATTGTCAAGTCCTGAAACTACTCACCATGACGTCCACCTTCATATAGGACAAGTACTAATATCATTTAGATTTTTAGATTTTTTGTATATTTATAGGAACTTTGGAAGTAATAGACACCCTTCTTTGGAAGCCTAGGAACTGATGCATATACTTCTAATGTTTGGCTGGTAGATTTATGCTCATCTTATAATGATTCACTGCTCAAAACTTAAGCCATTTTTATTCATTTTAATGTTTGGCTGGTAGATTTTGGTTGTCAAGCACACATCTCTCGGTTGGCAAGCACACATCTCTGTACTCTGTTCACTGATTGTTTACAGAATGTGGATAAATGTTTTAATGTTTATATTGGCAAGCACACAACCATTAATGTTAACATGTAATGATCTTAATGCAGGACGTATGGGACATGGAAATAGGTTGTTCATGGGACTACAATGAGGAAGAAGAATAAGGCAACACGTCTCATGCGATGAAGAAACCATGTCCAATGCGATGAACAAACATATTGTCCATACTTAGGGGAATATAAGTGGTGGCATCTAAGCGGCTGACCATAAATTTTTAGGTTGCATTATGTTTAGGTTGGAAGTTTGACTCAGTGTATTACATCTTTTTACAAAGTTGTTAGGTTGGAAAGTTTGATTATATAAATTTAAGATGCGTTTGTTAAAACTCTATGTGTGTTACAATCTTGAGGAAGGTAATGAGCTCTTGGTGTTGTTCTGTGATGGTTAGTGTTGCTTTGTCGCTGGCAGACTGGCCATGAATGAGCACTTCTAGCACATGGCTCATTGTGTAACCAATGTTCAAGTCTACCATGTCTCATGTCCAAAAACAAAACGTTCACAACATCATGACTACGTGTTACAAAAGCATTTAGTGCCTAAACTACATCAACTTGTTCTTTGAATGCACCAGCTGTGATTTTTCCCCCCTGAAACTAGCTGCTTTGCTGATGCTGATTCATGGTCACTGCTGATGCTGATGCTGATCCACAACCCAAGTGAAGTGAATTGGATTTTTGCCGAGGGACGTCCATCATTTACAAGTATGTTGGCATGGAATCACAGAAGTGAGAAAATTCTGTGATCTTAAATAAACAAACAGTAAAATATAGTGCAAACATAAAGTGAGAAAATTATCTGATCTTAAAGAAACAAAGTTAGATTCAGGTACCATCTACTGATATCCAAACAACACAAGAGATGCTTCAAAATTTCATCTCCATCGGAGATCAAGCTTCAAAATAGATAACTAATACACTGCAATTTACAACTTCAAATAAAAGTCGGAGATCCCAGTCCAAAGTTAATTCTATTAAATTTAAAATACTTAGTTGATCAACATTTTGGAGCATAATAAAGGCATGTTTGCACATGGATTAATCACAAAAATATCAGAATCCAGTGCTCTGTCCTCTTTTTACATGTATGTTAGGGAAGCTCTATCCTCTGGTGAAACTAATCCAAGTCAATCTTAGCCTTGCTTGAAATTTCTTTGACAACATATGGCAGCAACACCTTCTCAAGATTTGACCGAACTACTATATCAAGGCATTTCTGAACCAGTTTCACATAAGATTTGTCCCATAAGTTAGCAACATAAAGATGATATACAGACAAGAGAACAAATTATGTACCCATAATCCAGAGATTTTCACATACATATGAAGCATCATGAGCATAAAGCACACTTTATTAATTATCACAAGTCAAGAGTACTAATCCCCATTGCTTCCACATACTCGGCTCTGCATAAACAGAATGGAAATTGACTGATATTTATGATGTTCCATGCAACGAATATTTGCACTTCTGCAGGCTAGCCTAGAGCTAGAGCAAGAATGGACGACAAATACTTGCTGGTCAGCCAGGAGCTGACGCAGAAGTGACAAAAACCTGCACTAACACACGCGTTTACACATGGAAACAGATATGCCTTCAGTGCAAAATATTTACAGTTGCATAAGGCATCGAGTACCAATACTTCCTGGGACTGGACCAATAGTTGTGTGAGTACCTAATGCCTGACTACTAGTTATTCCTCGAGCTATGCCCCTGCCAATTCCAATTTCAGTAATAGCAGACGATGGTCCTCGTGGAGGAAAACTCATGCTTTCATCATCCTTCAAGGTGGTAGATAAGTTTGCAGGAATTGAGGTAACGACAGTCGTATTCTCAGGAGCACTTCGTGCAATAGCAGAAGAAAGTATTGCAGCCGCTATGGTGGGAACAGTTGGTCGCACAGGCGAACTAAATTGTTTCTGCAGGTACAGAAACAGCTGCACTACCGGTACTGACAGCAATGGGCATAGCTGGTACTGAAGGTCCAGGATTTCCACCTTTTGGAGGTGGTGTGTGGCGCAGATTCAGGATTGCTTTCTTGTAAAGCTGTCTCCTCTGTTTGATCTTGTGATACTTTGTGAAGGAGTTGTTGATATTGTAGGCTGAAAAAAAAAAGATGAAACAGTTGGTAAGACAACAAGCAGTTAATAATCGAAATGACATGAGGATTGACCTGAAAACACAATTCTCTAATTTGTTATTGGATATGTTCTTATTGTAGCAAAACCAACAGAAATTCAAGTGGTTACACGGATTCAGTACTAGCACTTTCAAATTTACAGAGCAAAGCTGGCATTTATTTATCAAATATGCGAAATCAAATGCATATTAATATAAAAATATTATCTTACATTTCATCTGTACCACAAACCATCAAAAAAAATAATAACAGCATGAACCTGAGTACGTGAAGTTGCGAACTCTTTGTGCTCAAACTGCAGTAGTCGAAGCAGAAGCAACACCCAGATTGGCTGCAAAGTTTACAGTGTCCATTGACTGAAAAATAGAAAACCATGAATTATTATCAGTGGATTAAAAGGGACCACAAATGGTTATTCAAGAAACAAATCTATGTACCAACATGATTTACATGAGCTGTCAAAGAATGTAAAAGGAAACTACAAATGCTGAAAATATTACAAGGAATCAAGGATGTAGCAAACATCGAGACTATGACAGACCAATTGAATGATCAACGCCGTGCAGGGGAGGGGCAGGGCCTCCGGCGTGACGCCGTGCAGGGGCGGGGCAGGGCACCGTGCAGTGGAGGGGCAGGGCCTCTGGCGCGACGGCGTGCGGGGGCGGGGCACGGCGGCGGCGGCGGCGAGGGAAGGAAGCACGTACGATTGTAGAGCCAGGGAGGTGCGGCGTGGGGTTAGGTAAGAAGGTTCCCTTAAAAAAAAAGAGTGTAGACTCTCTCGTACCCCTAAAAAAATTATGGTCGCCTGTATGAGTTTACCTAACTTAATCTCTATTCACATGTCTTTCCGTCAGTTTTTGGGAGTAACGATGACTAATTACTTGGGGAAATAACTCGTTTACCCCTATACTTGTTAGAGCGTATGAACTTTTTGATTTCCCCGATGTCCTTGCCAGGCCAACCGGCTTTGGCGCCATACGTGCAAAGGAGTGTGTCACCTTTTGAGAGCCAACATGCGCGTGGTCCATTTTCCACCGATAACTTGCATGAACACGTTGCTGCTGCTAACGTGACGCATGGCACGGGGCGCAGCCGCACCAGCAGGCCGGCGTACACAGCTCCCGTTTCCTCCCCATCTAACGGAGGGCCTACTCTGTTTTCCGGGTCCACGAGCATGGAGAGCGAGCCCGCTCGATCACAAGCGTGTGAGCAGAGCGACGCGTTGCTGCTCGGCGCGGGATTCTGCTCCGCGCACCCCATCGCGTGCACGCCAAAACGCGCCAATTGGCCGTGTCGTACGCCTGGAACGTCGACGTGGTCGGCGGCTCCAGGGCGTCCTGAGAGCCACCGTTCTCTAGCTGAAACCTCGCCTTCAACCGTGTGGCGAAGTCGCTGGCCCGAATCGTGTGCGGCGTGTACTGGCGAACGCTGACAACGCCCTGCATCGCGTCGGTGTCCTCGCGCCCTAGCGCGTCGACGTCGCCAGTGAGTGTCGCCCACGATGGCCGTGGCGATCCAAACGTAGTCCTCGGACATCATGCCGGCGTCCTTGGCCCTGTGGAACAGCCCTCAGCGCCAGGGAGGAGGACATGTGCACGACGAACACGCGCGCCGTTATCGCCTAGGCACGGTGCAGCAGGGCGTCGAGGCGGTCGTCGGACACCTCCCCTTTTTTTACCGCAACCCGCAGGTTTGCCCTGCAAACTATTGCTTCGTGGCTGTTGTGGGCTAGCTGCAATTTTTTGTGGACCAATCTGATTTAACCCGCAAAGTTCATTGGCCAAAAGAGGAAGGTGGCAGGAATCCGCAGCGCTTGCAACTCTCGGTTCTGCTTTGGTTTTTGGTTGTTTACCTCTACTAGTAGAATTTTTCTTATTTTAGGCCATACTAACTTCAAGACAAAAGGGGATACAAGTGTAGACGATTAGTTGGAATATAATTACATCTTGTCTGCTAGACTGCTATCTTGTGATGACTGCATTTTATAAAAAACAGATTAAATTCTATTTTGACTGTAAGCGAATTTACAACCTGCTTGCTGTAAGTGGTACGAAGCTGCACTCTCTAATAATATTTTCTCTATACATCAATGGTATTGCATATGGTAGTCCCTTCAGCACCTCTTCAAATACATCAATGGTATATGTTTTCTCTATACTGCTATCTTGTCTGCTTGCTTCACTATGTAAGTGAATTTTGCATTAATTCCATTTTAATATATTAGCTAATTATTGAGATGTACAAGCTGCAATTATATATGTTTGCGGACGTTAGCTGGTATGGAATGTTTGTCCGTCAATTCCACTGGCCGCTCGCGGCTATAGCCTTGCGGCTTGCGAACTCTCGCATAGCCCGCTTTATATAAAGCTTAGTGGCTAGTGGACGATCCACAACGTGCCCCGCCTGCAATCTAAGTTGCTGCTTTAAAGGAGTATGCAATAGTAATATTTCGCCGGCATTGAGGCCGCCGTAAGGATTATGTACCCTCCATCCCTACAAAGCTTACCGGAACGAGGCATTCTCAAATCTCAAGCGATAGCAGACCCAGACGATCGGGCAGACAACAGGCTACAGCTATTGATCCTTTTTTCCTCCTCCAATTTGTTCCCTGCATCTCCTGTAGGCTACTACTATGACGTCTCCTCTAACTGCCTCTCGAATCTCGATAATCGATTCTAGCTAAAGGGACTGGACCGTGGTAGCACGCGTCGACGCGCCGCACGTCGTTTGTCGACGCGTCTCTCCGTGGCTGTCTCGTGTGTTACTACGGCGTGCGTGGCTGCTAGGTTTAGCTGAGCTCTGTCCATTCTGAATCCTGATGTTACACGAACTGAAACCTGTGTTCTACTAGTTGAGCTCTGTTTTCCACAGATTAAACAAAATGCGTGCCTTGCAAATTGCAGTGACTGTTGATGGCCTCTTCTTGTTCTACGGTACGTTTAGCCTTCGGGTGTTGATTCAGAATCCGCTCAACTAATTTGACACCGTAGGATGAATAGTTAACCTGCAACTAATGAATGACACTCATGGCTACACATTGATCTGGTGTGGGATCATCAACAAATTCAGGGGGTGTTTGGATCCCCTTGGTAAATTGGCAAATTGGTAAAAGAGCAAAAGAATTACTACTTTTTGACAAATTGATCCAAACATGCAAGACAAAAAATAGTAAAAGAGCACAAATTTACCATTTATCATTTGCCACTTTGGAGTGGTAAATAAAGATAAATAGAAAATCCTTCCACTCATACCTCTCTCTCCTATGCATGACATTTGAATGAGAGTGTAATTATTAGGGGTATAATTGTCTTTATATGTGTCATTTGTTATTTGTCATTTGCCATTTGCCAAGGGATCCAAACACTAGGAATTGACAAAACATTTGCTAGCTTTATTTGTCATTTGTTATTTATTATTTGCCAAAGGATCCAAACATGCCCTCAGTCAGCGCCGAAGGAGCTTTGTTGTTTTCACAATCTATATGATGACCAGTAAGTCAGTAAGCTAAATAATACAACGTAAAAAAAAATATCTTTCACTACCCATAATGAATGGAATGTATAGCCGTCGGACTTTTTTTTATGAAACTGTAGGGGTTTGCATCTCTATAGGAAATTTATTAGAAAGCAAAAGCTGAACAGTTACAGTTAGAGTTACAGAGCAGAAGCTTAAGAGGCAAAGAAAGAGTGGGAAAAAAATGAAGAAAACAGATACACAATTATAATAACAAACTCTGGCTTCATAGATAAAAAAGATTGGCATCTCTGCTCCTCGTTTTAACTGTCAACAAGTGCAGCTCTCTTGAAAAAATATTTTTGACACCATCAACCGAAGCTGAGATGTTCTTGAAGATTAAGTCATTTCTGACTATCCAGATTCCCCAGCATACGAGGATAGCTAGGATCACGAAGAATTGGCTATTGGACTGATGCCTGATATATAATAGAACTTCTAGGAAGCTTGTATCTTGGCTTATAGCAATGCTGAACAGGTTCTAACATTCTTTAGCAAAGGGGCACATCCTGTTTGCATATGACACAGTTATTCATGTTTTTCTTTCTCAAGATATTCCTGCTGCTCAATCTGTATTTAAGAAGTAGCCAGAAAAAAAAAACTTTGTGTTTTGGTATACCCGTGCAGTATTAGTATAACACTAGCTTTCTATTCGGGCATATCAAAACAAACTGCTTTGTACAGTACTCTAGAAAACACGCATGCCTTGCTTAGTACACGGTGTGTGGGCTTGCTTGGATTAGATGACGAAGCGATGGCGAATCAATCAAGAAAAGAAAAGAAGAGAGACCATCTTATGGCTGTCATCTGTTGTTTATTCTGTCATGTTCCGTATGGACGGAACCAGTGGTCAATGTGGCCGTTTCTCATCTCATTAGGGCGCGTCTTTGACACGAGAGAACACACTAGTATATACACAAACAAATGCCGGTTGTAACTGATTAAATAGTGTTATGTGAAAGACAATAAGCTGAAACAAACTAAAACAAGCTGGAAGTAATTCAAGCCAACAAAACCGCTACGACGTGGGAGACATTCGATGTGGAGACGTGGGAGACGTTCGATTGGAGTAGTGCACAGTTTTGGGCTTTTGTATGCTTGTTCAAGGAAGTGTAGTGCACCGCATTTTTTAACTCTTCTTTTTAAGTACACACCACATCTTTCATTCTCGGATCGGAGATGAGTGATTACTGATGAATCCATGAAAGCTGCAGATGCCTTTCTTTTTTCACCACTTTTAAAATGTAGTAGTAGTAGTAGAAGGCTACAAGCTTTCGCTTTCTGGTAGGTCGAGTGACAATTGCCATGCTCCCTAGGCCCATCCATTCAGACCTGATGAACATCACCTGAAATCGCCGTTACAGTAAGTGTAATGCTCCCAACCGAGCGTCCGGACGGACGGACGCGTGGCTCGACTCGTGGTCCGACGCGTGGTCGCGGGCGACTCGGCCCCTCCCCCGGCTTTAGCACTTGCACAGGCATGGACGCCTCGCGCACTCCGCCCACTCGTGACGCCTCGCACACTCCGCCCGCTCGCACCTGCCCCTCTGCCGCTCCCCACCAGGCCGCTCCCCACCAGGTCGCGCCGCTCATGTTCCGCCTTCCTCCCGCGCTCCTCCGTCGCGCGGACTTCGCGTCTCGGTCTCCCTCGCGCGCGCACCCTAGGGGCACCCAAAGCCCCCTGCCATGGGGATCCGGCGTAAGCAGGCGCAGCAGGCGCGGATCCACCTAATCCGCCAACAGCAGGCGTGGATCCACCAGATCCGCCACCGACTACTGTTGATGTGCACCAAAATCCCAGCGTCGGTGGTCGTGGGGATCCCCTGGGGCGGTGGTGCTCTCTGCCGCCCTCGCCTCCGCCTTCGTGATGTCCATGCCCCCGTCGTGGTAGGTCACCTCTCCCCTCTCCTTTTGGTGCTCCATCTCTGCTAGTTGCGTGTTTTGTTGTTTTGATCCCTTGTTGTTTTTATTCTCATCCTGTTTTGTTTCAAAAGCCGGATTCATTTGTTTCAAAAGTTGGATCCATGTTGTTTCAACAACAGGATCCATGTTGTTTCAAATCCCCAAAGCATTTCTTCCATGTTGTCACAACAATATGCTTTTTCAGTTTTTTTTGTTTCAGAAGAACAACCATTGTTGTTTCATATGCTTGAACATCTTGTTTCATTAGAACAATTTTGAAATATATGTTTTGCTACTGTTTCACTTGTTTCCTTTGATTTGTTGCAATAGGGGTTTGCTGGTTGTTTCATCTGGTTTGTTTTATTGTTTCAGTGCGACGGCTTTGTCAGGGGGCGACCAGGCGAGGGCGGTTGCAGATACATGAGCGTGCTAGGCAAGGGCACCTCGGTGGGAGAGGATCGGGTGGCCAGCGAGCCGGCCGTTACCCCCCGGCGCGGTGTCTAGTCGCGTGGAGGCGACCACGACGCGATGCGACCCAGGGTTACCAGGTGTCCCTCACGCTCACCATCTCCACGTCAGACGTGCGAGGCTTGTCGGTGCGGAGCCAAGGGCAAGGGCCGAGGCGGGTGCGCGTGTTGAGGACACCGGGCGCGAACCTTCGGAAGAAGGCGACGGGCACGCATGCGGAAGAAGCGGCGTAGGGGAAGGGGAGACCGAACGATTAATTAAATCATTACGTACGGGGTCAGATAATTTATATTAGAGGAATTGAAAGGGCCCGAGGTGCGTCCGGACGCTAGTGGTGCCCAAGTATATTGAAGCAATCATCAGACAGCTAATGCCGTGCGCCCGTGCCTCACCCAAACCAGTAAACAAAAAATCTAGAGCCGCTACCGAGACACATAAAACCATCCCGGTAGGGACTCCGGTCCGACTGTTGTTTCCTTAAAAAAGAGACATAAAGCCATAAAAGCGTATGTGCATGCATGTGTGCCTCTCCATTTGATTGAACGCGACAACGTCTCGCCATTAAATCCCTGGTGATGGTGGTCATGGCTGATGACCAACGTGTTCTTCTGCAGGTACATATATGTACACCAACAATTGCTCAGCGTACGAGTGGGGATATCCCTGGTACGCGTAGGACTAGTAGGTAGGAGTACCGACCAATGGATCAGAGAGAGAGAAAGAGAGAATCCATCCATACACATGGCAATGGCATGTTTGACCTTTCATGGTTAGCAAAGCAAACCCATTAAAAAGGTATAGGTGCCTTTTCTTGTGCACTTGTAGTACGAAGCCGCGATGATGTGCAGTTTTGTTTGGGGCGTGAAATCCGCTGTGTGATACGTTTTGGACATGTTTGGAACGCAGGAATTTTACAGGAATTAATTTATTTTCACAGGAAAAAGTATAGGAACAGAAAAAAATCCCACCTTTCAAATATGTCCTTTTTCTTTAAAAAATCCTTGCCCAAGCAACCATTCCTATCTAGAGTATATTCGACCATGGAGAAATGGAACCATCAACTGCTGCTTAACTTGATTGGGTTCGTACGTTTCTGTTTTCAATCACTATGCAGTTGGTAGTTAATCTCGATCGGATGAAATATCATCCACGAAAGACGTACTACGTTAGCAAGTTCACCGTCCATAAACTGTACAGTCTCACCTCATCTGCATACATTCAATGCAATTATCTCCTGAATTAACACTAAGTACTGATGATGAAGAGCTGACTTGCTGAGAATACATATGCCTCTAATTCTGTTTTAGCATTCCGACATGCGTACTCCTAGAAAGCTGCTGCTTCACTGCACAGCACAGCGCCACAGCCGCCTGCCAGATCCCGAGATCCGCGTACGAAACGGCCATCGTCACTGCTTCAGCCTGCAAGGGGGGCGGAGCGGTGCGCTCCACTTCCCAAACCTGTGCTCCACTCTTAGGCCTTTTTACTTCCAAAATTATTTAGAATTTTGAAACCGTAACACTTTCGTTTGTATGTGATAATTATTATCTAATCATAAAGTAATTAGACTCAAAAGATTCGTCTCGTAAATTACAGATGAACTGTGTAATTAGTTACTCCCTCCATCTCAAATTGTAAGTCATTCCAAGAATTTTGGAGAGTCAAAGTTTCTCAAGTTTGACCAAACTTATATAACAATCTAATAATATTTATGATGCCAAATAAACATCATTAGATTCGTTATCAATTATATTTTAATAGTATACCTATTTGATGTTATAAATCTTTATAGTTTTGTCTATAATTCTTGGTCAAACTTGAGATGCTTTGACTCTCCAAGATTCTTGAAATGACTTATAATTTGGGATGGAGGGAGTATATTTTTTATCTATATTTAATACTATATGCATGCGTTTAAAGATTCGATATGACAGAGATGTGACAGAGATGTGACAGAAAATTTGGAATTTTGAAGGGATCTAAACAAAACCTTAATTTAAAAAGGTTTAAGGTCGACCCAAACCATTTTCATTGCTGATGTCTATGATCCACGGTGCTCCACGGTTCAAACCTGCCTGGCTCTCCACGTTTCAAACCTGCTAAAGCTGCAGACCGACCAGGAGCGTTGCCAAAGTTGAACAACCTGCTAGCTAATTAGTGCAAGCGTTGTCCTTAATACTACCAAATTACTCTCTCCATGCTTCCAAAAATAACCAAGTATGCATAAAAAAAACAAGTAATTAATTTCTCCACGATGGCCAGAGACGTCAGCTTGCCGAAGCGCCGCCGCCACGTGCCCGTGGCAGGCGTAGGGCGGGCAGAGGCGCCGGCGGCATTACGCACGCAGAGGGAGAAGCGGACGACAAGCGCTGTGCCAGCGACCGTGGCGACTGCGACGCCGACGGGCACGCTGGTGATCGGGCTCCGGCAGGGGAAGCCGGGAAACAGGCGCTGTGCGTCGAGGTTGAGGCCACCGGACGCGGCGGAAGAGGCGGCGGCGAGGAGCAGCGCGATGAAGAGGAAGCACACCGTCTGCCTAGTCCAGTAGAAGCGCTCCGAGGCGGCGCGCGCGGCGAGCGCGGCGTCCCCTGCATTACCCGCCCCTCGGACGAAGCGGAGCAGACGGCGGCTGGTGCAGCGGACTGCGGTTGCGGCGGCGGCGATGACGGCGACGGGCCGGGGATGAAGGAGTTCTTGCCGCCCAAGTACGTTAAGAAGCTGAGCGTGCCATGGCCGCCGGACGGGACAGACGGCAGGGCGATGAGGCACGCGGCGACGACGAAGCCCACGCACACCGACACCAGCCGGCTCACCTGCGCGAGGCAGTCCGTGGCCGCCGCGCGATGCCCCTGAGCTCTAGCTCCGCCGCCAGCGTCTCCGAGCCGCGCGTCCCGGACGAAGCGCACCAGGAGCACGGCGCCGAGAAGGTACGCGTTGACCATGAACATGACGAATATGCAGTAAAAATGATCACGGGGCAGTTACTACCATCAGAGAAAATCAGAGTGATCATTTTACTGTCATGCCTGACATGCCACTATTAAGTGGAAAAGACATTTTTAATCTTTCAGTACACAAAACCTTTTATCTGGTCTTACCAGTTACAGTACCATCCTTTCCAGTGGGCCCCACTCCAAATCAAGGACGAGGCAGATGGTGAGGACCTGAGGCAGAGACGCGTAATTCGATGTGTGTGTATGCCGCACGAGGCAAAAAGAATAGATCACCAGACCAACAGAAAAAATTGGCAAGTGAACAAGTCATCTTGGCAAAATGAGCTTAACCGTTCAGTTCATACTTGAATGAAACAGATAAAATAAATTACACCGACGAAAGATCTATAGTATACGTACATGGCAAAGAATGACACCTCACCAAGTGAGACGCCATAGTTGAGTTTAAGTAAAACCAGAGATGCCGTGGTAAAGTACGAGACCTGTAGTAGTAGTAGTAGTATGACTGTAAAAGACACTGCACTTGCTGGCGTTGGTAACTTCGTGCACATTGGACCAGGTCGACGACGATGGTTGTGCAGGTGCTGCCGCTCGCTCCTGCATCCCGCATCCGCCGCCGGACGGTTGCTTGCGCGCGGGTCAAGCAGAGCATCCGGAGCGCACACCACCGCGCCCAGTACTTCCGGCGAGGCTGGTCGGGACTACGACGAGGAGACAGGAGGTGACCAAGAAAAGGACAGCGAAAGCGACCGTGAGAGTCACCTTTGCAGAGCGCTCCGTGCCAGGCACGGGTGCAGCTCCACCAGGGTCGCGGAGGAAGCGCGCGAGGAGCAAGGTCCCAAGAAGAAGCGCCGTGAAGGCGCAGAATAGGAACACCGAGCAAGAGGCGGAGCGCCTCGGGCCCGCTGACCACCGCGCCGCCCACGGCGAGAACAATGGACACTGGAGCAAGGCCCGCCATGGGGACGAATGAAGAACAGGAACGCGGCGGGGCGGGCTTGGATCATCTTTGGACTTTGGCGGGTGTAGACTAGGAGGAAGGAGACGAGACGAGGAGGCCGTGGGATTTATGAAGCGGGGAGTGGTGGGAGCCTCTGGCACTGGGCGGACGGCGACATTCAAAAGGAGCCAAAAGTGTGCAGGGCAGCCAGGGAGCCCGGACCGCCAGGCGCCAGCTTCTACTGTAGCGGCTTTCAGTAACAGTAGCAGGGCAGGGGAGGATATGCTTTGCTTTTGTTTGCACACCCGCGGAGATGGACCACGCACAGTTTCATTCTCCGTGGGTTGCACTTGCATGGAAGGAAATGAAAGCCTGGCTGGCTACTGTTTGGTGCGGCTGCGGTCAAGATCACGCGACAGAGACAATCAGGCCTTGTTCACTTCCTTTCAAAATTTCAAATTTTCTGTCACATCTCTGTCTCATCGAATCTTTAAACACATGCATGTAGTATTAAATATAAATAAAAAAATATAACTAATTACACAGTTTATCTGTAATTTGCGAGACGAATCTTTTAAGTCTAGTTACTCCATGATTGAACAATAATTACCACATACAAACGAAAGTGCTACAGTATCAAAATTCCAAATAATTTCGGATCTAAACACCCGCTCAGACAAAGGGTTCACACCGGGAAAGTGAATGATGCTGAGGTTCACACACACGGCCAGCGATTTCCCAGTACTGCTATACTTGTGTCCATTCTGAAACCTGATGAGGTTACACGAATTGAAACCTGTGCTCTACTAGTTGAGCTCTGCTTTCCGCAGATTAAACAAAATGTGTAGTGCTTTGCCAACTGCAGTGACTGTTGATGGCCTCTTCTTGTTCTACGGTACGTTTAGCCTTCGGGTGTTGATTCAGAATCTGCTCAAGTAATTTGACACTGTAGGGTGATAGTTAGCCTGCCACTGATGAATGAGACACATGGCTGAACAATGATTTCATGGGATCAGCAACAAATTCAGTCAGCGCTGAAGACATTGTGTTTTGTTGCACCATGATTGTTGTTTTGACAATCTATATCATGACCAGTAAGTCAATAAGCTAAATAATACTCCCTACATTTCAAATTATAAGACCTTCCAAGAATCTTGGAGAGTCAAATTATCTTAAATTTGACCAATAATTATAAAAAAAATTCTAAAGATTTATGGCATCAAATAGACATACTATGAAAATATAATTGATAAAGAATCTAATAATACTTAGTTGATATCATATATGTTATATTATTATATAAGTTTGGTCAAACTTGAGATACTTTGATTCTCTAAGATTCTTGGGATGTGTTATAATTTGGGACGGAGGGAGTACAACATAAAAAAATATTTCACTACCCATGACCATAAATGAATTGTATAGCCGTCGGATTTTTTTTTTTGAATGAAACTGTAAGGGTTTGCACCCCTACAGGAAATTTATTACAAAGCAAAAGCTAGAACAGTTACAGTTAGAGTTACAGAGCAGAAGTTTAAGAGACAAAGAGTGGAAAAAAAATAAAGAAAACATATACAATTATAATAAACTCTGGCTCCATAGATCAAAAAGATTGGCATGTCTGCTTCTCGCTTTAACTGTCAACAAGTGGAGCTCTCTTGAAAAAACATTTTTGACACCGTCAACTGAAGCTAGGATGTTCTTGAAGATTAAGTCATTTCTAACTGATGCCTGATATATAATAGAATTGGCAATTGGACTGATGCCTGATATATAATAGATCATTAAAAAATGGCTATTGGACTGATGCCTGATGTATAATAGAACTTCTGGGAAGCTTGATACCTGGCTTATAGCAATGCTGAACAGGTTCCAACATTCTTTAGCAAAGGGGCAATCTAGAAACAAGTGAATCACAGACTCTTCCACATCATTTTGGCACAGACTATGATTCTAAATGCACATTTTTTTCTTCTCAAGATATTCATGGTGCTCAATCTGTCTTATAGAAGTAGCCAGAAAAAAAAAACTTTGTGTTTTGGTTGGCAAAAACATTTCCAAAGCCAGGTGAAGCCCTCATGAATCTGCCTATGGGTGTTTTGGTTCAACGGACTGAATCAGGACATTGTATGCTTTTGATGCTGAAAAATGTTGCCCCCATGCGTAAATCCAAGAACCCTCTGATTCAGTCAAGTTGGTCTGTTCAATTATTGACTGGACTAGTGTAAGTTGTTGAAAAGCCTCAGCAGGAGGGAGATTGAAAGCTACAGTTGAATCTTTTTATTCTAGGAATTTACAGACAGAGGTGCTTGATGTCTTAACATAGGAGAAGAAGAGCTCAGGAAACTCATCTATCTGTCCAAAAGAAACAAGTTACGCCTCGGCCATCAGCTTGTCGCTTGTCGGAGCAGCGGCGCCGCCACCGGCGTCGGCAGCATTACGCGTCCTGCGTGAGCACCTGACCAGAAGCGTGGTGCCGGCGACCGTGACGATTGCAACCCCGACGGGCATGGTGACCATGCGCCTCCGCCAGTGGAACTCGGGAAAGAGGAGCTGCGCGTGCGCGTCGAATCCGCCGGACGCGACGAAGCTGGCGAAGAGGGACGACACGGCGGCCAGGAACACCGCAACTTTGGTCGTCGTGGAGAGCGCGGCAGGCGCGGGCCCGCCTGCGCTACCCGCCGCCCGTGGAAGGAGCGGCGCAGAGGCACGGAGCCGGTGGCGGCGGCGAGGGCGGCGCAGATGGCGAGGACGGTGACCACGATCGGGTTGTTGATGGCGAAGTCGATTGTGGAGCGGACGGCGCCGCCGAGGCCGCCGGGGGGCACGACGAGGAGGCATGCGGTGACGAGGATGGCGGCGCCGACGGACACCGTCGCGGTCATGTGCGCGAAGAGGTCTGTCCCCGGCGCGGCGCCGCCGCCTGGGCCCGCCTTGCGGACGAAGCGCGCCAGCAGCATGGTGCCGAGCAGCGGGGCGGTGAGGAGGCTGATGACGACGAGGCAGATGGCGAGGTCGACGGCGGCGCTACGCCCCGCGAACTGGAGCAGGAGGCGCAGTGCGTCGGGCCCGCCTAACGCCCCCGCGCCGAGGGCGAGCACAATGGCCTGCGGAACACGACCCGCACCCGCCATGGGTGATCGGAGATCGGAACCCAAAAAGGTCAGTCGATCGAGTAGCAGCAACCTCGCTCTCGCTTTTGTTCCCTCTGCTCGACTGCTCTCCGACTGCGACTCTTCCTCCCCGCTGTGCTGGTAGCTACTGCTGTTGCGATGTGGTGTGTGGCCGCAGCATGGCCTCTTTTTATACGAAAATCCAATCTCGCGGTCGTTCTTTGGATTCAAGTCCAAGCAAACGATTACGTGGAGTCCATCTTGCGTCTAGATTCATTCCTTCTATTTTTCTATTCTTGTGCATCAGTGTCCTTTTCCCTTCTTGTGACTTTTTTTTCTTTTATTTTCTACTATCTTCTCGTTACGATTGCTGCAGTCTAGCACTAGCACTATAATACATGTATTAATTAACTAATATTGTATTATATTCCTATTTTTTCTGTTTTATTCTCTTTTTGCCTTTTATAGTAGTCTAAATTATTAAATATAACTTATATGTCTAACTTTGCATCTAAATCTATTCATGAAATTATATTTATAAGTTTTACAAACAAGTTATATATCTTAGTTATACAAATAAATTATACATAAAATTTTTGTGTATAATGTTTATAGCTTTTTAAGAAATTATGTTGATAGATTTGTTTTGTAAAATATTATACCTAAAAATTATGCGTACTAAGTTATATATATAAGTTATATGCGTAACTTTGTCACGTTATTTGTTTTACAAAATATTATATCTAAAAGTTATGCGTACTAAGTTATATATATAAGTTATATATGTACTTAAGTTATATATATATATATATATATAAGTTATATACGTAACTTTGTCACGTTAAACTATTGAAGATATATGTTGCAGTTATGTGTATAAGTTATATGTATAAGTTACATATATAAGTTATAGTGTAGTTATGTGTACAACTCTGTAACTTTCTAAAAACGAAAATTTGCGAAAAATATTTTTTTACCAAAAATGGAAACTTTCTAAAAATAAAAAGTTATGGAAATATTTTTTTACTAAAAATAGAAAGTTCGAAGGTTGTCTGATCGTGAACGTTCGCTAATTAACCAGACCGCTTTTTATAGTGGTCTGCGCGAGAACGTATACTCCCAGAAAAGAAGACGCAACGAATTTGGTGGCGACGTCTCACCTATACAAGCAATCTATTTTGAAGAGCAAAAAATTCAGTACACACGGAGCTTACCGAGCAAAGTTTTTTCTTTTGTTGATGACAAATGGAGGTCATCTAGTCTGGTCGTCTTTTTTTTATTGCTATAAAAAAAGTAGGTTGATAAACAATGAATTGTTATTCGTTCAACTATAATATTCTATTACTCGTAAGTTGGAGGTGGAACGTGAAATGCACATCCTCCGATACGAGCGTCCGTGGAGTGTAACGCGATGCTCGGATTAGCTATTTTTTCACATAGGACCCACAGATGTGTAAGCTTTTATTGCTAGTGTAATCTAAGATGATCTAAACGGGGCCTAACAAAAGTTTGTCAGTTCGATCTTTCTTCTCAGAGTTATGCAATACCCCAATGTCCAATCAAATTACAAGAGACACATTCTCGCCTGTCAACGGGATGGGATGGGTTTTGATGAAGCAAGGATTTAAAATAAAATTGGGATGCATTTTCGTTTTGTCAAATTAACAGTTTGTTTTTTTTGAGCTTTCACACACGTGCCGTGGACTGTTATTATCAAATAAATAAATTACCCTTTTGATGAATAGTGCTAGACTGCTAGAGATCAACTCGTGGGGGCATTTCATCTCATGGGGGGCTGGGGGCCGGCCGACTCCCGCTTCCCCGGATTGGCGAATCGCGGCCATAGCCAACCAACCGTGTCACTGTCATACTACTCTAGTGGGGGACCGAGGACCACGAGTCAAAAAGCTCGATCAGGAACAGAAGAGCGCGACCGACTATGCATAAGACAGCAAGATTGACACGGACCAGCTTATTATATACTCTGTACTGTACTACGTATACGTACTGTATATAGATAGATTTTTTTTTTCTTTTTGCGTTATCGCCGTCGTGTGCGGCAGAATGGTTGGTGGACATGCATGCCCACTAGGCCACTGCCACCACTTGTTTGGAATCCCGTTGACAAATTGAACCCACCGTACCGCATGGATGCTCGTGTTCCGACGATCAATATTCCCCTGGACGATCAATATTCCGTCTGGATTCTGGAGAGAAGAAACCTTTGCTTGCTACTCCTAGCTGCTTTGCTGCCGCGTGACCGTACTAGTTGCACTTGCACAACAGTACATTGTGGTGGTGGTCATTCCTGGGACAATAATCGTCATGCTCAGATTCAGAATGAAGCTTTGCTGATGAAATTTTTAGACAAATTTTTTTAGTAAATCTGATGTACCTTGGGTTAATCTAATCTGGTCGATCTGCTGTTTACTCCAACAATCGAACTCCAGCCCAAGCTAGAAATCCAGTTGGGTCATTTTGGTGGAAGGATATTTTAAAGCTTTTTGGAAATTTTCAGAAATTAATTGACTGCTCTCCTAACAGAGGTAACATAGTTCTTTTTTGGTCTGACACTTGGGCTGGACAAGTACTACAGAATCAATTTCCACAACTTTATTCTTTTACAAGAAAACCAAAATGCTCTATCAGTTACTATCTACAACAGCAGGAAGATAGAAATTTCATCTCACCTCTATCTCAGCTAGCTGCATCTCAGTTACAGGAAGTTCAGAATCTGATACAGAGCAGATCATAGGATGATAATGTTGATGACATTTGGAGCTACTCTTGGGGATCTTTGAAATATAGCAGTAAAAAAATCTACAGTGCACTAATTGGTAGTACTGTAGCATCTCCTCTCTTCAAGTAATTTGGGTAAACATAAATTCTTTTTCTAGCTACTCCTAAGAGATAGGCTAAACACAAGAAATATTCTCAGGAGGAAGAATATAAGGTCCTGAAAAACTATAATTATATCTTGTGTAACTTGGGTTGTGAAGAAACTAGCTTTCATCTCTTATTTAAATGTCCCTTTAGTCATGATTGTTGGTCATCAATTCCTATCAACTTGAATCTGAACCTTTATCCTCTGGACATGATTTTGCAAGCTAGAGCAGATTTTGGTCATGCAATTTTTAGAGAAATAATCATCACTGCTTGTTGGGTAATTTGGACTGCAAGAAATGGAGTTATTTTTTACAATGGTCAGATAAGCATCAACCTATGGAAGAGACAATTCAAAGATGAACTTGGCTTGGTGTGTACCAAAGCCAAGCCTGCTAAACAGTCTGCTCTTAAGCTTTGGAAGAGATAGCTTCTCTTAATTTAGTTTTAGTGCTTGTTTCCTTTGGACCTTGATGCCTTGTATTTATGTACATAAACTTTCTTTCATTTAATAAAAAAGAAAAAAAATAGGTAGGGGACTCCCCTCCCGATTCGGTCAAAAAATAATCGTTGCTGCAGTCCCAGAGGAACAGAGCACGACTAAAATCGAATTGGCCCACGCCCACGTTGGTGTTGGTCGTCACTGCGGACTGCATGCATGCGGAGCCAAAGGCGACGGGCCGGGCCGCCGGGGATCAAAATCCAACTGCTGGTAAAGTACGATCGCTTCCCTTCCGTACTACTACTACTACAGTACTAGTAGCACGTCCCAGCACAAGCAAGCAATATCGTCCAGGTTACCTGATCCGATCAGGCGCCGCGTTCCCAACCAGTTTCACCCGTGTTCCAAAAGGAAAGTACAGTAGAGGAATCATTTGCCTTGTTGCCCGAAGAAAAAATGTTGCAGTCCACAGCGATCGATGTGTAGTAATTAAGGAGACAACCTGTTTCATTTCATCCAATTAACATGTCATCAGTGCGTGGAAGGATGAAGAGACAGGCATTGTGTTGTGTGTGCCTGTGCTCCGCGCCCAAACCTCATTCTAGCAGCCCAAACCCAGTCCAGGCCTTTGTTTGGATGCGCGGTATCTCCTTCAAACCACTGATGAGAAGGCCAACGCTGCTTGAGCTCGATGAAAAACCCACCGGCCGCGCGCGGCCATAGAGTTCCCATGGAACTTAACCCTCCTGCAGCATGGTTCGGCGTCACTGTCATCATCCATCCTCCGGCCTTCCGCCTGCAGGTAGCTTTAGCTTCCAGGAAGTTTCCTTGAGACTAGAAAATAGTACCCCGCGGAAGCTTCCTGGAAACTTCCGGCGCTGACAGTCTCCAAGAGAAAGAAACTTCGTCGAGGCACCGAAAGTCTCCCCGTCTGCTTTGATTCTTCGCCGATTTCCAGCCTATCTTCCCGTCTCCGTCCCCATTCGCCAAAGTGACATGTCCGGAATCATAAGCTTTTGCCATCTCTATATATCTGCTAGCTGTGCTCCGTTCGCTGCATGCAGCTGCAGCGATCGGGTGCTACTACATTTCGGCCAACTTCTGATACCAAATAAACATATCGTACTTCTCAATATTTTTATCATATAAATTTATTTAAATATACACTCCATCCATATATATATCGGCGTCTTTTGAGCAAAGTTGTGATTTTTAAGAGTCCATGATATCTAATGTAATGTGGCCCCTCCTGGTTTTTCTCAAGCCGTCGCGCGCGAAGACACCTCATATGTCATGCGGAGTAGTAACTCCGCTAGCCTCCCGTCATCTTAATACCACTCCGCCCGCTCTGTTATCATCACACCAATGCGCAAGTCGCTTCACAAACCCCACGCTACTGTGCCGCTACGCACGTCGAGTTGTTCCAGGGCGCTCCATTGCCGAAGTGGACCAACCCGATGTCGTGGTTTATGCCCTACTGCAACTGGTTTCAACCGACGCTCTAACAAGTTTTAATTTGACAAGGTGGATCATGAAAGATCCAGTTTGATGCCCCCTATGTTTGGCTGGTGGAAAAGCCAACTGATTAAATAGTATTCTGTGAGAAAATATAATCTATTGATCAATAGTGTTGTGTGAAAACGAATAAGCTAAAAAAAAACAAGCCGATGGTAGTACAAGCCAAAAGTAAAACAAGCCGAGAGTAGTTAAAACTGAGAGTGGATTCACGTGAATCATGGTGCGGACACGAAATAAGGTCGTTTTGAGTGGTGTTAATGGAGGTTTACTCTAAACTCAACAATCGCATCCATTCAGACACTATTTGATCCTCCACTCTAAATTTTACAGCTAAAACTATAAATAAGTGGTCTAAAATTAGATATCTCTACTATAATTGAATTCTTCAAATAAGTCTAGATCCACCCACACAAACGTCCCCCGCTGAGGGATCTCACTCTTGTGTACCCAGAAAATTACACATAGAAATTTGTCTCTATTAAAATCAAGGACTCACGAAAAAAAGACATCAAATCTAATGGCTCATATTCGATGTTTGTCCAAGGCTTCTCACCCGCCTATCATCCGGCGCCCTCACCGCGCGTGAAACCCTCGACGGCAGGCAGCACACACGCCCATCGCGCGTCCCTCCCTCCCGGTGCGACGATTTACCGCCACTAAAGTGGAAACAAATCAGTGAATCAATGGAGCGATCAATGAATCAATCTATCAATCTCATGCCTGCAATCCGTGCGCCACGCCCTCGCGAACTGCCAATAACTCGCGTGCGACAGTTTTCCAGGGCTGCCGTTCTGTGCGAGGAGCGCTGTGTGCCCAGCCATCGCGCGCGTCTCTTCCACCCCTTCCCCGGGTGGCCGGGTGTAGACTTGGCGTTCCTCTGCGTATAGGATCGATGAACCACCTTGTGCAGGTGGAGCCAGCGAAGGAGGCGGCGGGCGGATAGGGACTCCCCACCAGTCTCCGGCGACTCCTACCTGCCGCAGACCTCCGCGCTGCGCCCATGGACGTCTCTGGTAAGGCCCGAATAGGTCTCTCACTCTCTTTGAGATTCTGGCGAAGGAGATTCTGTTGTCGATTTTTTTTATCTGTGACTATCAGAGGTTCAGGACCTGCGATGTTCCAAACTTTTCAAGTACCACTACTGTTCTAGCTCCAGGCCAACTTACTAGCTGTGACTGAAAAGTTCTGAAGGTCTACCCTTCACAAAACTGCAAATATGATAGAAAATACAGATTGGAACTGAAGTTCTAAAGGAGCCTCCCTCTTTCTTCGCAGGTGAGGTGAGATTAACTGTCGCAACTTTATCGATTCTATATGAGATCAGCCATATGTAGTACAATTAGAATTTAAAAATCATATGTTACAAGATTAGTGACTGCAGTGGTCCCTTTCTTACTATACATGTATACTCGGTCCATTACCATGACAATGAAGATTCTAACTCTGATTTCAGAGACAACAAGTATAATGGTAAAATTTAAATAACATCCACATGAAATTGGATTAGTTTTATTTTTTTACAGAAAAGGTTTCACCCGCTTCATATATATAACATGGACCGCTTCATACAACTGTTTGTCTTGATGTTTCCCTTGCTTCCATCGTTTTCAGAGCAATCTCCCAAGAATCCTTGAATATCTAAACTATTATTATCTGAACTTTTGGGTGGAACTCTAATTGCCTTGTAAAACTAAAAGCTTTGGTTTCCATATGGTTGTTGTGCAGGAGAGGGAAGCAATGTAAAACAGTACGTCAGTTCCCTCTTCTTCCCTTCCCTGCTGTGTACTGTAAAACTGAAAGTTTTGGTTTCCATATGGTTGTTGTGCAGGACCTATTGGTTAGGGTATCGCCAATGCAGTTGGGTTGGCACTTGCTCAGAAACATTCGTGCAGCTACTAAGGAAGCAAACCCACTTTAATCAAGGGTTGGTTTCTTTGGTATTTGCAATCAGATGTGAGTAGATCAGGTTTCTCAGTGTATCTTGAAAAGGTTGGTTTGATTATCGTTGGAAGCCTTTGTTATCAATTTAAAACTGCCGCAGATCATTTCTTTATTAAATAATATTTTCCACTATTTATACTAAGAATCATGCTTTTTATATGACAAGTACTATTTGATTGCCTCTCATGTTGACAAAAAAAAATGCTTATCAATATTTTCTATATATTTATCATGCTTCATTCTGCTTCTTTTTACAAGTTCGAGCTACTGGTTTAGAGCATAGTAAGTACAAATCATGTATGTGAATCACAACTCTTGCAACACCGAGGTTCTGTAGTTAACCTTTCGTGCATTGTATTGGCAGGTCTATTTGCGTTGCAATACCGAGGTACTCATATGGTTGCATTTATGTTTGCACCAATTGTCATCATTTGGCTGCTGTTCATTGGAGGAATTGGTTTATACAACATTCTTCGTTGGAACCCAAATATATATCAAGCTCTCTCAAAAAGACAGGTAAAGATGGATGGACTGCTTTAAGAGGGATCCTTCTTTTTTTACAGGTTAGTTACTATATGAGCCCTACAGTGTATGCCTTTCTGTTCATGTTCTTTTTAGACTATCTCCAACAACCAATACTCAAAATAAAAGACCTATTCCACGTTTGGGTAGCGCTACAGTTAATAGGTTTAATACCCATAAAATGTCTTCCCCAATAACAAGACTCAAAGAGAATCATTCCTGTGAATAGGTCTTCGGGAGAGCGAATATCTAGATTTGGGTTATGACTCTCATGACACCTAAAATAGATCTTACATATAGGTTCTCTGTTGGAGGCTAGGTATTGGGTTGGAGACCCATTTTGAGTTTGGGTCTCCCAGTGCCTCCCTTGTTAGGAACAGAAAGGCATACACTGTAGGGCTGATATAGTAACTAACCTGGTTGCCATTTATAGGATTTAATCACCAGGTCCACTTTCCACTTTTCAGAGAGTGAAGCAATGTTTGTTGACTTTGGTATGCATCCTTCAGATGTATAGTTAGATTCACAAGATATTTGGAACAAGATATGTGCATGCTGTTATGCTTTGCTACTTTATAGAAAAATATTCTATTGTAATTGTAATAACATTAACTATGGTCCATGTAGATGGTGAGCATGCATTTTAGGAAGGGATATCTGTTATTGAGGAAGCATTGCCCGCTAAAATCAGCGTATAGCATGGAAGAGAGCAATCAGTCAACTAAAGTAGCTAAAGTCAATAGTGAAGGGAGCAATAGTTCTGAAAGCGGCTGGGGCATGGACACGGCTACGCTGAAGTGCGGCCTGCGCAACAGGCGAAGAAGGCGGGGTGTAGCTGGCATTGCTGGCGCTAGCAGATGCGCTACAGAGGTGATAGAGACGGCGACGCGCGCGGTGGAGCTGACCTGCAACTGCGAGTCGACGAAATCCTGAGGTAATGCGAACGCAGACAGCCCCTGTCGTCGTGCGGCGGTGAGCGGCGGTTGCTATGAAACGCAAGGTAATGACGGTGGCAACAATGGCGACTCGGCAATGAGTTTTTAGATCCGTGCTGATGTTGTGGTTTCAAATTTTGGGGAAAATTTTGAATCAAAGATGAAATTCCACTATGAAATGGGTATATACATGTGAAATATTAGGCAATATACATCATATATATTAGTATGTATACGTGTGATTTAATTTTGTATTGTTTAAAAATATTATAAATTATTAATAATGATATTATTTTATTATTTAGTTATTTTCATGTGCATCTCTAAACTGAAGCCATGGCGTTAGCACGGACAGTATACTAGTAAGGCTTAATAAAAAAGAAAAAGAGGTAGGAGTGTTTATACAAGAGGGAAGGAGGTTCGACTTTCGAGGATGGAAAACTCATCTGTCAAGACGGAAATACGGTGAGTTCTCAGCTCTAAATCCAACTCTGGATATGCCAATGGGATCAAAGGAAAGTGTCAGCAGTTAATGCTAGCTGCTGACCTCGCGGGCGTCATGCCCCACTGCTCGTGCACTCTCTTTTTTCTGGACTTTTTTTTTATATAATTTCTTTCTAGACTTGATCGACATAGGAGGTGAGAACAAAGCAGCGCAGTCGTGCAAGCACTGCACTCTCACTAATCAACAGCTGGCCAAGATCTAATTGATTGATTAGTTCACTCCATGATTCCATCTGTGTGTGTTTTTGTGCGCCTATAAGATTTTGGTAAGATCTTTGATGATTAAGGAGGTGAGAAGAATCAAGCCGTCAAATTTTGCAGTGGAGTTTAGTGTTATCTCTACATTTAGGGTCTGTTTGGGAGTGCTCCGCTCCACGTTTTTAGCCAAACGATTTTAACTTCACGCACACAGCTCTAGAAAAAAAGATGGAGTTATGAGAACACCTAAAGAGGTACTTCACAAACTCCAGTTTTTTGTGGAGCTGCTCCACAGTGGAGTTTGCAGAGCAGAGTTTGTGGAGCAGTCCCAAACAGACCCTTAAACATGTTTTGACCAGCTAAATTTTGCAGGGGTCGTGCCCCACCATACCCCATTCGAGGCAATCGCATGGTCCTTGAGGATTACATCGCCAATTTAAGATGTTTTGAGATTTGACCTTGATGTACATGGGCGGATCCAGGGGTATTCTATGGTATTCCCAGGAATACTCAACTTTTTTGGAACACCTTTAAGTATATATGTATGTATATTCATATGTATAATGTATAGATGATGTAATTTAAGTATTTTTCTATCCAAATCAGCCTACAAAGATAATAAAACAGGCCTCCATCGCTCCTCCTCCGTCACACTTGGCCTAGCAGGCCCACGAGGTCCATAATCCGCACTCCCACCCGTCCCTAGCCGAAGCCCAGCACACAGGCGGCGCCCCTCCCTGTGTCCCACCTCACGCCCGAGATCCCGTCGCCCTCACCTCGCTCTCTCGTTCCCCACTGTCCAAAATTCAAATCGAATCCAAACCCTAACCTAGGAATCCACGGGTTGCGGCAGCGGCACAGCGGCGTTTGCGTGCAGGTACGGCAGCGGCAGGCGGCTTGCGGCCACAGCTTCGGCCGGGCATCCGGTGGCGCGCGCTGCGCGCGGTAGGCAGTTGCCAGTAGACCGCGGCATGCACGCAGGCAGCAGGGCGCAGGCACGGCCGCGCGGGCCGCGGGACCGCGTCCGCATGCGGGTGCGGCAGCGACAGGCGGCGCGGCGGCCTGCGGCCACAGCGGCTTAGCCTAGGGGGGCAGTGAGGCCATTGCAGCCGCAGCAAGCCAGCAAGGCTGGGTAGAGTTGTGAGAGTACCTAAAGAGGTACTCCACAAACTCCAATTTTTTGTGGAGCTGCTCTACAGTGGAGTTTGCAGAGCAGAGTTTATGAAGCAGTCCCAAACAAACCCTTAAACATGTTTTGACCAACTAAATTTTGCAGGGGTCGTGCCCCACCACACCCCCATTCGAGGCAGTCGCATGGTCCTTGAGGATTACATCGTCAATTTAAGATGTTTTGAGATTTAACCTTGAGGTACATGGGCGGATCCAGGAGTATTCCCTTGATTTTAATAGAGACAAATTTCTATGTGTAATTTTCTAGGTACACAAAGGTAGGATCCCTCAGCGGGGGACGTTTGTGTGGGTGGATCTAGACTTTTTTGAAGAATTCAATTATAGTAGAGATAACGGTTGGCCGTACTTTCGTCCTAAGCATTGCAGAAACTTCTTTGAATAATAAATAAAAAATAGTTAGGAGTCCTGGGCCCTTTTTTTCTGATCTGATGCAGAAATCTTGGGCAGGGTTGTCCATGTCCCGTTGAGGGCACCGTGACTTTTCTACTGACACGTGGGCCTGACAGAGCAAGGACCCATACCGGTAACACCGGTAGGTAACAAGTTACCGTGATTTTAAATTCTTAATTTACTCCCTCCGTTTCAAAATATTGTCTTTGTCACTTTTTAAGAAAAAACTTAGATTAATTATATATATAAAAAATTATGAATAGTTATCATTAGATTGATCTTTTGATCTAGTTTTTTATTAAATTTATTTAGAGACACAAATGTTGCACATATTTTATATAAATTCAGTCAAAGTTGTAACACGAAAACCAAAACGACAATTAGTTTGAGACGGAGGGAGTAACGTCGATAGGAACCATCGCTAAAACCCAGCGGGCCACCCAAAGATGCTTATTAGCTTCTTCATCGATAAGTAATGAAATCAGGGAGAAGAACATACCATTTACCTTTTTTAAGCCGTTTGATTCCTAGCTAGAAACAATTCTTCTTCACAAATAAGAATGCAGTTATGTTTTTTTCTCCGTAATAACTTGAAATACATGCTGGTTCACTGCACTACGTTATGCTCTGCAGGGATGATTATCTGGGTGGCAAGAACCAAGAGCCCGAAAGAGACATTCAACATAATTATCAGTAGAGATTTTTTTTTTAAAAAAAAACATATCAGTAGAGTACAACTGTAAGTACAAGTGAAGTTTACACACATGAATTGAATTACATAATAGCATGACACATACGTGCATCGGAGATTGGACAAATATTGACAATGTCCTCACAGATGCTTATTTTCATCTTCTTTCGTTCACACAATCACACCGAGAAGGAAATGGGGAAAATGATCCGTACCATATATGCGGAGATGACTGAAGTACTGAACCAGGACTCAGAGTTGTTCAGGTCGTCACCCCACACCTTATTTATGCACATAGATCTCACAAACACATAAGTACTTTATCACATCACACTACAGATTGGATTCACTCATAACGTGAACATACTAAAATATTCTCTCCAAACTAAACGCTTTCTTCTTCCCGCAGCTTGACAGAGTGCTCAGATACTGAACAACCAAGGCGCGAGCTGCATGAACATGATGATGGCAGCAAGGAGAAGCAGGGCACATGCCATGGCGGCGAGCAGCCTCAAAGCAACGGGCGACACCGGCGCGATTTGGAGGTAAATAAGGATGACACCGGTGAAGTAAGCCGTAGGAAGGGCAAGGAGCGCGGCGGCGGATTGCGCGGGGAGATGGCGAGAAGGTAATCAAGGACGTGGAGGCCGGCGACGGCGAAGCAGAGCAGAGACACGGTCACATCGAAGAGAGAAACCATTGTGTTGGACAACTACTTGTTTGAGCCGAGTTGTCAGAGAGCGAGCAAGATGTGAATCAGACACTGGAGCCAAAGAATCGGAACTGAGCAAGCTAAAACGCCAGAGTAAAATGTCTGTTTTACTCTATATATCTTCGTTATATCTGTTTTAAATTTTTATTTAACAAAGTTAAATGTCTTATTACATTATTGATGATCTATGAAGTACAATTGGCCCGGTGAAACCAACTAGAGCTTAAATTATATCTATGACAAATTACAAATACAAAAATTATATTAGTTTATCATCACTAAATATTCATCGTTTAAACTATTTAAAAACATAACAGTATATTTCTTTCAAATATTACTAATGATATATAATGGCGAATTTTAATTAATTATAATATTGCTAATCAGATTACCTCCAAGTCTATCATTGAAATTATTTATCAAAGCATTTTTTTTGGGGTAAATCGTGAACGCAGTCCGATTTAGCCCACTATTAGCTGGCGTGGCACCACCTAGAACAACTGATGTGTCAAATCAGTTAAAACCGTCACCAGAATCGTCCAACATGTAAAAACAAATGGTTTTAAAAGCCCACAAGCCACGGGACGGGAGGATGCAAATCGTTTATCTGGATCGACGTTTTCGCTGCAGTAGACTGGGCAGGCCGGATGAACGGGCCCAGTGAAGCGGTGAGCCCACCGGCGCCTCTGCCTGTACTGACTTCCTTCGGCTTCAGCAGCGCGACACCTGGAAATCGCGGCTACCCTACAAGCAGAATATCTAGTAGGAGTACAATACCTGCGGATGAGGATCTTTCTTGGAAGCTGGGACCTGGATGGTCGGATGGATGATGGCATGAAGCGATTCTCTGGATGTGATGAGAGATTCAGGATGACGGCCGCGACAAACGTGACCAGCGGCGGCAATCAGCCTGTGTAGTGTGTACAGTACAGTAGTTACATAAAGAAAAACAACAGATGATGACCGGGCGACGTTTGTGACGTTCGCACGCAGGGCCTTGCAAAAGCGCAAACTCAACAGCTGTCGTGTGACGTCTTCCCTTTCCTTGTGGACGAAGGCAGGCAGGCAATGTGTGAATGGTACCGAGAGCTACTAGTCGTATGAATGGTGTCAGGCCCGGCCTGTCCCCTAGTCCCTGGGCCCGGAGTGGATTCTCGCATGGAATGGGTCATGGGCTCATGGCCTAATGGGGGTGGGGTGCTCACTGGACGGACTCCGGGAAATCGCATTATTCTGCGATAGTTGAAAATTTCTAAAAGAGTGGAAAGTCTGGATCCCACCTCTTTCTCCCCCACGCCGAGGCTTCGGCCTCACCTCTAGGCAGACCGCCGTGCGATCTCCCCGCGCCGCCATGCGCGCGCCGCCGTGCGATCTCTCCTCGATCATGCGATCACCGCGGCATCTCCCAAACACGCCACCTCCCGCACTCACCGCGATCACCGCGGCACCTTCCAAACACGCCACCTCAGGCAATCACCGTCAATCAACAAGAGAACACCCGCTCGCCTTCCCGATCCATCATCTCCTTTGCCATGGCGTCGACAGAAAGAATCTCCCGTACGTAGCATATTTCTAATCCCCCGTCGTCACTGTTTCCCCAACCCTGTCCCGTTCTCTACGACCTCCCTTGGTGCTTCCTCTTATCCAGATCGAGGCACTACTAATTTCTAATCCCTCCTCTCCCATTCTTTCTTGAATTTTTGTAGAACCATCTGAAATAGATTTGAACCAGAGGAGGTGGACGCCATAGTGGTAACCTGGGCGACGACGTCAGGATGAGCCTGAGCCTATGCGGCTGCGGTTGTGCCAGAGCAGATATGCGGGGCGAGGCAACAAGCTCAAGCGTGCATATGGAGATTCAACCTCTCCGAGAAGGTGGAGCTACTGCTGTTCCTCAAGACCTCAAGCGTTCCTCTTGCCATATATACTCTTATTTTTTAGTCCGAGTACTAAAGATCGTTGCTGCTTTGGTTGGCTTTTGCGTGCAGTGTTGAAACAGCAAGATCAGGTTAAGGTGCTGCAGAGCCTGATGCCAAACTAAAGTGTGGTCGTTAGTGGGAAGCAAAAAGAGTATCTGAAATAACTGCAACTACAAATGCAGGTGAGAAGATGTGACATGCCACATGATGCGAATGCATCTTTCTTATTAGCTCATACTGAACATTTAGCATGGAGTCGGTATAGTATAACGTAGTATCTAGCTTTTTATTGATTCTGCATCACAGACTTGCATGGAGTTAACTCTTTGTAGCATTAGTGTTCGTCAAGGAGAATTGAGTTAATGCATTGTCACTAGCGTTTCATGCCGGAAGCACTTGCGTTGTGTGTTTCCGAGTTTATGCCACAATTTCAAAGTTTAGCTTATGTTTTATAATTTGTACGTTGTAATTGACTTTGATTTTGTTATAATTATTTCTTTAGTAACATGCTGTTGGATTTATTTATGGGTCAACCCTATTTATTTATTCAATAAATCAATAAACTCTATAAATATGTAATTGTGTATTTTATTACTTGTACCGGATTGGAAGTTCAAGAGACATTGACTCAACTTAAAAGGTGGATTTTAATCCATTTTAATTGAGAAGTTGAGAAGACAAGCAAGTGTGCATGCGTGCCATGGCGACTAACCTTTTAATAGCCATTAATGAGAGGGAGTTACATGGTTTTCCTTTTGCCTTAATGGCTGAATTCCTGCGCACTCTCCCTCTCCCACATCCGCATGCCACCATGCACGGCCATCTCTCTGTCTCCCGCATGCAGCAGCTTGCGCAGCTTTTTGGCCTCCCATGTGTGAGAGATATATTCCCTCCCTCTTCCAACTCGGCACGTCTCCTAACTGATTTTTCCAGAACACCGTTCAGCTACTAGTTGTATTCCCATCTCGTGAACCCGCGCGCACGGTGAAGCGAGAGGGCAGGTGCCTCCGGAGCCCTTACCGTTTGAGACCTTGCACGGGGGATCGACAATTAGGTTTTTGGGGAGCGTCTACGCGACTGCCCAACGCCGCCGCCGTTCATCGTCGTTGTCACCGTCCGTCGTCTTCTTCCTGGAGGTTGCTGCTGCCGTCGCTGTCGTCTTCTTCCTGGTGACACCGCCTTCTTCTTCCCGAAGACGCCGCTGTCATCTTCCTCCCAGTGATCGTCGTCGTCGTCTTCTTCCCGGTGGAGAGTACACTTTCTTCCTCTACGTCATGGTCACGGAGGTTGGTCAAGGTTCTGGAACCTCGGACGCTGCGCGGATGGGCGGGTATGTTCATCTTGTCATGTCACTGTTTTCTGTCATACAGTTCATATATGTTTCAGTAGTTCTTCTATGCTGTTTCATATGTTGTAGCGAATCTGTTTCACATGCTCTGCTGTGTCGTTTCGTAATCTGTATGCTCTCTGTTCCTGCTGCGGTTCTGTTCTGCATATATGTTTCGGTGTTACTGACATGCTGTTTCATATGCTTCTGCGTATACATTTCAATAGGTCTGTTATATCGTTTCATATGCAGTCCAGTAGCAGTTGTTGTCATGATATATATGCTATGCTTGTATGTGATGTTATATATATTATGTTTACATGTTTTTGATATCTACATGTTTCATGTTGCTATGAATATGTTTGATGTCATGATCTCATCAATTATATATAATCTTTTATATGTCATCATCATTATGCTAATTTACGGAATTAAAATGACATGGAAGTTGCCTAATATTCTAACAATCCAAAAACCTAATTATAGACATTTTTCTGTCAGAGGTTTTGCTGCCGTATTAAAGCCTGATCCGTTTGATGGTAAAAACTTTTTGATATGAAAAGCTAAGATAGAATTGTGGCTAACTGCAATGTCATGCTTTTATGCCGCTGAGGGCAAGCCTCCTAACCTTCCTCCTGCGGATGAGGCTAGGTTTAAGGCTGATGACAACCTCTTTTGAGGTGCAGTGATTAGCGCACTTGATACAAAATTCCAGAAAAGCTATATCATACTTCCCACGGACAAAGAGCTATGGGATGCACTTGTTGGAAAATTTGGAGTTACTGATGCTGGTAGCGAGCTGTACCTCATGGAGCAGCTGTATGACTACACGATGGTTGAGAACCGATTGGTAGTGGAACATGCTCATGAGTTTAAGGCACTAGCAAAGGAACTTGAACTTTTTCCTTGTCCTTTGCCTGACAAGTTTGTGGCTGGCGGTATAATCGCCAAGTTATCATCTTCTTGGAAGGACTTTGGCACCCCTCTCAAACATAAGAGACAAGAGTTCAATGTGGAAAAGCTCATTGATACTCTTGATGTTGAGGAGAGAGCTAGAGCAAAAGACAATGGAAAAGGTGTTGAGAACTCTATTGCAAATATTGTGCAAAAGAGAAACTCTAATTTCCGCAAGTTCAATAAAAAGAAGAAAAACCAAAACAAACAAGAGAACACCCCAAAGCCTGTTCAAACAACACACTTTAAAAAGAAGAACAACAACACGAACAAGAGGAATGGAGGCTGCTATGTGTGTGGCAGTGAACAACATTGGGCAAGTGAGTGCCCAGATCGCAAGTTCAAACAAGAGAAGAAAATAGCTAATGTTGTTACTACTGATACTGAAGGAGGAACATCTGGGTATGGTAATTCTTTACCATTTGTTCTTTCAGTATGTAATTCACCAGAGTGTGGATGGACAGTGGTGCAAATATACATGTGTGTGTTGATGTTTCTTTGTTCTCCACTTACCAGGTCGGGAGGTCTGGCGCCTTGTTGATGGGAAATGGATCGCGTGTTCATGTTCTTGGTATTGGTACGGTCATTCTGAAGTTTACTTCGGAAAAGAATGGTGCCACTGAAGAGCGTGCAGCATGTGCCCTCCATCAAGAAGAATCTTGTTAGTGCTTCCATGCTATGTCGAGATGGCTACAAAATTGTTCTCGAGTCAAATAAATGTGTTGTGTCGAAACATGGTTCTTTTGTGGGTAAAGGATATGATTGCGGAGGTCTATTCCGCTTATCACTGCATGATGTGTGTAATAAGATGGTGAATTCTGTTGATATTTCTGATGAATCGGATTTATGACATTCACGCTTCTGTCATGCGAGTTTTGGCTGTCTTATGCGGTTAGCAAATCTGAATTTAATTCCTAAATTTAACTTGGTCAAAAAGTCTAAGTGCCATGTTTGTGTGGAATCAAAACAACCTCGCAAGCCCCACAAGGCTGCTGAGGCGAGGAATTTGACACCTTTAGAACTTGTTCATTCTGATCTGTGTGAGATGAATGGAATTTTGACTAAAGGTGGTAAAAGATACTTTCTCACTTTTATAGATGACTCTTCTAGATTTTGCTATGTGTATCTATTAAAAACCAAAGATGAAGCGTTTAATTATTTTAAGGCTTATAAAGCTGAAGTTGAGAACCAACTTGAAAGGAAAATAAAACGGTTAAGGTCCGATCGAGGTGGAGAATATTTCTCTAATGTGTTCGATGAGTTCTGCGTGGAGCATGGTATTGTTCATGAGAGGACACCGCCGTTCTCACCACAATCCAATGGGATTACCGAACGGAAAAACCGCACTCTAACAGATTTGGTGAATGCCATGTTGAGTACAGTGAGATTATCCAAGAAATGGTGGGGTGAGGCGTTATTGACAGCTTGTCATGTCCTGAACAGAGTTCCAACAAAGAACAAAGAGATCACACCATTCGAGGAATGGAAAAATAGGAGATTAAATCTCTCATATTTGCGCACTTGGGGATGCTTGGTAAAGGTGAATGTGCTAATCAACAAGAAGCGTAAACTCGGACCCAAAACTGTTGATTGCATTTTTCTTGGTTTTTCCTTTCATAGCACTAGATATAGGCTCTTAATTATAAAATCTGATGTGCCTGATATGTATGTTGATACTATCATGAAATCAAGAGATGCTATATTTTTTAAAAATGAGTTTTCCATGAAAAATACAAATAGTGAAATAAGTCATGAGACTATAATTCCCCATGAGCAAGAACTGTCTATTTCTATATATCATGCTGATGATTCTCATGTGCACATCCCTAAGGAGGATGACACTATAGTCACTCGAAAGAGCAAGAGACCGAGGGTTGCAAAATCCTTTGGTAATGACTTTATAGTGTACCTTGTGGAAGACAATCCAACCACTATTAGAGAGGCATATTCCTCTCCTGATGCTAACTTATAGAAGGAAGCATTAAGGAGTGAAATAGATTCTATTATGTCTAATGGAACATGGGAGGTCGTTGACCGTCCATATGGTTGTCAACCCATAGGCTGCAAATGGATTTTCAAGAAAAATCTTAGGCCTGATGATACTATTGAGAGGTACAAGACAAGGCTTGTGGCCAAAGGATATACCTAGAAAGGGGGTGAAGATTTCTTTGACACCTATTCACCAGTGGCTCGATTGACTACAATTCGCACTTTGATTGCTGTGGCAGCCTCATATGGTCTTATCATTCATCAGATGGATGTAAAGACAACTTTCCTAAATGGAGAGTTAGATGAGGAGATCTATATGGATCAGCCTGACAGTTTCATTGCGGATAGTCAAGAGAACAAGGTGTGCAGGTTGTTAAAGTCATTGTACGGCCTAAAACAAGCACATAAGCAATGGCATGAAAAGTTTGATAATACTCTCACAACTGCTGGCTTTGCAGTAAATGAGTCTGACACATGTGTGTATTATCGGTATGGTGGGGGTAAGGCTGTTATACTGTGCCTCTATGTTGATGACATCTTGATCTTCGGATCCAATCTCAATGTGATTGAGGAAGTAAAGGCTCTTTTGTCGAGAAATTTCGAAATGAAAGATTTGGGAGAAGCTGATGTGATTCTGAACATCAAGCTTGTTAGAGAAGGTGATGGTGAGGTAACTTTGTTATAGTCCCATTATGTGGAAAAGGTATTGAGTCGCTTTGGGTTCAGTGACTCTGATCCTGCTCCCACACCTTATGACCCTAGTGTGCTATTGAGGAAAAATCGAAGAATGGCAAGGGATCAATTAACATACTCCCAAATTATTGGTTCACTCATGTACCTTGCTAGTGCAACAAGGCCTGACATCTCATATGCTGTGAGCAAGCTGAGTCGGTTTGTGTCAAAGCCAGGAGATGATCATTGGCGTGCTCTTGAGAGAGTATTGCGCTATCTGAAAGGTACTATGACATATGGTATTCATTATACTGGTAACCCCAGAGTGCTGGAAGGCTATTGTGATGCCAACTGGATCTCTGATGCTGATGAGCTTATGCCACGAGCGGATATGTGTTCTTGCTTGGAGGTGGCGCTGTTTTCTGGAAGTCTTGCAAGCAGACTATCTTAACGAAGTCTACAATGGAAGCAGAATTCACAGCGTTAGACACTGCTGGGGCTGAGGCCGAGTGGCTACGTGATTTCCTATTGGATTTACCGGTGGTTGAAAAACCAATTCCGGCTATTTCCATGAACTGTGACAACCAGACTGTGATTACAAAGGTTAACGGTTCCAGGAATAACATGAAGTCAACAAGGCATGTTAAGAGAAGATTAAAATCTGTCAGAAAGTTGAAAACCTCCGGAGTTATAACGGTGGACTATGTACATACGTCGAATAATCTGGCAGATCAGTTCACTAAGGGGCTATCACGAAATGTGATAGAGGGTGCATCAAGAGAAATGGGTATGAGACCCATATGAAATCTACTATGGTGGTAACCTGCTCTATGTGATCGGAGATCTCGTGAAGTAGAGTGGTGAAACAAGCTAGGAGTAGATGAGAGGAAAGATCCCTTTCTTGACTCATTTCTGATGTGCATCTTTTCTATCTGTAAGGCAGGATGATATTTACCTTAATGTATTCCAAATATGAGATGTTGTCCTACAGAACATCTATAGAGGAGTACATCTATATGAGTCAGACTACTGGTCATAGTCTATGGAATTTGGGTAATTCCTAAATACTCATGAAAGGCACTGAAGTATGACTTATATGCTTCAAAACAGCGGGGATGCTTTTGCAGCCTAGTATCAGCAAATGACTTGAGTGAATCTTACGTCGCACAAAACTGTCAATTCAAGGCATAGTCCATTGTTCAATTGTGACTGAGTGAAACTCTTGTTCTAGGTGGATGTTCAACTTAACAGTCTCCATCGAAAAACTGGTATATCAAAGAATTGTGATTCTGGAATTACACGGTTACAAACCCTAGAGCTTGGTGGGGATTGTTGGATTTATTTATGGGTCATCCCAATTTATTTATTCAATAAATCAATAAGCTATATGAGTATGTAATTGTGTATTTTATTACTTGTACCGGATTGGAAGTCCAAGAGACATTGACTCAACTTAAAAGGTGGATTTTAATCCATTTTAATTGAGAAGTTGAGAAGACAAGCAAGTATGCATGCGTGTCATGACAATTAACCTTTTAATAACCATTAATGGGAGGGAGTTATAGGGTTTTCCTTTTGGCTTGATGGCTGAATTCCTGCGCACTCTCCCTCTCCCACACCCGCATGCTGCCATGCACGGCCATCTCTCTGTCTCCCACATGCAGCAGCTTGCGCGGCTTTTTGGCCTCCCATGCGTGAGAGATATATTCCCTCCCTCTTCCAACTCGGCACGTTTCCTAACTGATTTTTCCAGAACACCGTCCCGCTGTTAGTTGTATTCCCATCTCGTGAACCCGCGCGCACGGTGAAGCGAGAGGGAAGGTGCCTCTGGAGCCCTTACCGTTTGAGACCTTGCACGGGGGATCGACAATTAGGTTTTTGGGGAGCGTCTACGCTACTGCCCAACGCCGCCACCGTTCGTCGTCTTCTTCCTGGAGGTTGCTGCTGCCGTCGCCGTCGTCTTCTTCCTGGTGACACCGCCTTCTTCTTCCCGAAGACGCCGCTGTCATCTTCCTCCCAGTGATCGTCGTCGTCGTCGTCTTCTTCCCGGTGGAGAGTACACCTTCTTCCTCTACGTCATGGTCACGGAGGTTGGTCAAGGTTCTGGAACCTCGGACGCTGCGCGGATGGGCGGGTATGTTCATCTTGTCATGTCACTGTTTTCCGTCATACAGTTCATATATGTTTCAGTAGTTCTTCTATGTTGTTTCATATGTTGTAGCGAATCTGTTTCACATGCTCTGCTGTGTCGTTTCGTAATCTGTATGCTCTCTGTTCCTGCTGCGGTTCTGTTCTGCATATATGTTTTAGTGTTACTGACATGCTGTTTCATATGCTTCTGCGTATACATTTCAATAGGTCTGTTATATCGTTTCATATGCAGTCCAGTAGCAGTTGTTGTCATGATATATATGTTATGCTTGTATGTGATGTTATATATATTATGTTTACATGTTTTTGACATCTACATGTTTCATGTTGTTATGAATATGTTTGATGTCATGATCTCATCAATTATATATAATCTTTTATATGTCATCATCATTATGCTAATTTACGGAATTAAAATGACATGAAAGTTGCCTAATATTCTAACACATGCTACGTTTAATCTAAATGTTTTAAGTTATCTGTTTTGTATTTATAATTTTCTAAAGTGTTTTCTTTTCATTAGGTGTTTTACTGCTTTGTTTTCGATGAGAATTTAGGGTTTTGGGTTTGTAATGGGCATGCCCATCAAGCTAGAAATGAGTGTGTGGGGTGCATTGCTTCATGGCTGCAGGGTGCATGGGCAGTCAGGCATGGCGCTGGCTAAGGGTGCGTTTGGTGCCGCTCCTTGCGGCTCCGGCTCCTCCCGTCTAGTACTGTACAACACTGTTTGATCCTGTACAACACTGTAGCGCCGTTGGAAACGGCTCCGGCTCCTGCTGTCCGCAACTACAAATGAAGAGGAGCTGCCGGAGCTGCCTTGCCGTGGCTTCACCTAGCTCCACTACAGTACTTGCACAGTACTGCTACAGTGTCAGAGCCGGAGCCTGGCGGAGCCCGGCCAAACGCGCCCTAAGTGTGCTGTGCGTCACATTTTTGAGTTGGAGCATTCCAACGCAGGGCATTATGGGTTGTGGAGCCATGTTGCTGGTGTCAGGGTCACCATAAGAGAGAGGGGTGTTAGCAAGGCAACAGGGTGCAGCTCCATTGATAATTTGATATCAATGGAGAGATGCACTCCTTCCATGCAGGGGATCATTCGCATCCTAGACCTGCTGAGATTTTTGCCTTGCTTAATCTTCTTTCCCCAACTCCAGTTGGGGTTGGAGGTGGACAAGAATTTTTTTAATGCTCTTTCTTCCATCGTTATTGCTGAGGGAGCATGTGTAATCTCTATTATAATTAGATTCTTGAATAAATTACTTTTTGTATAAGTTAAACATATATTTTCTCTACTATAATTGTGGAGCTAGAAAATTGTTTAAATTATTTTTTGTATAAATTAAAAATATGTTTTCTCTATTTATACTTGAGTACTAAAAATATATTCATTGCTTGTTTGATTTGCATTGATAAATGGCGGCGGTGGTGGTGTTGGGCATGGACGTGGAGGAGCTGCACCTCCTACTCCGGCACTTGAGAGAGTCGGTTGTGGTATGGAGATGAGTTTGGTGGTCGGTCACCATTGCGAAATTTGTTCTTTGTGAATTCTTAATGCTAACAAATTTTGGGTTGTTGGTGTTGTTTTGCAAATGAGGGAGCTGCCGTCTTTACTGTCAATCATGGAGAATCGGCACCCTATTGGTCATGCCACTAAGGAAACTATATGGAGTTAATCGTGTTTTTTTTTAAAATAAGGAGCAATTTCTGATTTAGTTTCATGGCTTATTTATTTAGTTTTTTTGCATTGCAATATTTCAGGTTTTAAAGGGTGCTCAAGTCATGATAAACGTACAAGAATAGATGCATCAACTGATATTAGGCATTCGTTAAAAAAGAATAGGAGGAAGAGTGGTAGTCGGGTCCTCGTCTGGTATTCTCTTCTTGATATTTAATAATAAATTTACTTTTGTATATTTATTTTTGAAAATCCAAGAACAAGGATTATGTACATAGTATAAAGTATAATGGTTACATACGTTTAGCTCATGAAATAACCGATTGATTGAATAGTGTTATGTGAGAGATAATAAGTTGATTGAATAGTGTTGCTGATTGAATAATATTCTATGAGACCAAAAAAACTAAAATAAAGTGAGAGTAGTTCAAGCGAATAGAGTGAGTCTCAATTGATGGTCACTCAATTCTTTTTAAATGTAATTCATATGTGCTGAGATATATTTCCTTTCTGTATTTTTCTCGTGCTCTGAACTAATTTACATTGTTAGAAATATTAATTGACATATCATGTTTCGTCTAAATTGAGTAAATTCTGGAGTATTGTTATGACTATTTCCCCATGTTTTGACTCGGTTTTCATGTTTCGTCTAAATTCTGAAGTATAGTTAGTGATTTGTAGTCCATACAATATGATTTTTCTTGTCTGGTCGAATCAAGTTTGCTCAATTTGATAAAATAGAGCATGGTGATTTAAGGAATCCAAGATCGATGGTGAGGTCAGTTTATTTATTGTCATTTGACCTACAAAGAGGCACGGTCATCGTTGGGCGAGACACATCTTACACTCGAGGGGTTGGGCGAGACAGACCCCGCGCCCTCGGGTCGGACGAGACAGAGCTTACTTCCGACGGGTCGGACGAGACAGACCCCTCGCCTCGGGTCGGGCGAGACGGAGTTTACTTCTGAGGGGTTAGGAGAGACAGAGTCCGCGTCCTCGGGTCGGGAGAGAGACAGAGCTTACGCCTGAGGGTTCGGGCAAGACAGAGCCCGCGCCCTCGAGTCGGGCGAGACTGAGGATGTCGATCAACACTGTAAGCACATATAGTCTCAGCTATATTTCGTAAACTACACACATATAAATAATAATGTAATGTTATTTGCCATACACAACTATCAAGATCACTGAGGATAAAATTCTTCGTTGACGTTTTGGCAAATCGTGCAAACGAATGTTACGACAACCCTGAAGATCTCTGATATATGATTAAGGAGTTAAGGAGAATGTAACTATGTCTTTTTAAATGCAAAATTGTTTCATATATTGTGTATAGACTCAAATACAATGGTGTAAAAGTTAAACTTTGTAAAAAAATAAATTGGTTATTTTTTTATAGCATTCTTTAGATAAAGCCGCAGCGTTAGCACGTGCAAATATACTAGTACTATATGTATGACCTTTAAATTTTTTGTTGTTGTTGATAATGGTAATAGTGTAATTTTACGGTTATCATTCACCATCCGTATGTATGGACACAGATATAGCGATAATTTATATTATATCCACAATTAGAATAATGAGTTTCTTCATGTACTATGCGATCTTATTCTAGTGTAGTACAAGTGTATTTATCTAGATACGCACAAGGTAGGCTGATTGTTGCGTGGCGGGCCGGGGGTGCGTCGTCGGTGGTCCAGGTCCAGGCGCCCAGCCTCGCTATCAAATGTCAGCGTTGTTGTACGATGGGCGTGATACTCATGGGTACATATATATTCGAAGAATACTCGTGGGTATATTTTCCCATCATTATTCGTGTCCCTGAATAGTATTAATGCTATTTCTTGCTATAAATGTTGATTACTGTAGACTTGGAACCGCTGTACTTTTCTATTTTAAATAAACGAAAAGTACAGAAAAATGAGAACCATTGCAAAGAAGTAATCTGAACCGCACCAGATGGCCCAATCATGACTTCATGGGATTGGACTTTGAAATTTTTTATATAGATAGACCATAGGGAAGACAAAAGTCTGAACAGACGGGAAATGTATAGCTGCTAGTTCAAAGGGAAACAAACTTTGTGAAAGCAAACTTTTGACGGAAAATTCGTGTGGAGAAGGGAAGCAAAATGACCAGGGAAAGAACAAAGAAGAAAAGGAAGAAGCAGCATCACACAGTTTACGCAGCACTTTGACACGACATGGACGCCTGCAAGGTCGAACTGCTCCTGCTGGTACTGGTAGCCCGGGCAAGACGGAAAACAAAAGTGCAAGGTCGAGCTGAAGGACAAAACAGACGAAAGGGACTCGTGGCTGATGTACTAGCTACTCGGCGCTGAGCCAGAGCCACCCGATGTCGTCGGCGCCGCCGAGGTAGCCGTCGGTACCGAGCCGCAGCACGGCGCCCGCGAGCAGAGCCGCCGCCGTCGCTGCCAGCGCCGCGTTCGCGAGGCGGTCCAGGAAACGACCACGCCGGGCCGCCGCAGCGTTCGCACCGCCGAGCGCGCGAACGTGGGCGAACAGGAGCAGCGAGGTGAGGCCGAAGGCGGCCAGTACGGCCGGCAGCAGAGCTCCAGCGGCGAGGCGCGGGACGAAGGCACTCCTTGGCGGCTTGATCTTGCCGGCCTCTGGAAGCACGCCGAGGCACCAGAAGACGGATGCGTAGCCGAAGAGGATGGTGAGCGTGGTGCGCGAAACCATGGCAGCAAGGGAGTGGCGATCGCTTCTCTTTTGGATTGATGGGAGAGGACCAAGAACTGAAGAAGAACAGTGAAGGAAGATAGTTTCGGAGTGGATCGTTTTTGTTTGCCTGTCCACTGGCCCGATGAGGATCTTTTATATACTGATGGGAGAGCTTTCATAAAAAAAAAAAGAGGGAAAAGGTGTGGCGTGTGCTCGTTGTGCTCGTTGGCTCGTGGCCACTGATCTCATTTGGAGCAGACGGGAAATGTATAGTTGAAACGACCATGCCGGGCTGGACCGGTCATACACAGAGCGAGAAACAGCGCAACGAAAGAGATGACGACAGGACGGGAAACGCCGGCGTTTCATTCCAGGTGCAGGCGTCCAGCCGCACACGCACAGGCAAACAAAGTTCAATGTTCGATTCTAGGGGTGTGTCTGGATCGAGGATCAGTTTAGACCGTGTCACATTGAATATTTAGATGGTAATTAAGAGGACTAAATATGAGTAAATTAAAAAACTAATTACATAGGAGTAAACTAATTAGCTAGACGAAACAAATAAACAAGCAAATGCTACTAAGGGGTGTTTGTTTCCTGTGTCTAAACTTTAGACCTGTCACATCGTATGTTTAGACAATAATTTAGAGTATTAAATTTAGACTAATTACAAAACCCATTACACATATTGAGTCTAATTTGCGAGATGAATCTAATAAGTCTAATTAGTCCATGATTTGACAATGTGGTGCTACAGTAAATATTTACTAATGATGAATTAATTAGGCTTAATATTTTCGTCTTGCTAATTAGTTTATTCCTATGTGATCAGTTTTTTTAATTTGCTCATGTTTAGTCCTCCTAGTTACCATCTAAATGTTCGATGTTCGATGCAACTTGATTATACAAGCACCGATCTTCACTATACGAGTAGAAGTAGCCAGACTTGTGGCCTCATGGTCATTTGTATCGACATCTTCACCCATATCATGTATTAGCATTGGCGGCACCTTTGCTGATACGAGGGTCATGGAAGTGGCCTAGCTCATAGTTGCAGTGTCCCTCCTTGTCAAGTGGTGTCAAAAATGCAAAGTTCTATGCCAAGGTTCAGCACGAGTTCTATAATTGCACCTATTGAATTTCACCCAACTAGTTCCTCCATGACATACCCTTTAACACTATACCCTTCGACCCATGTTTACTGCTGCTTTCGGCGGATGAAATTATGTTTCGCCACTTCGGCTGGGCCCAAATGACTTATCGTCACTTTTTTTTTGAGGAAAACTTACCGCCACTATCAGTAGGAATTGAGTGACTTGTCGCTGCTATCGATGGGTGAAACGAAGTTTCGTCACTCGTGCTCTCGGCATGGTCATCAGATGGATGCGAAAGGCTTTCAACCCAAGTGCCAAAAGCCTCCACATGTTTTTGTATGGGTTGGAATAGGTTAACAATTGTGTTTTCATTCTATGCAGGATGGTCCTTTTCGTCGTGAGTCCTTCCGGCAAAGCTCTTCGTATGCCAGTGGCCTGAGCTGAACAGGAGGGGCCCCACAAGGCAAAGATGCCCGCCTGACGATGTCACAAGTCATGGGGAACAAAAATGGCCCGCCAATTTGGAATATATATGAAGTAGAATCAGAGTAGTTAGAAGGGCATTTGGTCCCTACAAAGATTATGAACGTGTATAAATATAGGTCCAAGAGAGTTTTGTAAGGGGAGGAAAACCCTAATTACTTGAGAGAAAGATATGAAATACCATTTCGTCTAAAAGTGTACCTTGCCCTCTTGAGTTTTCGGTCGTGCTAGCGGCAACCTGGTTTTTGAAGGCTTAGGCCTAGAACAACAACCCCGTGTCTCTCCATGTTTTCGGCCTGGACATTTGAAAAGCTATTCAAATACACAAAGGTGAAAAGACAAATGATTAAAGGTCAAAATGTAAATGGATTAAGGGTGGACCGGCATACCTTGAAGGTTTTAACCTTAGTGATTGACGGTGACTGCAACCTGCAACATGGAAACAAATAGCAGACTATAGCGGCTGGAGAGACTCGACGCTAAGCTATTGCTATTTGTGCCGCTACACCAGCTTTGATGGCTATTGCACTCTTTAGTGCCGCTAAAGTCGCATAGATTTAGCTTCAAATGGCGGTGCTATTTCAGATTTTGCTAGAACTAATAGATTTTGATAATTTAATTAGTTCTTTCCTACTAATTATTTGCTACTTATTTAATATTTTTGGCAATTAAAAGCTAGACTTTCATGAACCATGTTATAATGTCACACGTTAGTAATGTCACCTAGACTTCTGGAGTCTTAGAAACATATTTGTATTGATCAATTTTCATATTTGTCGTGTTTTATTGCATCAACTACCGGTGTTTTTTTTATGTTTTTTTTACAAAACTCTATATGTCATAGGGCCACTATAGCCTCATTGCTGTAAAAAAAAATTGCCGCTATTTTCAATCGCCCACTGTTTAAAACCATGACCTGCAAGTTAGCTAACAAGCGCCTTCAACCGACGGCCAGGAAGAAAGCAAAATGGGATTGGCGGCTAGGGTGGGGAGAGGTCGAGAGGAGAACTGAGTGGCACGGGAGACAGAGGGAGTGTAAACAATATACGGTGTCTTAAACAAAATCCGAGTCATGAGGTAGGGACCTAACAGTGTAGCAGTTTTTTTTTCTTTGAATTGTTTAAGCCAAGCCACTTGCGGTGTTATAAAGTTCTTTACATTCCATTTTCTCCAGCATCCCTAAACCCACATGCCCCCGGCGTTGATGGAAAAGAAGATGCCCAAGCCCAACCTGTGGCACGCAATTCGTCTCCCCACCACAGACTTCTTAGCCAAATCACCTTTTTCATCTCATCACCTAACATTATATTCCGTAACAAAATCTATATGATATCTGGTAAAAGTGGTAAGCATCAACCGAAAATGCTTACCATACTGATCAGGGTGGAACTCATCGACTGATCGATCGATCTAACTGCGTACACCTACTGAGTAGTGGATATCAGCTCTGCAATAGATGCGCAAGCCTATATATCACTAAGTTACGTCATCGTCCTGACGGTCAGAAGCCACGGCTGCAACTGAGAGCGACTAGTTTTAAAATTTGCTTAATTATGTACACACGACAGATGGCACGCGTAGGGCTCAACACGCTGCAGCGAGCGTCGCCGCCTCCTACCCTACCAGATGCAAATCTTCATGTGCTTTTCTAGCCTGTAGTAGTTACTCGGCTCTGCTGCAGCTACTACTAGAATACAACAATGCGATTACTTTAGTTCTGAATCACAATTCATATGTACAGTTTGCCTGCACAGCAAAAAAACGTGCTGCCTAAACTACGACCGAAAAAGGAACAACCACAGGCGTGGCTGTTTGCCCCCTGTTCATTTTCAGCTGGTTTACATTTTCAGCTGGTTTATCTGAAATAATGTTTTTCCCTCTCAACAAAACAGCTAAAAACAAAACATCAGCAAACTTATCGCCCACCGAAACAATCATGACCTAATCGCAACCTTAAAACGCTGTAGAAAGCCGGCCTTTTGACCATCTCGTACCGGTACTACTTTCTTTTTTTTAGCAAGCACTTGACCAGATGTTTCTATCTGTTTAGTTTGGAGAAAAAAAAACCGTTCTTATCTGTTGCTGTACTCTAACTACTTTTAGCAGCACAAAGTAGTACTAGGAGTAGGAGTAGTTAATTAGTACAGTACCACCGTACTGATCTTCCTTGCCAACGAAGGCAATCTTGGAAGCACCTGATTTTCGTCAACTTGTCCGGATACGCTATCTGCCACAGTTTTCAGACATTGTTACAGTCAAAAGGCTGGCGTCGCCAACAAACGCCAGCCGGAGACGAGCGGCGGCAGGGTGCGGGTCGAAAAAGAAAATTCAAGCAAAGGCCATGTTCACAGGAATTCATCCGAAATTTCAAGATTCCCTATCACATCGAATTTCTATTCTCCGTCACATCAAAATATCAGCACATATATGAAGTACTAAATATAGATGAAATAAAAAACTAATTATACAATTTTATTGTACTTTGTGAGACGAACATTTTAAGCTTAATTAATCAATGTTTGGACAATTATTATCAAATAAAAACAAAATTGCTACAGTGTGACGTGACAAGTGTTATAGGACTTTTTTCACCCCTTTTCACCATCTAAACACACCCAAAGACTTCTCAGAGCCCAAAATCTATTAAGCACGGAACCATTGCGCCCGAGCAGGTTCTAGGAAATTTCGTCAGAAAATTTAAAGCATTTCGAAAACAATACTTGCCGGCCAGCCTCGCGATCGATCGTGAGTGCTTCCGTCGTTGGATCTCATCTTGGTAGCTAGGTTACCGTCACGGAGACACTGCACATTGACCGACCGCGCCGATTCAGCCGCTTTTCCCTTCCATAGCCACATTCTTTTTCTTCGGGTGTTAGGTGTCTGTTCGCTTCATCGGTTGGTGCTCTATATCTATATAAACCGAGCATGGCCTGCCGGTCGACGCACACAGCCAAGCGCAATTGCTCAAAACAGTTGTCCATGGCGCTGGAGCATGCATGCCATGCATCAACTCCAGCTCCGGTCTACGGCAGGTGCACGATGGACATCGAGTCTGCATCGGGGATTTGGGAGATATCCTGGCCCCGGCCGTTCAGCTGTTCACTGGAGAGTTATTGGACAGCAACGACTCGTCGTAGGTTTGGATCATATATATATATCCGGGCCGTGCAAGGCATGAGCAACGACGATCAGTACGCGTACTCAGCGCGCAACATCGAGGACGTACTGTGAATAATTGAAGCGACGGGTCATGGAACAAGGTCGATCAGCTTGTTGAGCGTCTATGGAGCAACGGTGCTTTAGGATGGAATCAGAGAATCACTGTCGTCATCGTGTTCACCCGGCGAGACCATCGAGCATGGACGGGAGACGGATGGCTCTGGCCCACCGGTGGCGCTCGATCGGTACACAGGGAATGGGCCGGGCACTACTACAGAACACATATTTGACTGATTTCTAAAATCGGCTTTAACTCCGATGAAAATTGCGCCTGAAGCTAAAGGTATCTCACCAACCGGGACTAAAAGTTCCCTCCCAATGACTCGGTGGTCAGACATTGTCAGGGGGGACTTTTAGTCCCGGTTGGTGTTACCAACCGGGGCTAAAGGTCCATCTTTAGCCGCGGTTGGTATTACTTATCGGGGTTAGACCTTTAGCCCCGGTTTAAGGGACAAACCGAGGCTAATTCTAGGCCTTTAGTCCCGGCTGGTTCTATGGACCGGGACTAAAGGTCCCCCATATTTGAATTCTCTTCCTCCCCTGTCCGAGTCCGATAGTTCATTTCTTTCTCTCTGTTCTTGCTTGTTCTTGGTGTGTTCTTCATTGTTCTTCATCTCCTCTTCGGTCATTGCTTTATTTGATCACTTCTACGCCTCCATCGACTCGTTGAAAGGTTACTATCTTCAATCTCTCATGTTTTAGCGGCAACATATATTGTTTCTTGTTCTATATGTGATTTTTTCTTTTTTGCCATTTTAACCTTCACTTGATATTGTTTTGAATATTTTGAAGAAGACAATTAAAATTAGTATTCTAAGTATACACCTTTCATTTTTAGGGTATTATATGTTCCACATTTTAATATTAGTTTAGCTTAGTTTGAGAAATATAGATTTTTAGGATATTATTAAATGATGAATTTATTTATGGTGGATTGTTCTTGATTTATATATATGCCACTTGAGCTCAAAATAATTATATATTTAGATGAAGAAGTTAGCTACCTAGAATACTTTAGTTGTATACATGGCACATTTGATGATTTTAGATATATGTAAATTTTAGTTGTTTTATTTTCTTTGTTTAGAATATGAGGAATTTATAATATCTAGTTTAAAAAATGAGTATAGAGAGTAGATGACAACTGCTTCGGGGTACTCGGCCTCTGATCGGGTTTCAAAGCGACTAAGGCCAGACCTCCCTCTCATTACTTGTGGTAAGTGTATGCAAAAGATTGTGAAAGAGTACCGAGTGGGGAAGGCGGATCCCAACAACGGTCGGATCTTCTATAAGTATCCAGATCGCAATGTGAGTTATATATTTTGGCTCATTTGATGGTTATGGTTAATTTGTACCTATATTTCTTGATGATTCTGATTAAAATGTTGATTTTTTATTTTTATTTTCAGTGGGATGGCACTGGATGTCGCGGCTGGTACTGGGAGGAAGATTATGTTAAACATGTGGCGGAGGCTACGAAGGCTGATGAGGCAGTGAGCCAGCTCAAGGAGCTCGTCGATGTTAAACAGACGAATAATGATATGTCTGCTTTAGTTGGGATTGGTCGGGAGATCATTATGCTATTGAAGTGCATTTTAGGTTTTCTGTGTATAGTGCTAGCGGTCTTAGCAGCATACATTATGTCGAGGCTTTCATAGAGCATACATTAGTCTTTGTGTGACTTGGAAATGACATATGATGGTGTTCCATCTCATGTTATTTTTAATGCAGACCTTTCGGTATTTTTATAATTTTATTTTTTGATCAAAATGAGAGATTTAATTATATTTTGGGTCATATAATATAGACGACGACACGCGATTGGATGTACAATGTGGATCGCCGCTCCAAAGAGTTCATTGATGGCGTGCATGATTTCTTAAGAACGGCTGAGGCAAACAAGCGAGATGGTAATTTCATGTGTTGTCCATGTACCTTGTGCAAAAATTTGAAGGAATATTCTAGATCAAGGACTCTTCACTCACACTTGTTGAAGTCGGGTTTCATGTCGAACTATATTTGTTGGACCAAGCATGGAGAAACCGGAATTATGATGGAAGAAGACGACAGTGGCCCCAGGGTCAATTATGATGGTATGAAAGAGTTCTTGTCAGGAGCTGGTCTAACCGCGACTCAATTTCTAGGAAATGCACTCATCGCAAATGCCACTGTAGTCGATGAGTGGAAGAGAACTTATGTACGTGGCAGAAGTCTGTACAACTCATGGGCCCTCAGGGAACTTGGTACGTAAATGCGTAAGTTAAACTCTGTGGTACATGGAGGCATGTACCAAAAACCCAGATGACGACTGCATTTACGTCAGAATTAGACAAGAACATTACTTCTGGGGCGATGACCTTATATTTGTTCCGTATAGTGAGCTCCACCAACTATGCCATATGGACGCTCTATAGTGAGCTGCTACTGTCTGTAAGTGATCATTTCTTTTAGTAATCGGACTATAACATATGTATATTTATAGTAACTAACTATCCTCAAACATATATATGTAGATTCTTGATGTTATTGCTCAAACGTAACGGAGACACGGATATTGGTTTTATTGATCCATCAATCATATTCTCGGATCCAAACACTCCCCGCGATCAATGGATACCTCAAACGGAGAGAAATTTTCGGAGGTTCTTGGTCAACCAAAAGACCAGAGAATATATACTCTTTCCATACAACTTTGGGTGAGTGTTGTTATCGTTTGCACAATTTGTCTTACTTATTACTCAATTCAGTATAAAGATATATATGTTGACTCTATAAACAAATGCAGTTTTCACTGGATACTCATAGTCTTCGATATGAGAAGAATTCAATTGATAATCTTTGACTCATTGAGAAAACCACTGGGAGATTACCAATATATGATAGACATTATCAATGGGTAACTTTGATCTTTAAATATGGATTCCTACTCTTTAACTACACTGCAAGAGTTAATTAACTAATGATCTAATTATTGAGCAGGGTTCGTCCCGAAACACCTTCCGGCACTGGAAGTGGCACTAAAGGGTTCTCGTCTGCTAAATGTAAGTTCTACTAGCTCTCATAATCTGTTACCTTATCATGCTTTAACATATGCGTATGATGACGATAGTAATCTTTTCATATCATATAGTGGGTTCTAAGGCAGCCACAAGGCAACAATTTGTGTGGATACTACGTTTGCGAGTTCCTCACGGTGTATGCAAGAAGAACTATTAATCAGACACTACAAGTATGTGATATGTATATATAATACATCCATTTTATTTATTTCTTGCTATTAACTAAATCTTATGTATATTAACACTTGTTTCTTTATAATGCAAATTGAAGACGCAATGGTTGCAGCAACAAGTGTTGCAAGAAGTCCGCCTCAAAGGAATTCAAGAGACAATTGCTGTATTTTTTCTTGAAAAAGTGGTCAACCCTAAAGGCGAGTACTATTACGATCCGACCGAACCACTCAAACCAAATCAAGACGAACATCTGTATGATATTTAAGTGGCGAGAGCGGTTGTGTCTTAAGTCAAGTAATGATGGATAATGATATAGATTTTATGTGCATATATATATATATATATATATTATACTTATGTATATACATATATTTATATATAGAGTTTAATAGTTTATTTGTGTTTAATGCTTGAAACTAATTTATAAGTGCGTGAATACATGTATTAGAAGCGAAGAATACACACATTTGAATACCTAATCTAATTGGAAAACCAAAATAAGAAATATCAAAATAAGAAAAAAAGGGTCTTTAGTCCCGGTTGGTAGGGCTAAAGGGTGCTAGCACGCGTGGCCCGTCTGCGCCACCTGGCGCACCCTTTAGCCCCGGTTGGTATGGTTGAACTTTAGTCCCGGGCCTGCGAACCAGGGCTAAGTGGGTACATTTAGTCCCGAATCCTTAGCCCCGGTTCAGGCACCGGGGCTAAAGGCACTTACGCACCGGGGCTAAAAGCCGGTTTTGCACTAGTGGGGGTGCACCCAGCTCGTTATCGACCAAGATATGCAGCCGAGCTGATCCAGGCTTAATCAAGGGAATATAGCAATGCAACGCACTATTTTAGTTTCAAAGTAAAATTATTTCTGACAAGTTTGGTACCACGATGCTTCGATACAGGTATGTGCTTTCATGTTTTGTGATTTTGTCTCTATTCTTAGATAGTTAGATACTTAGTCACAAAAAAGGAAAAAATAGATAGTTAGATACTTTCTCCGTTCTGAAATATATATAAGGCATCCAAACATGCATTCAAAACTCATCTAAATTAAATTATAAGATAGTCTAAGATGACCCCTCAACTTAGGGCATATTTGGATCCCTTTGATAAATTGGCAAATTAGCAAAAGAGCAAAAAAATTGCTACTTTTTGGCAAATGGATCCAAACATGTCAGACAAAAAATAGCAAAAGAGCAAAAATTTGTCATTTGTCATTTGCCACTTTAGAGTGGCAAATAAAGGCAAATAGAAAATCCTCCCACTCATACCCCTGCCTCCTATGCATGACATGTGAATGAGAGTGCAATTATGAGGGGGTATAATTGTCTTTATATGTGTCATTTGTCATTTGCCAAGGGATCCAAACACTAGAAATTAGCAAAAGGTTTGCCAACTTTATTTACCATTTGCCAAGGGATCCAAACATGCCCTTAGTTTCCAAAAATAAAAAAAACAATATTCACATACATACCTACCATCGATGTCTCCAACAATTCAAATAGCATAATCACAACATCGCTTCATGATTTAGGGTCTGTTCGATAGAGCTGTGCTCCCTGATTCTTCAATTGTGCTCTCTGATTCATTGATAAAGTGATTATGTAGCTGAAAATGATTCTCTTTGATTGTTCCGCCTAAATTCTCAAAATCATCATGAAGAATGAATCAGGTGAAGCTACCTTTTTTCCGCTCTCAACCTTTTAGTTCATTTTAAAGAATCACTCCATAGAATCAGCAGAGAATCACTTCTCTCTGAAAAATGTGTTTCACCATAGAGTGATTCTCACTGAGAATCAGCTCCGCGGAGGTTCACAAACGCCCCCTAAGGAAAATTACATGCATCATTTGCTAACACCATACTATGTGTATATGAGAATTCTTAGGATACTCTGTACATCAAGATGGAAGGAGTATGCATTTCTGGTCTTTGAGGTTGTATATAAGCCTGTTAACTCATGCTTTTGTACGATCTAAGATCTTATAAGACATAAGCATTAGAAAGTAATATTTAATACCCTTATAACTGATAAAAATATTTGTATTAATTTTCATATTTTTTTTATGTTTGATCATTTTCTAACACAATAGGCATGTAGATACCATATAGGCATATAGATACCATGTAATCTCTATGATAAAACTACTAATTACTCATCTATATGCTATTTAATCCATATCTAGAGTTTTTCCTTTTTGTATATGTATCTTTAATACACATTCAGATGAAATATTAGCTTAAATTATGGTGGCTCTTTTGTTGAATGTCACCGATATCATAAATCTAGCTTTTGATTTGCAAACCTTGATGTTATTAGTTGCTATATACTCCCTCTATCCCAAATTATAAGACGTCCCAAGAATCTTGGAAAGTCAAAGTATCTCAAGTTTGACTAAACTTATATGACAATATAATAACACTTATGATGCCAACTAAGTATCATTAGATTCGTTATCCATTATATTTTCATAGTATGCCAATTTGATATCATATTTTTTTATAATTTTCTCTATAATTATTGGTCAAAGTTGAGATGCTTTGACTCTCCAAGATTTTTCAAATGTCTTATAATTTGGGATGGAAGGAGTACTTTTTATATTCAATTTAAGTTCACACTTTGTGCTTTTGTTATATTTTTATTGACCCTCCCTTCTTATTTTATTAAGTTTAAAAATTTAATTTTGTAGACTCCCCTCTTAAGTATTATGATGATATGAACAGTAATTTAAACCTGCACTACATTGATCAAGTTTAGTGATATTGCTTGAAGTTAGATCTTGGATGGGTATGAAGTTGACCTTAAGAGAATATTACTATTTAAGCCTTATAATCATTGTTTATTCTAGAAGAGTATCCAATACTAGGAAGATAGAGCCATGTTTGGTCAGCATTAAACTGTCCCACTTCTTAAGATACTGACATTTTCTTATCAAATACTTATATGTGTAGCAATATTATTTTATAGAAAAAATAGAGTTCTTTTGATTATGCTATCTATATAGATTTGTCTAATATTCTAGTTAAAATCATACTTCCTCTATTCTAAATTATAAGGTATGTTGACTTTAATTTCTTGATAGATTGCTTCTACATTATATCTGGATTAGTCAAACGTCTTATAATTTGGAATGGAGTGCAATTTATCTACATATACAAGACATATAAATTATATATTATGGATATAATAGAATTTTAAATAATTTATTAGTATATATCATCCCCAAACTAGAGTCCCACCTAGCACATAGTGGGCCATGACTCAACATCCCTTAGGTACAAATTTGGCTGCGGCTAGAATATTGGTCAAATTTTGTCACTCTATCCCAAAATACTTGACAACTTTTAAATTTTGTCATAAAATGTTTAACCTTATAACATCCCAATCCATCTTTCTATTTTTCTAATATACATTTTTATTTCTGAGTTGTATTTCTATTCCCATCTCTCTCTATCTCTCCTTGTATTATGTGCATCACACATTTTTCACTCTTTAAAACCTTTTGTGCTCGGATCTAGAAAGTCAAGTATTTTGTGACACATGAAGTACATAGACAGACAGTGTACTGTTCTGGCTTGGCATATGACATACTCTCTCCATCATAAAATAGATGACCTTATAACATTTAAATTTGGTCCTAAAATATTTGGCATTCTCACTTCTCAAGGTAAACTTCTCTTCTGTCAATACACACCTTTTTTATTTTCCTAATACATCTATATCTCCACTTCTTTAGCAAAACTTTTATCTTTTTTACACTTCAGCATTGGTTTTCCTGACAAATTCTAAAACGTCATCTAATATGTGACGTTGGTACTAGGACAACCACTTGAGATCTCGTTCATCTTAGCCCCCCCCCACCCCCCCTCCGCCAATCAAGAAGCAAGTTTGTACTGGTCTGCTGGTGTACATTTGCTGACATCATAATTCATTTGTGTTGGCTAAAAGGGTACATTTTCATGATTACCAAAATTATAATATGATACACATTTGTCACTCATACATACACTATCAAAATAGTGAAATTCTCCTAGTGTTTTTAAGTAGTAATAAAATATGACCACTAGTTATAGCATATGAAAATCCTCAGTAAGAGGCATTTACTAGGGAAAACTTATACTCCCTCCGTCTACGAAAGAATAGATTTCTGATTTTGTCCTAAGTCAAACTTTTTTAACTTTGACTAAATTTTTAGAATAAAATATTAAAAAGTATGATATCAAACTAGTATCATTAGATTTAGCTAAGAACATATTTTAACATGGTGCTCATTTTAAGTCATAAATGTTGTTATATTTTCCTATAAAGTTAGTCAAAGTTAAAAAAGTTTGACTGACACGGATTTTACGAATTGATTCTTTCGTGGAGGGAGGAAGTACTAAATTTGGAATACCAAAATACTAGTAGAACTCTACTCCACTAGGAGAACTTATGAATTTTGGTTGAGATCAAGGCTGGACTAACGAGCCAGCTCGGCTCGTTCTGGCTCGTTAAGATAACGAGCCAGCTCGGCTCGGCTCGTTATCGTAACGAGCCAGAAAGCCAGCTCGACTCGGCTCATTAGCGAGATCGAGCTGGCTCGTTAGGCTCGCGAGCCAGACAAAAAAACATATAATATATTTATTTGTTTAAATTTTGAGAATATTAATAATATAAAAGTTGTTTATTTATAAGTATTAAATCAAACAAAAAATAATATTTATTAATATATTGCTATACATATATTATCCATACTTTATATTGTATATAATGCATTCATAATCTATTATTGATTATCCATAATTCATTTAAAAACAAAATAAACTCATATAATCTCAAATTTATAAAGTTAAAGTCTAATTATTAACTAATTGTAAAGTGTAAAACACGAAGTCTTATAAAACTAATAAAGTTCAGGGTCAATAACTTTGGCTCATTAGGCCCACGAGCCAGCCGAGCTCATTAACTAAACGAGCTAAAGTGTCGGCTCAGCTCGTTGAAAAATATAAACGTGCCGAGTCGAGCCGAGCCACTAACGAAGCGAGTCGAGCGAGCTACCGAGCTGCGAGCTTTTCGTCCCGCCTTAGTTGAGATATATATATATGTGCTCGATCTGCATGATGACATAATAACATGTATATATGTAAAATTTAATTTATGAATATTAAAAAAAATCATAACAGCCTATGTTGGTAACATAGATGTAGATTTGGAGAGATATTTTTTCTAAATAATGGCAAAAGTGGTAATCTAGATGCAAATTTAGGGGGCTACACAAATTATCTATCATAATGGAAGGTATGTAAATAGATGCTTTCGTTAGGGACCTCTTGTTAGAATATTAGAATTTATTATTTTGAATGTGATATCTATTTATTTACAACCTAAATTTAAATTATATAAACTCTTATTGAATAGCTTTCTTTGCAATCATGAATCTATATTGTACTTTCAACATATAATTGGTTCCCACTCACTAAATAAGCATTTATGTGAAGTGGAAGGTGAGAAAAGGCAGAGGTCGTCATTGGTGACGGAAGGGATAGAATGGAATGGAACCCATGCATACTCTTTGTACTGTGCTGACTTTTTCAGTGCTACCTCTGATCGTAATCTGGCTAGTACCACGGCGGTATCTATCACGTTGCGCTGGAGTCTACTAGTCATATATATATATATATATAAGATCTTTAGTTTTTCCCGTCCGGAACTGTCCACTTACTGTTCCAGCAACAGTGTCAAGAACTATTCCTTTACTGTTTTTGCAACAGTGCGTTCGATTTTTATTTATGTACTCCGATTCTACCTGCTGCCACCGGTTGGCCGCCACGCGCGTCTCGGCCAGCCCCCGCGCCTGTCCAGCGCTGCAGCCCACGCGGGCCCCACAGCCCCTGCAACCCACGCGGCCCCACAGCCTCTACATCATCGCCTGCCGTGGAGGTGTCCCCGGCAGGAAAAAAAAAAGCGGAGGCAACGAGGGGCTCCGATTCTCCTCGCATCGGCGACGATAGCGGCGAACTCCGCCGTCCCTGCGCCTTCCGCCGGCTGCCGCCTCCGGCATCTCCGCCGTCTCTGCGCCCTCCACAGGCTATGGCCCCACCTGCGACCTCCGATTGCCGCGCGGCACGGACGCGCCGTCCCGTACCAGCGCCGCCACCTCCGACTGCCGCGCGGCGCAGACACGCCGTCCCGTACCAGCGCCGCCGCCTCCGGTCATCTCGCTTGCAGGTCGCCGCGGCGGAGCTCTTCACCTCCATCTCCACAGCACGACCCAGGGACAACGTCGTCAAGGCGTTGGCCTGCAACGACGCCGGCCCGCTTTCGGTAGTCTTCCTCCCGCCGCTTCGCCCTCGAGTCTCCGGCCTTCTCCCTTGCACAACAGCTGGCCTGGCGGAGTCCTCCTTCAGCCTCGACAATAGATCCGTCGTTCGACACCAGATTCGTCATGCGGCACCTCGCCCTTGCCTACAGCTCTCCTGCACGGCAGGTGTGGAGCGCCACTGTCCCCCAGCTCCTTTTTTGCCTCTTATTTTCTTAATTCTTTTCATATACCATGCACATTCCTGGTCAGTATACACCCTCCCAGCAGCAATGCCTGCATCCAAGACCCTATCCCTCGCAAGGCAGCTGCCCCAGCGCAGCCCCTCTAGAGGCTCAACAGGAGGTATGCTCTTCCTTTTTTGCCTTTTTATTTTCTCTTTTTTTCCCCAAACGATATGCACAACTGTTCTGTATATATATGAGGTTAGATGTCAATAGCAAATATATAGTCTTCTGATTTTTTGTGTTCTAAAATTTATGTGCTTGCCTCCTATTAACTACAAAATTGTATTTCCCTCCTCACCAATATTGTATTAAACTGTTGAAACTGTTATGTTATGTAACACAATAATTATCATCCTATTGGGTTCCTAAATTTTCCTAACAAAGTACTTTTGCCCTACGGCTGATTCCTTGCAAGAACAAGATGCTTTCAGAAAATTGCATTTGGAAATCTATAGCATACAATACACATATTGTGCTCCTCTGTTTCTTAAAAGCAAGGTTTGCATTTTCCTAGATGTAGGAATGTTTGAATGTCCTATAGTAAACAGGATATCAGGTTTGCTAATTTGGTTTCCCATTTTTTGTCACACACTCTTTTGTCTACGAATGCATAGGCTTCACAGTTTTCGCGTTGTCAGGATTACTTTTTAAATGTCGCCTGGGTTGGTAACTCGGTATGCTACAAATGGACAGTTATCGCTTTCAAAAATACCACCCTACTCACCTGGAATTTTTTAGGAGATATACAAATGGCCAACTATTTTCACTACCCTCAATTTCCTTTACCATCAATCACCTTTATAACTGTTTATTTTCTAATGCACACCTTGCTGTTTATGGTTATAGTCCGCAGTGCCTGCTATCCTCATGTAAATATTGCACCGGCTTTGTGCAACCTCTACATTGGCGCTTCTGATATGATCGATGCTACTAAACGACACCTTGCTCATAGGGTAACAATTTTTCCTCTAATAGTTATACCCAGCTTGGCCAATCATTTTTACTATAGTCGTTTTCCTCTAACAGCAACCGACTGTAATTACCTAATATCTAATATACAATTGTCTTCAAGTTTAATCTATACTGTATGAACCCCTTATATTCCATGTTTATAATACATGCCTCATAGTTTATAAGGTAACGAATTATCCCTTTATGATTGCTCATTATATGATCCATATCTATTGTCTCGGTACAAGGTTGTTTAACCTCATAACCATCCATCTTCATGGATGCTGTTCACTAGGTACCCCCAACTATATATTTCTTCTTTTGATTTGTGCAAGCGAATTAGTGATGAGTCTCAAATTGCGAATACTTAAGGCTGCTCTCCGTGTTTTGCTCTACTAGGTTAATTTGCTCTTGCCATGTATAGTGCTAAGGTCTGCAATTATTTTCTGCTGCATATATGAAAACTAAATTTCCTTTTATCCAGTCATATTACAACAAAAAAGTGTCCAACAGCCATGGCATAACATAGTAGCAGCTCACCTTCGTCCCTACTTCATAATTCTATATGAGATGATTCTATTTCCATATTCATATAGAATACTGCATGCTCTGTTGTTTCTTTACCCTTTTACAAAGTGCCTATCTTTTCAATTTCTAAAAATGCTTTGAAATTATACAAATATACTAAATTATGTAACGTCTTTCATGCAGCTATACATATTGAATATTGATTGCCTGGTTGAATGAACATGCGAGAGATTCGGAAACTCTCAAGCGAGAGATTCTGAAACTCTCAGGCTTTTGTCACCATTTTGTAATCAGCAAACCTGCTCCATGCTCAGACGTGCGTGAGCTAAACAAGAAGTTAACTGATTTCTGCAACAGCCAAGGTATTGTTGTTGTTGAGTCATACAGCACATAGTATTGTTGTATGATTGTTTCATGAAGTCGATTTTTTCATTACTACACATAGTATTATGCTAAAAAATATTTTGCATTCCCTTATAAAACATTATGTGCACTTCACCCTATTACTTCTCTAAGTTGTCCCACTTTAGTGTTTTCACCATATGGTTTATTCCTTCCACTGAAAACATGTGATTGATGAAGATGCTTCATATTAAAAAACTGGGACTCAATTTTGTACGCTACAGGTGCCATGCGCGCCCTGATGGTCAGATGTTTTATGAAAAACACATGCTCACATTGTACTGATAGTAAGAAGGTTGCAATGCTTAATAATAAACAACAGACCATGTTTGTTAATTTGGGTTTTTATTTTACTCATGCAGTCTTCTGTTGGCAAATGTATATCCTTCGAACATTTCATAGTCTCATTGTTTTGAAGCTGCCTAAAAGACTGGAATATTATGCTCGAATCAAAATATGCCTCTCACCTGCATTTTTTTTTTTGCATGTCTAGATTTTGGAATATGTGTTATAGAATTCCCATTATATCTATAAATTTTAAGGGTACTGATATCGACATTTTCTCCCCACGAATTCGTATCAGGGCTATAATACATATCAGTTTTGATTCACTTGAGATGGAACCTTTTCAATGTAGCTGCATAGTTCCAGATGCTGGATGCTGTTTCATTCCTCTAACAAATTATCTTTTATGACCATGCCCATTCTGGTGGAAACACATTCCCATGATAGACATGGCTTGCTGTGCAGTTTTTAAAATCATCATAGTTTCTTCAGCGATGATGAACACCTCATGTCTTATCAGGTAATGCAATTTCCCTCGACAATTATTTATAACATGATCCATACCTATTTTATCAGTACATAACTATTTTTTAACCTCAAATCATTTTTGGCATATGTTTTCAGAGCTGCTTTCGGGTATCTACATAACAAGCAATTGCCCTCCGGGTCCGAAGAACAAGACACATTCATGCGCCTTTTGGCAAACTAACATATAATATTAATATTTTGCTTCCCATCTGTAGTTGCCCTTTATTAGAACTAATAATTTTGACTACTTCAGTGCTGCCCCTATATGTGAAAACGTAGATTCCATGTAATATTACACAACATGGTTCATCGTTACATACCGCTATATGTTTCTATAACTATTACTGGATGGTCATATACCGGACTTCTATAGAAGTATGTGACCGTATCCAAACACAAAAAATTGATACATTTCTATCACTCATATCTACCCTACCTGCGCGAAGCGCGGGGGATCTGGCTAGTATACAATATACGCCATCACTTTGAGATCCAAATTAGAAGATATAGAAGATCAAGTAACAATCAGATTATATTATTGCAACTACTCCATGGAAGTCTGCGCTTAATACCATCGATTGGAAGGAAGAGCACTGCAATGTTTGTAACTTCTTTTTCACGGATTGTGAACTCCTTGAGATTGTAGGATGCGGCGGCGGCCGTAGGTTTCCACGAGCAGGAGAGATAGTCTAACAGAACCTACGGCGTCCAGCGACAATAGGTTTAGTTTCTTTCATGTGATCTAAATCTTTTATAATAGTTTTTATTTGGCAGTGGTGGTAAATTATATGTACATTTAGGGGGTTATTTTAGGGTGACTTCATAATGGCAATGTGGGTAATTTTTTAGAAGAAAGAATAGATTGAATGGCTGTCATTGTTAGAGGCTAGTGAATAGATGGCCAGATCTTTCTAATTATTGTAAGAATTTCTTTGATTTATCTCTTTTTCTAACATGTTTGGTGAGAATTAATGTGGAGTCTTCATTGAAGCCTCCAATTAGTAATAGTAACAATTAGTAATAGTAAGATATCATATATACTGTACGTACTAGAGTACTGTACTAAGCAAGGCATGCGTGCTCAATTTGAGTTCGGTCAGTGCATACGCGATAGCGGGAGACAGCCAGACAGGAGAGAGGGTGACGATGGCGACGCCTCGGCCATCAACTTGTACGAGAAGCGGCGCCACCACCGGCGCCGGCAGCATTACGCGCCCTGCGTGAGCACCTGACCAGAAGCGTGGTGCCGGCGACCGTTACGATTGCATCCCCGACGGGCATGGTGACCATGCGCCTCCGCCAGTGGAATTCAGGAAAGAGGAGCTGCGCGTGCGCGCCCAATCCGCTGGACGCGACGAAGCTGGCGATGAGGGACGACACGGTGGCCAGGAACACCGCAATCGTCGTGGAGGGCGCAGCAGGCGCGGGCCCACCTGCACTACCCGCCGCCCCGCGGAAGGAGTGGCGCAGAGGCACGGAGCCAGTGGCGGCGCAGATGACGACGACGGTGACCACGATCGGGTTGTTGATGGCGAAGTCGATTGGGGGGCGGACGGCGCCGCCGAGGCCGCCGGGCACGACGAGGAGGCATGCGGTGACGATGAGGGCCGGCGGCGCCGACGGACACCGTCGCGGTCATGCGCGAAGAGGTCTGTCCCCGGCGCGGCGCCGGCGCCCGGGCCCGCCTTGCGGACGAAGCGCGCCAGCAGCATGGTGCCGAGCAGCGGGGCGGTGATGAGGCTGATGACGACGACGCAGATGGCGAGGTCGACGGCGGCGCTCCGCACAGCGAACTGGAGCAGGAGGCGCAGTGCGTCGGGCCCGCCTAACGCCCCCGCGCCGAGGGCGAGCACAATGGCCCGCGGAACAAGACCACCCGCCATGCGGAACAAGAACACACGATCGATCGAGTAGAGTAGCAAGTAGCAACCCGCGCTGCTCGCTCTCTTGTTTTCCACCTTCTGCTCCCCCGCTGTGGTCAGCTGATCCGTTTGCCTTTTATAGGCACATCCTGGGACCAGGGGTAGGGGAGTTCACCTAAACCATTTATTAGCATTATTTTGAAAAAGCACAGCTTAAGCAACTAGTAGTACGCACGTACTACTCGATTAGGACAGTTCTAATAAAAAAAATTGACACGATTTTCATAAAAACTATCTTTCACAATGGAGGTGTTCGTACTGTTTTCGAGTAATAATTATTTTCTCTTTCTCTCTCCCAGCTCTATCTTTTTCCTCAAATGAGAATATGTCATGAGCCCCCTAGAAATTGGTGGTTTCTTTCCAATGACAATTTCATAGTTTCTTGGTGCATTAGGTGGAGTGAAAACCTGATTTCTTTATGAGAAAATCGTTTCTAGGATTTGTGCTCTCTTTCATCATTAATTAGGTTATCATGTCAGTATTTTACCTACATGATAAGTTATTTAATAAGGATAGAAATCATCATTAATACACCGTTAGGATTGTCCTAATGAGGATAGAAATCATCATTAATACATCGTTGGGATTGCCCTGAGATGACGAAGCGAAAGCGAATCAATCAATCAAGAAAAGAAGAGAGATCATCTGATGGCTGTCATCTTTAGTTGATTCTGTCCAGTTCCGTATGGACGGAACTACTAGTAGTGGCCAATGTGGCGGTTTCTCATCTCATCAGAAAAGGAGCATTTGACACGAGAGAACATATACAGAACCAAATGCGAGTCTGACGGTTTGACATGTGATGTGAGTTTTGTCATCAATGGCCTTCTGAATAGTAAACCTCGGAGGCACCCACCTCGTCGGGGCCGGCTCGTTTCCACGGGATCGCGAGTCGCTGCTGGTGCTGGGCCTAGGCAATTGCGCGCACCACGCCGTAAACAAACTGCCTGCACTGACCATGGACCACTGAACAGATCCCAGGAAGAGCACGACGCAGTCACGCAGGGTAAGGCACCCCAAGATTGGGCATCGACCTGCTTAGATTTTCTACCAGTACTCTCTCTAACGAAAATAATAGCACAATGTCATATTTTAGTATCTTTATTATTTTGACTAATTATAGATAAAAAAAATATTAATATTTGTGTTATCAAATAGATACGAGTAGATTAATTACAAAATTACTTTCATACTCTTTCTATCTAAAAAAAATTAATTGCTAAAATCCGTGCAAGTCTTGATTACCTTTATAGGAAAACAATAACATTATCTATGAAATAAAATGAACATATTACGAAAATAAATTCTATGATGTATCTAATGATACTAATTTGATATCATAAACCATGACAGTTTTTTCTTAGGAATTCGATTCAAAATTTAAAAGTTTGACATAAGACAACTTTAGTAATCTATTTATCCGGGGACATAGCCATATTTTTTTTTTGACAATTTTATATACTAATTTATGATAATATGAACACAAATTTACGACAGTTGTGTTACTGTAACACATAACATTATAGTAAACTATATGGTAATTAGTTACTATAATATTGTAAGTTAGTATAGTAACTATTGTAACTCAAAAAAGCTATAGAATAAGTTATTTTATAACTAACTGTAGAGAATTCGGCTGCCGCCAGATGATATATCTGCTGTTCTTTTATAACTAACTGTAGAATAAGTTAGCATCAGTGGCTGGAAATATATCAGGTGAGGATACTTGATCCTCCTCGTTCGTTGACCTCGGAAAAAAAATTATGGTATAGTAGGTGGACAGGACAAGGGCTTCACCACGACAGCTAGGCACGTTGTCAGGATTCAGGGCGGCCCACAGGCCACAGGGTTCGGCTTCCCCAGTGGTTGCTGTCGATTTCGATAGTGATGCGGCGAAGACGCTATAGTACACGTATAATTTAATGTTAGCTACTGTTTATCCATACTCTTTTCCCATTGGTTGTTGACAAAAGATCATCACAGGCCCATCAAATTTCTCCGTTCCTCGCTAGCGCCGAAGCAATACCTGCGAGATGGTTTTCTATCATCCTCTCTCCTCCACGTCGATTCTCAAGCCTAGTCAGCGGTCACATCGTCGGATCAAATTGACTTGTTGGGATGTCCAGGCAATCAGAGCACAAACATCCAGTCTGCCCACCAGATGTTCTGGAATCCCATTGACAAATTGGACCGAAACCTCTGCCCGGGCCCGGTGCATGGATTGCTCGAGATCCGACGAGGCGACGACCAATTTGTCCATTCTGCTGGACGACCTCCAGTTTAGAGGAGAGGAGACGAACGAACCTTTGCTACCTAGTACCTTTGCAGCCGTGGCCGGTTGCAACTTGCATGTAGGAGGCCATCATGATGCGAGGAAAAGATTGCTTCTCCTGTTCTAGGAACTGAAAAAAAAACAAAATAGAGCGAGGCAGCTGATCCGAACTGGGCGTGTGTTTAAGTTTGAACTTTGAACCTACCATTCCAAGCCCATTGACCCTCGCATGAATTTGGACGAGTTCCAGAGGTAGATGTGGATGTGCTGCATCCACCGATCGCCCAAATGGCCAGCATCGCTTCTCGCACTCGCCGCCCAGCGCTCCTCGCAGAACTCCCCAGCCAGACAAGTTCCGCCAAACTTCCCCATCCTCCCGGCCCCTCCGGTCTCCGCAAGCAGCTTCCGCGAATTTTCGGCGAAGCTTCCAGGAAACTTCCAGCATTGACGAGGAACCTTAGTCGCCAAGAAAGAAACTTCGATCGAGCGAGGCAGCAAACGTCGCTCTCTGCCTGCTTCGCTTGTGGACGATTAAATTCCAGCATGTCCTCGTCGTGCGCGGGCCCATTCGTGAGAATCCACTCTCTCTATATAAGAGAACATTACACGATGTGCACACAGGCAGTTCGGCCAGCTTAGCTTCGAGAGCTCCGTCTTCATGTTGTAGCCGACGGATGAGGCTTCCTTTCGTTCCAAGTTATAGGCAAGAAAGCTAAGCCAATGAGGATCTCATTCGCGGCAAGGTAGACCTCATCGGGAGCATCTCATCGAGCAGCAAGGTAGAGCATGCAAGCAGGTGTAGGGGCCGTTTGGTAGAGCTCTACAGAGCTGATTCTCAGAATTACTTCCTGTCTGCCAAACGCATTTTTCAGTCACAACTAATTCTCTGCTGATTCTGTGAAGTGATTCTCTGAAATGAACTAAGAGGCTGAGAGCTGAAAAAAATAGCTTTACCTGATTCTGTGAAGTGATTCTTCATGCTGATTTTAAGAGTTTAGACTAAACAATCTAAGAGAATCATTTTCAGTCACAGAATCACTTCACCAATGAATCAGGGAGCACAATCAAAAAATCTGGAAGCACAGCTCTACCAAAAGAGCCCGTAGTTTGTAACCATGAGCAGCTTCCAGGAGGTTTACAATCAGTCGCCGGGGCAACCGTACAACAGTGAAGAGCAATGAATGGGGATTCTGGACTAGCTAGGGGGGGGAGGGACTGGCAGGCACGGCAAAGAAAGGATCGCGTCTCGGCACCGGCAGTGAACCATCGGGCCTGTGATGTACTGCAACAAACAACATACTACTGGACATGGAAGACGGCTGTGTTCACTGATGTTCAGGGCTGCGCCAAAATGAACGAAGAAAGCGGCAAGTGCTGTAGCAGAGCCAAGTTTTTTTCCTTTCTTTTTGGAGACATATTCTCAGGTACATGCTCTCTCTCTATATTTTTTAATTTACAGAAGGTGAGTTTAGGTTTGGTTCAGGGCTCTAGAAGCATGGTTCCAGCCGGACTTGAATTTCACTGTCTCCCTTACAAAAATAACTATCTGGGGCCGCGTAGCTGTTGCTGCTTTGTGTTGGAATTAGATCTTCATCGTTTAGGTCCAACGGCCTAACGGGCCCTAGGTCTGCGCCCTGATCGTGGACGCCCAACCTTGTAGTTGGTGGACCCCTGTCGCACAGCGCTATAACGACAAGGTGGGGGCCGGGGCGCTAGGTACGAGACGCGACACGAGTCACGAGGTTGACCAACCGCCAGTTTTCCACCGACATCTAAACCCTAATCCGATCTAAGGGGCGCTGCCAGCGACGGGATTCCCCATCGACGCCGACGAGCACCCGGATGCAGGACACGAGCATCGACGCTACTGCGACCAACATGGCGGGCAACGACTCCACCTCCAAATCCAACCCGAACCACGGCGCAACCGCTGCCGCCACTGCAACACCTCCCGTCGACCCCTCATCCGGTCGGTGATATACCTCTCCTCTCTCTCTCTATCTGCATATGCGCTACATGAACTGCATCTCTTCTATCATCTCGAATCCTACTATTTTCCCTAATGGATCCGCTCCTAGACGATCCTATGAATCTAACAATGGTATCAGACGCCTCCACTGGAGGGGATCTATCCTTTGGGAAACGGATCGGATGAACCCGATCTGTACACCACGAATCCAAACCCTAACCCTAACCGAATGCTACAGAGGGTTAGGGAGGAAGAACTAGAACGAGAACTCCAGATCAGGATGAGAAAACGTATACAGTGAAACCCAATCAGGGAACCCGATCCGTCAAACTCGAAACCCTATCCCTAACCGAACGAAGGAACCAGAAGGATAGGGAAAAAGAAACGAAAAAGAAAATCAAAATCGAAACTCGAATCCTAGCTACAAGGCCGACGACACTTAGTCAACCGCCGGCCACTACGAACCCTACCTTGCTTTGAGCATTGAATCTGGCACCGCCAAAGGGCCACTCGACGGCGGCGTGCTCAGCCGTTGGCGAGCACGCTTGCCGGCGAGGGACCCCACGTCGGCGCTACTCCGGACAGGGGTGCGGCCGTGCGCTGCCATGGGCGGCTGCCGCCGCCGCCGCTCTCTCCCTCTCGGCTGTGTGTGTGGCGCGGAGGAGAAAGGGAAGGGAGGGGAATGAGAATGAGCTAGGGTTTGGGGCCGGCTCGGCTGGCCGGCTGGTTTTGATCTCGCGACAAGCACGCACGACCGTCTGATCCTGAACGCCCTAGATCCGACGACCCCTACTGTCTCCTGGCCGCTGGGCCACTTCGAGCCCAGGCGGGAGAGCAGAATCCCGGCCCAGGCCCACGTTGCGGCCTGGGTGGGGGGGGGAGCCCCGAGCACGCGGGTGGCTGGGCCGAAAGGGCCTCTGGGCCGTTTGTTTTGCCTCAGCTCGCGAAAGAACAGTGAACCTTTTTGAATTTATTTTATTTCCAGAAAATAATGAACTTTGAATTTGAATGAAATTGAACCGATTTTGATGCATTTTCCTCTGCATAAATTTTATCCAACGATATCTTTATGTCCAGAGAATAATAATATGAATTAAATTTCTTCTGGAAAATAAGATGTTGAACAATTTTATTACTGTTTCCGCTGCGAAGAAAATATTGAATGTCTCTTAATTAAATTTGAACCAACGGGATAATTTAATTTTGAGCGAATTATGAATTCTCTGAAATTTTGATGAAATTATAGTACTGTTATTTTCTGACCAACGTTGTTAATAACATTATTATAATGAATTGCTATGCATTTATTTTACTTCTGTCCAACGGTGATGTATAATTTTTATATAGATGAATTGTATGTTTTAATTTTGACCAACGTTGAGTTAAGGCATGCAATTTATATGATGAATGTTTCTCACTTTTCTTTGGACAAATTTCAGGAGTTAAAGGAATGATGAACATAAACAACATTCCTCCGCTTAACGTACCAACTACCGAGTGTGGCGTGAGAAGTACGAGCTGGAACTTACATTGACAGAGATCGACCTTGCCATTACTTCACCGTGTCCTACTATTCCAGAGGAACCGGAGAAGAGAACTGATGAAACTGACGAAGCATTTAACGCCCGAAAGCGTGACTTTGCTGAAGTCAGAATGAAATATGATATTGAACACAGGCTTTGGATTAAATCCAATCGAAAATGTCTATTGGTGGCGAAAGCCACTATTGAAGACAAAATCCGAGGTTCTATCCCAGAATGCATCACCGCCATTGACTACCTCAAAAGGGTGAAGAGTCAGTTTACTGGGTCTTCCAAGGCCACAGCAAGCACCATGATACATAAACTTGTATCTGAAAAATACAATGGTGGTGGTGTGCGTCAGCACATATTGAAAATGAACACAATGGTAACAAAATTAAAGACAATGGATTTGGGGATCAATGATAAGTTCCTCATTCACTTGGTCTTTCTTTCTCTGCCAAGAGAATTCGAAACTTTTGCTGTGAACTATAATATGTTGCCCGAAAACTGGGACATTGAAAAACTCATTGCAATGTATGTTCAGGAGGAAGAGAGGGTTAAATCCTCACAGGGCGACTCTGCTTACCTTGTGAAGGATAATAAAAGAAAGAACTATTTCAAGAAACCACAGGGGAAACCCTAGTGGGATAAAGGCTCTCCCTCCAAGCCACAAGAAAAGGCAATTGAAAAGGGAAAAGAAAAGGACTCTCAGGATGAAGACTTCAGAAAATATGGCAATGCTGAAAAAGACCAGTGCAAGGAATGCTTCAAAAGAGGGCATTACAAGAGAGATTGCCCAGTCTACCTGAAAAAGTTATTGAAGAAAGGTGATGATACTATCATATTTATAGATGAATCCCTATTTTTATGTTATTTGAACACCACTTGGTGGATTGATTCAGGAGCAACAATTTACGTTTCGAATTCTTTACAAGGGTTAAGTGGGAGGAGAACTCTGCAAAGAGGACAAAGAACGATTAAAGTCGCGAATAGAGTACAAGCTGGAGTTGTAGCCATTGGCGATCTAGCTTTAGAATTAAAAGATGACTTTGTACTTAAGCTTAGAAATATACTCTATGTTCCCTCTTTGCGTAGGAATTTAATAAGTGTTTCGAAACTCGATGATGATGGATTTGCCTATCATTTTGGTAATGGAAGATGTGAAATATTTGATAATAATGATAAGTGTGCTGGTCTTGCCTTCCGACAAGACAAGCTTTATTTATTATCTCTTGCTGAGAATGTGAATCATGAATGTGATATTGTGAATGTCTCCCAATCTACAAATGAGAACAAGAAGCGGAAGAGAAATGAAAGCGTCTCTTCGAAACTATGGCATTGTCGTTTGGGTCATATTTCGAGGGGGAGAATAGAACACTTAGTGAAACAATCGATTCTTCCGCACTTAGAATTCTCCGATTTAGAACAATGTGTTGATTGCATCAAAGGAAAATATGTTAAGAAAATAAAGAAAGATGCTAAACGAAGCACGAGAGTATTAGAAATAATCCACATGGACATTTGCAGTCCATTCCTAATGAAAAGCGTGGATGATTATGATTCGTTCATAACATTCACGGATGATTACTCTCGTTATGACTATATTTATCCAATTAAAGAAAGAACAGAAGCATTGGATAAATTTAAGATATTTAAAGCTGAAATTGAAAATCAACACAACTTGAAAATAAAGATAGTTCGATCAGACCATGGTGGAGAGTATTATGGGTGACATACCTCGTATGGCCAAATTTCAGGTCCCTTTGCAAGGTTCCTACAGGAAAATTGCATAGTCGCTCAATACTCCACACCGGGGGAGCCTCAGCAGAATGGAGTGGCTGAAAGAAAAAACCGTACCCTAATGGATATGGTGAGAAGCATGATGAGTTACTCCACACTACCGGTTGGTTTATGGATGGAGGCACTGAAAACCGTCATTCATATACTTAATCGAGTACCAAGCAAGTCGGTGCAGAAAACACCATATGAATTATGGACAGGAAAAGAACCCTCACTTAAGTGCTAGAGGCTCCTAAAAGGTCTCAAAGAACTAGAAGGTCAACCATTCCAGATGATTATGAAATTTATGAAACTGAAGAATTTCATATGGAGGATGACCCTATAACTTTTGAAGAAGCCATGAGAAGCGAATTCTCATCGAAGTGGCTTCAGGCCATAGAAGATGAGATGAAATCTATGAATACCAACAAGGTTTGGGTTCTAGAAAATATTCCTAAAGAAGCTAAGAATGTAGGCTCCAAATGGGTCTATAAGACGAAATATGACTCCCAAGGGAATATTGAAAGACACAAAGCGCGACTTGTGGCTAAGGGTTTTACCCAAAGAGAAGGGATTGATTACAATGAAACCTTTTCCCCGGTTTCTTGTAAAGATTCTTTCAGAATTATTATGGTACTTGTGGCTCACTATGATCTAGAATTACATCAGATGGATGTAAAGACCGCATTCCTAAATGGGGATTTGGATGAAAATGTCTATATGGCACAACCGAAAGGTTTTGTCGTAAAAGGAAAAGAAAATATGGGATGCCGTCTGAAAAGATCCATTTATGGTTTGAAACAAGCTTCGAGACAGTGGTACTTGAAGTTTGATAAAACTATAAAAGGTTTTGGGTTTAAAGAAAATGTCGAGGACAATTGTGTCTATGTGAAATTTAAGAATAAGAAATACATATTCCTGATCCTATATGTGGATGATATCTTACTTGCTAGTAGTGATGTCATTCTGCTATCGGAAACGAAGAAATTCTTGTCCTCGAACTTTGATATGAAAGATCTCGGTGAAGCTTCATTTGTCTTGGGAATTGAGATTCATCGAGATAGAAGAAAAGGGGTATTGGGATTGTCGCAGAAGGCATACATAGAAAAAGTTTTGAAGAAATTTAGTATGCATGCGTGTAGTCCATCTCCTGCTCCGATTGTCAAGGACGATAAATATGGGGAACATCAGTGTCCCAAGAACCAATATGAAATTGATCAAATGAAAGAGGTACCGTATGCTTCGGCAATTGGAAGTTTGCAATATGCTCAAACGTGTATGCGCCCTGACATAGCTTTTGTTACCGGGTTACTTGGCAGATATCAAAAGAATCCAGGAATTAAACATTGGAAATTAGTGAAGAAAGTCTTGCGTTATTTGCAAGGTACGAAAGGTCTCATGTTGACATATGAAAAATTTGATTCCCTGCACATAGAGGGGTATTCAAACTCCGATTATGCTGGAGATGAAAGAAAATCCACGTCGGGATATATCTTTACTCTCGCTTCTAAAGGAGTGATATCATAGAAAAGTTCGAAACAAACTGTGACTACATCCTCGACAATGTATGCCGAGTTTGTAGCTTGTTATGAGGCCTCGGGGCAGGTAAATTGGTTGAAGAAATTTGTACCCGGATTGAAAATAATTGAAAGTATAGAAAGACCGATGCGGCTGTATTGTGATAACAACCCAGCGGTAGAATATGCTCACAACAATAGGTCAAGTGGTGCTGCCAAACACATTGACATAAAGTACTATGTTGTGAAAGATAAACTTCGGGACCATATCATAAATCTTGAGCATATACGAACAGAAAAGATGCTAGCGGATCCGCTCACAAAAGGCCTTCCACCCAGTGTGTTCAGAGGACACATAGCCAGCATGGGTTTAAGGGAGAGCCTATGATTCCCGAAGAATAAGAAGGACCCAGAATAATAAAAAAGTTTATTCCAAAATAGAAAGACGTGTAGTAGCTGTGAGTCTAACGACAAGAATTGTTCTGACGATGAAGCATGCTCTATATGCTAATCTGCGATGGAATAGAATAATTGAAATACTGAACCAGAATGAAATTTGAAGAATCGAAAAGAATTATGTAAGATCTAGGGGGAGAATGTTGGAATTAGATCTTCACCGTTTAGGCTCAACGGCCTAACGGGCCCTAGGTCTGCGCCCTGATCGGGGGCGCCCAACCTTGTGGTTGGTGGGCCCCTGTCGCACAGCGCTATAAAGACAAGGTGGGGGGCGGGGCGCTAGGTACGAGACGCGACACGAGTCACGAGGTTGACCAGCCGCCAGTTCCCCACCGACATCTAAACCCTAATCCGATCTGAGGGGCGCTGCCAGCGACGAGATTCCCCATCGACGCCGACGAGCACTCGGATGCAGGACGCGAGCATCGATGCTACTGCGACCAACATGGCGAGCAACGACTCCACCTCCAAATCCAACCCAAACCACGGCGCAACCGCTGCCGCCACTGCAACACCTCCCGTCGACCCCTCATCCGGTCGGTGATATACCTCTCCTCTCTCTCTCTATCTGCATATGCGCTACATGAACTGCATCTCTTCTATCATCTCGAATCCTACTGTTTTCCCTAATGGATCCGCTCCTAAACGATCCTATGAATCTAACACTTTGTTCCCTAGCAAACATTTGACTCTTCTGCTGTAGTTATTAATCGTCGTTAAATTAGCGCCTTATTCTCAAGTATGTACTCTTATATGAAGTTGGACCGCGAAGCAAAGCAGAAACATGGTCGCATCCATGAAGGAGACCATTGTGTTTGTTTCGGAGTTTTGCGGCTTTGCGCAGATCAAGATATGACTTGAGCTGGACACTCGATCGGGCCAAAGAATCCTAACGGAGCAAAGCTAAACAGCAGAGTAATTATGGTGTAAAACAAAGACAGGATGGGAGCATGCAGCTCGAATTTGTTGACAGGATTATAGGATTTAAGAAACCCGAGCAGGGACACCTCTCTTTTCTCGCAACGGGTAGATCAAGGAGGAAGCCTGTGATTTTCGTCAAAATTTTGAAGTTAAAACACCTTCAGAAGTTCAGAACCTCCGCACCGGAGACCGATCAAAAGGACAAAACGATGTAAAAAGAGGCTTCTGAGTTCTGATATGTATGCATATCAGAACAAGGCCACACGCCGAATGAGCAGCAGCACATAAAGGGCACGCCACAAACCGGTTGCTTTTGGCCTGGGTGCGGACGTGCGGTGAGGGGTGGGGGCTTAATTTATAGCGCTGGCAACGGAGGCGGGTTAGCAAATCCTATAGGCTAATGGTATTTCGCCCGCAATCTGAGCCCAATCCACGCTGCTGTACGTATACTAACGGAGCGAATCTGTTGTGCCTGCCCCCATGCCCATGGTTTTCCAGGAAATTGCTCGACACTCGCAAGTTCCAGTGCCACTGCCAGCACCTCGAGCGCGGGCCCAGCCGCAGCCGCCACCGCCTACTGGGCCGGCCTGAGAGGGTCATCGGCCCAGCTGCAGGCCGCAGCCCCAGCGAAGCATCGATTCAACGATGTAGCTAGCAGGTGAAATCAACTAAAACTTGAAAAAACAAATATCTACAACTAAATAAAATGCAAACTATATTAATTCATTATTACTAATTACACATCATTTAAAGTTTTAAACCACCTTATTTCGAAACATAACATTACTTTCGTTTCAATATTATTACTGATGATATGTAATAGTGAAGTTTAGTTAAATGTAACATGGCTAATCATATTTATTTAGAGGTTTATTGAAATAATTTATAGTATCATTCAAGGAAAAAAATAGACCGTTATTTTTACCGCTATAGCCCGAAATAGCTTGAAAAAAATTGTGCCGCTATTTGCGTTCATGCACAATTTTACCGTTATTTTGCCGCTAAAATCCGCTAATTACGGTTTATAAAACACTAAATACATTGGCCTTAGCTCGCTATTTAAAACATTATTTACACCTGAACTATGAACGAAGTCTGGTTTAGCCTCCTATTAGCTGACGTGAACTATGAACGAAGTCTGGTTTAGCCTCCTATTAGCTGTGACGTGGCGCTACACACGATTGTTGACGCGTTATGTCAACAAACACAACATCAAAATCATCCGGTGTGAAAAAAAAAACAAATGGTTTTAAAAGTTGAGAAGTGTTTAAAAGAACTGATTTCATAGATAAGGAAGGAAAATCAAACTATCGCAATGATCGAGTGTAAAAACGACCTTTTCCCCCCTACATTTAGGATTCAGCATGCCCAGTCCAAGTCCATTTTATATACAAAAAAAGAAAAAGAAAAATGGAAGCCCACACTGAATAACAAGCCACAGGAGGATGCGGATGCGCAAATCGGGAAAAAAAAAATCCATGGACCCCTGGATCGCCGCTTCCGCTGGAGTGGACTGGGCAGGCCGGATAAGCGGGTCCAGTGAAGCCGGCTCCCGAGGCATGTTTGCCACTTTGATGAAAATCCCGGCCAGGAGCGACAAGCTGAGTATGAACAGCTGTCGTGTGATGTATTCCCCTTCCTTTTGGACGAAGGCAGGTAGGGACATACCCGATGTGAATGGTACCGAGAGCTACTGGTCGTATATACGGTATCAGCATATTCAACACAAGCGGCGACCTCTTTATAGTACAGTAAACAAAAAACATTGATACTTCTCGTAGGGACATTCCCCTAACTTTTAAAATCAGACAAAGTACCCCTTATTTTCGTTTTTTCCGACGTAGCAGTGTGACCCACCTATCATTCGGTGTTTCTTTTTCTCTTATATATACAAAATATACTTTTTCGTATGAAGTTGTGTGGTTATAAATTTTATATTAAAATTGTAGAGCTCAATCTACAACTTTACACCCTCTAGAACTATAATACCAGACGATATACCCCTCTTAACTTTTAAGATCAAACAAAGTATCCCTCTTTTTTTTTCTGACATGGAAGTGGGGCCACATATCAATTGGTCTTTCTTTTTTCTTATATACAAAAAAAACATAACTTTTTTTTAATGAAGTCGTTTGAATACCAATTTTATATCAAAATTATAGAACTCAGCACAATCTATAACTTTGTAGTTGATAATTTTTCTACTCCCTCTATTTCAAATTATAAGTTATTCTATTTTTTTTAGAGTTAAAACATCTTAAGTTTGACTAAAATTTTAGAGAAATTTTTGAAATAGTCCCTCTGTCCAAACTATAGGTCGTTCCAAGTTTTTGTCAGCCCTCAAATATTCGTTTTAAGTTCTCTAATTTTGTAAGGATTTAATATGAACATTTGGATCCTTAAATGACCCAAATAAAACATTATCAGCTCTAAAGTTATAGAACATGCTGAGAGCTGCTGCAACTTTTGTGTAGACTATGTCTTGGTCAGAGGTGAGAGGTCCTTTGAAAAATTCAATATTAGAAAACGACCTCGCCCACAGATGGTGTATGGCTGGATAAGCTATTTTTTTTCTCTCTCAGCAACGAGCTAAGCTATTGAATTGCTTCTTGATGCTTCACCAAAAGCAGTTTAATTATAATCTAGAGGCTCTACCGACACGCACAATAGGGAGCTGCGGACTGTTTCGATTGAAGAAACAATATCTCTCGAGACAGTGACAATTGACAAAATACTCGTAGCATCACGCCATCACCCAGTAATTCTATGCATTCGGAGTTTCAGACTCACCGACTCACCGGCTACAATCTCGCCTAATTCTGGTCAAATCAAGGTCATCCAGAAACTGCAGAGGTAGTATGCCGGAATAGAAAGCTTGTGTAGTAATACGACACGGGTATACATCATGCTCTCCTCATATATCATAAAAAAGCCATTTTACACAACATTCAAAGCATAACTTTAACTTCATATTTCTATAAAAATATTAATTTAAAATAATATATGTATATTTTTATAAAAACATATTTCAAGATAAATTTATTTATATAATTTTTATATTTTTAAACTCAATAATTTATAGTTATTCATGATTTATATTCGAAAGTTTGATTAAGACGATCTTGTCTAAAACGAATTTTTTTATGCGTCCTCGATTCGGAGTTTGAGCAGCGCATACGATAGCGACTGCCACGGGCGTCAGCTTCTACGAGCAGCGGCGCCGGCGCCACCACCGTACCGGCGCCGGAGGCATTACGCGCCCTGCGTAAGCAGCACCGGACAAGAAACATGGTGCCAGCGACCGTGACGGTTGCAACCCCGACGGGCATGGTGACCATGCGCCTCCTCCAGTGGAATTCGGGGAAGAGGCCGGAGCTGCGCGTGCGCGTCGAATCCGCCGGACACGACCAAGCTGGCGACGAGGGACGACGCGGCGGCCAGGAACACCGCAACCTTGATCGTTGTTGCGGGAGCGGGCCCACCTGCGCTACCCACCCCGCGAAAGAAGCGGGCCCGCAGATGCACGGTGCAGGGAAGGGAACTGGCGGCGGTGGCTGCGGCGCAGATGGCGAAGACGGTGACCACGATCGGGTTCTTCGCGGCGAAGTCGACAGGGAGGCGGAAGGAGCCGCCGAGGCCGCCGCCGGGCACGGCGAGGAGGCATATGGTGACGAGGACGGCGGTTCCGACGGACACCGTCGCGGTCACCCGGGCGAAGAGGTCCGTCGCCGGCGCGGCGCCGCCGCCCGCGCGCGCCTTGCGGACGAAGCGCGATAGCAGCATGGTGCCGAGCAGCGGGGCGGTGAGGAGGCTGATGACGACGTGGCAGATGGCGAGGTCGACGGCGGCGCTCCGCCCCGCGAACTGGAGCAGGAGGCGCAGTGCGTCGGGCCCGCCCAACGTCCCCGCGCCGAGGGCGAGCACAATGGCCCGCGGAACAAGACCCGCACCCGCCATGGGAGATGAAGAACGCCGGAACACACGATCGAGTAGAGTAGGCGAGTAGCAATAGCAACACTCGCTCTCTTGTTTCCACCCTTTCTGCCTCCGACGCTGTGGTCAGCTGATCCGGTTGCCTTTATAGGCACACATCCAGGGACCAGGGGCTAGGGTAGTTCACCTAAACCATTTATTAGAAAAAGCACAGCTTAAGCGACTAGTAGTACGCACGTACTCGTGGAGTGTGATTGGCTACCTGCGCTATCTTTGACAGGCTAAAATTTCAAGCCAGGCTTGTTAGAGCCTACCTTATGCAATGCAACCCGCTGGTGTTTGGTTGTATTGCCTAGTTAGACATGTATTAGGACAACTTTTGTTTGGTTGTCAGGTTTAGCTCCGATCCTGCACAAGCCGTGTCCACCTCCCTCTTCCCCTTCGCCGGTGACTTGCACACATGTCCGTCACGCCCCTTTCCCTCCGCCATGCCCACAGCAGAGCTTCCATGCGGATCTTGGTTGCTTAATTAGCTTTCCCTCCGTCAAGCCCTCACTGGATCTTGGTCGCGTCCGTCGGAGTGGGATATGAGGGATATGGTCGGAGTTGAGGGAGATGGACCGCGGCGGAGGTGACGGTAATGGCAGGAGCCGAGGGAGATGGACGCGGCGGAGGTGACGGCGACGGACGGAGGCGAGGAAGATGGGCGCGATGGAGCTGACGGCGATGACCGGACCTGAGGGAGATGGACGCGACGGAGCTGACGGAGATGGCCGGAGCCGAGGGAGATGGACGCGACGGAGCCGACAACGATGGCCAGAGCTGAGCTCACCGCTGCCTTCTCTCCTCTTCTAGTTCATTCTGGCGACGGTGAGGAGCACTAACAGGTGGGCCACATGCTTGTACAAGTCAGGCTTAGCTAAAACGCAGAGGTAGAGCATCTCCAGCAATGCAGCCTTTCTCCCTTTTTTTGGCTTCCACAAACCTAGCTTAGACGCTATCCAGGGAACCAAACAATTTAAAGCTGCATTATAGAAGTCTGGCTAGGCCCTAAGCCATGCAACCAAACACACTCGTGGTGTGTGGGGCTTGCTTGGATTAGATGACGAAGCGAAGGCTAATCCAATCAATCAAGAAAAGAAGAGAGACCATCTGATGGCTGTCATCTTTTGTTGATGAGTCGTGCTGCCGAACGAACGTTCTACCGTAGAACGGACGTTCGAGCGGCCCAGTACGGTCCCGCAAACCCTTCCCACCACACGGGACGCATGGGACACATAGATTCACACCCCGACCGCGACACCCCCACCCCTCCGCGCGCGCGGCCCTGCTCCTCCAATTGGATCCTCCGTCGTCGCCCAACATGGCCTCCGTGCCCATCTGAAACAAACAAAAAAAAAGAAAATTAAAAAAAACACTAGAAAACGGTTTTTTATTGTGATTCTTGATAGAAATACAATAAACCGATCTAATTTTGAAACATCACAAAACAACACTTGCAACATATATCTAATAGCACATGAAACATGCGTCTGTACCCCTATCTGTAACACCATATTTAAATTTGAAACATCCAAATGGAACATTTGTAACATACATACTGACACAGTTGAAACATCGAAAAACAAACACATGACTCAGATAGTAAAAGAAACAACAATAACTAAACAATTGAAACAAACACAAATCTGAAATAAAAAGAAACAAGAAAAAAGAAACAAATGATTTGATATAAAGAAACAAAACCAAAACCGAATTGAAACACTAGAAACATGCTTCGGACCGTGGAGTGAAATATGAGTTGAAAATGACCAGAAACAAATTAAAGACATGAGTTGAAACAAATTGAAGTGAGATATAGAAACAAAAGAAACACAATTTTTGAAACAAGTAACTCAAAAATCCCTACAACCCTAACCTACTGCAACACGTGAAACAAATTAAAGAAAAAAAAGAAACAAGATGAACAATGATTTTGAAAAAAAAGAAACTAAAAAAGCAACTGCAAACCCTAATGCACCCACCCCCTCATGACTGGAGATGGAGGAGACGGAGGAGAGAGGAGGAGGCCTACCTGGGACAGGCTGCATCCGCCGTCACCCCCCGGAACCGCGGCCGGCCCCGCCGCCGCCGCGCGCCGGCCAGATCCGCGTCCGTCGCCGCTGGAACCCGCGGATCCGCGGCGGCCGCCGCCGGAACCCAGCAGATCCGGGTCCGCCGCCGCCAAATACGCGCGGATGCCGCGGGCGCCGCCATGGCCAGGCTTCTATGAAGCATGGAAGGCGCGAGGTGGGAGGAGGACGCGACACGAGCACGGGTAGGTGGACGCGTGCGTCGGCGAAGCTCGCAAAGAGAGCGACGGCGACGACACGCCGAGGAGCCCGGAGGAGGACGGAGCGAGAGAGAGAGTGAGGAGGGAGTGGGAGGGGTAGGTGGAAATGACGATGCCGGGTTTGGGGGTGGGGTACGCGCGGCACCACCCCGGCCGGCCCATTTGCGGTCCGACACGTGTTCGATGCGTGTCGAACGTTCGTGTTGAAGCATTACCGTTTGTTGATTCGTTCATGTTCCATATGGGCGGAACTACTAGTAGTGGTCAATGTGGCGGTTTCTCATCTCATCTCATCAGAAAAGGCGTTTCTCATCTCATCTCATCAGAAAAGGCGTCTTTGACACGGGAGAACATATACTGGAGTCTGACGGTTTGACATGTGATGTGAGTTTTGTTATCAATGGCCTTCTGAATAGTAAACCTCGGAGGCACCCACCTCGTCGGGGCCGGCTCGTTTCAACGGGATCGGGAGTCGCTGCTGGTGCTGGGCCTAGGCAATTGCGCGCAGCAGGCCGCAAACAAACTGCACTGACCAAGAGATGCAAGCGGCAGCCCGCTTAGCCCACATACATGCTTAATTTTGTGGGTTACCGCTTAAATTCGTGAAAATTAAACCTATATGCATGGACCACTGAACAGATTCCAGGAAGAGCACGACGCAGGGTAAGGCACACCAAGATTGGCATCGACCAGCTTAGATTTTCTAGCAGCATTCTCTCTAGAGAAAATAATAGCACAGTATTATATTTTAATATCTTTATTAGTTTGACTAATTATAGATAAAAAAGTTATTAATATTTGTATTATCAGATAAAATACAAGTAGATTAATTTCAAAATGTACTTTCATATATACTCTCATATTTAAAAAATCAATTTTTAAAATCCATGCAAGTCTTGACTACCTTTATAGGAAAAAAGTAACATTATCTATGAAATAAAATAAATATATTATGAAAATAAATTCTATGATATATCTAATCTAATGATACTAATTTGATGTCATAAACTATGATAGTTTTTTCAAAGAATTTTGATTAAAATTTAAAATTTGACTTAACACAACTAAAGTAATATATTTATACGGGAACATATTTGTTAATAAATTGATTTGTAGGCATAAATATGAGCACCATTCACTAGAAACTTGGTCAAACATGAACCGTTTTAACTGATGTGTAACTCGTAGTTGCATTTTTTCTTGAGCGGAGAGAGGATAGTATATATTCCCTCTGTTATGTAATACTCCCTCCATATTGGTAAAAATGATGTTTAGGACATCATTTAACATACTAAGAAGTCATTAATTAGAGTATAGTTTTCCCTGTCTACCCCTATTGAACAGTCCTACGGCTACATTCTATACTAAGGAAAATCACACATGTCTACTGGCTAGCGCAGCGGAGTTGGATATTGGGTGGTGCGGATTCAAGAGAGTAAGACAAAACCAACTATACTTGGGTGCCTCATTTCTATATGTGCATTTATTTTGGGATAAAGTTTGAACTCAACAAATGCACTTGGTGTGTGTATATATATAACTATTGCTCTATAGCTGGCTATAAAATAACTTATTCAATAGTTACATTGATTTACGATAATTACTATGCTTATTTACGAGATTATAGTAACTCCTTCTTATGTGGTTTATGATAACATTATGGTAAATATCCCCATGTATTATCGTAACACAACTATCTGAAAGGACCTAATTGACCTAGAGGGGGGTGAATAGGCAATTCTTAAAACCTGAAATTCAAAAAACTTGATGCAGAAATTAGTACTACCGGTACTACCGGACTACCGGTGACCTGTACTACCGGTGATACTGCCGATACTACCGGTTCCTACGGGAACTAGCAAATCTCGAATGAATTCAACTTAGATTTTAGATCCACTAATTCCTTACTATCCTTAGGTGATGTAGAGGTGGTAGATGGACTCCCCTTGTCTTGCTCCTTCACCAAATTGTAGATCGGCTCCTCCAACCCTAAGAACAAGAAGGGAGAGGAAGAACACGAAGAACAAGTGATGGCACAAAGGATATGTATGAAACAAGAGCAAGCACGCGAGACACAAGATTTAATCCGAGGTTCGGCCTCCACACAAGGAGCGCCTACGTCCCCGTTGTTGAGGTGACCACAAAGGTCGGAGTCTCTTCCACCTCCTTGCCTCTCTCAAAGCAACCACAAAGGTTAGCCCGAGATTTCCACTAAGAATCAAAGGGTGATACAAACGATTCGGGGTGCCCTCACAAGTAGAACAACACGTGCAACCACAAAGAACGCCTAGTCGGCTAGGGTTCCAAGAACCCAAGAGTAACAAACACAAATCCAACCAGCTAGAAGATGAATCCAAGTGCTCAAGTCGTAGGTCGAAGTTCCCCGCACTCAATCTCACTTGCCTCGCTCTAATCTTGCAAGAATCGAAGTTGTAGAGCAAGAGGGAGAGAGAGAGAGAGAGGAGGTGAGTCAATGCTTGGAGAGCCCTTTGTCTCAAGGTGAGTGAGAGTGAGTGAATGAATGGGTGAGGGAGAGGGAGGGGGCTGCGAAGGACTAAATGTCTTCAGCCCCTGAAGAGGTACCGGTACTACTGATCACTTTGTGACCGTTGGAGCCGAGCCCTGAAAGTGTGCGGGAAAAAGCACTACCGGTACTACCGGTAGTTGTCCGGTACTACCGGTCCACACCGGTACTACCGATAGGGGGGATCGGTACTATCGACTGTGCAAGGGGACAAGCGCCTTAGGCTGTGCGGGAAAAAGGCCTACCGGCACTACCGGTTACTGACCGGTACTACTGGTCCTCATCGGTACTACCGGTGAGAGCAACCGGTACTACCGGTAGCTCTGCAGACAGCACAAAAACATCTTCTAAGAATCCGTTCTTCACGACGTCTCTCAAGCGTCTCTATACTAATAACTTGAGCACTCTTACCCACTTCTAACTAGTCCAATTTGTATCCCTCTTGGTAGTACGGTTTTTCCTATAACTCAATTCAAAATAATAAACTCTTTAACACTTGAGATGAGCCGATTTCTATAAAGTGGAATTTGAGGGTGCTTCAATCACCGGATTTCATCGTTTAGAATTATCAATGGACTAACACCTGTGAATATTACTAGAGAAACATGTTAGTCCCTAATTTGATTGTTATCAATTAACCAAAACCCACATAGGGGGCGAATGCACTTACACTATCGTAAATATGTATTCACTTTATCGTAAAATAGTGTATAAAATTATCGTAAATGGAGGTGGCTACAGAATAACTTATTCTGTAGCTGGCTTGAAAAATACTGAGTACTACTGGACAACGTAACAATACTGACACGCGAATAAAATAAGTTACTTCCTTTGTCTCTAAATAAATAAATTTCTAGAGTTGTTTTAAATCAAATATTTTGAACTTTGATCGAACTTAGATTTACTATATATATAATATATATTTACAAGGTGCTCATTTATGTAAAAGATGTTGTTGCCTTTTTTTATATAGTTAGTTAAACTTAAAAAAGTTAGACGAATACAGATTCTAGGATATTCAGAGATCGAAGGAGTATACTATAGCCACCTCCTTTTGTGATAATTTAATATACTAATTTATGATAAAACAAATAGAAATTTAGTTGTGTAAATTTAACACATAGAAATATTTACTATAACATTATAGTAAATCATATGGTAAGAAGTTACTATAATCTTATAAGTTAGCATAGTAATTATTATAACTTAAAATAGCTACAAAATAAGTTATTTTATAGATGATAGGGATGACGCCAGATGCTATATCCGCTGTTTCAAGACTACACTGTCTGGAATGCCCACAACATATTTTGAGCCAACACTTTGGGAGTCATCTTGGCCCTACTCATCATACTATTTTTTTAGCAAACGAATAATATTTTTTTCTCACAACAAATCAGCATAAGCATTCAATATAAGCTAATTTTTAGCAAATCAAATAGGGCTAAACTCGCAGACCTCCGTCAATCATCAGCTGCACAGCCGAGGCACACACATATGGAAGTATCGGCTGCCTAGAAGAGGTAAGCTAGTTCGATCTAGCTAGTTTGTTTATGAAGTTGTCTAAATGCAATCCTGTGTAATTTGTAATACCTCCGCATTCAGACCTAGATCAATGCAATGGTAACACTTCAGAACTAAAGATTTTGTGTTGATGGTTATTACAAGATCGAGGTACTGCTGGGACTGGGAGAGGAAACAAATGACAGGTTTTGCTGTTTTGAAGGTGGTAACCACGAGCTTTCTTGCGGGGCTAATCTACAAAGCATCCATGGACGGTGATCAGGAATGTCCATCCCACAAATTCGACTGGAGAAACATCGCGCCTCCGATAGTCAAAGATGTGTTCGGTTGGCTGCTGGTTCAGAACAGAATTCACTGCAAATCTGCTCTAGCAAAGAAGAACATCGTTCAGGATGATGGCTGATGGCTGCGACCTTTGTGGAGAAGCAAAGCGAAACGGGTGATCTTCAGAGCCATGCCCCCCAACCTACAACGGTTGATTGCCTCATGCAGAGAAGCCGCTCAACTGTGGCAATGTCGCAATCACCGTAGGGACTCGTGTCTGTTTCCTAGCTGGTGTAACAGCCCCTACATGTAAAACTATCGTTGGCTACGGCTTTACAAGATTTCTCATCACATCGAATCTTTAAACGCATGCATATAGTAGTAAATATAGATAAAAAATATAACTGATTATTCAGTTTATCTGTAATTTACGAGTTGGACAATAATTACCACATACAAACGAAAGTGCTACGGTGCTCTTTTTCTAAATAATTTTGGAAGTGAACAAGGGCAGATGAGGATCCTGGTCTCCTTGATCCTCCTCGTTCGTTGACCTCGAAAACAAATTCTGGTTGGACAGGACAAGGGCTTCACCATGACAGCTAGGCACGTTGTCAGGATTCAGGGCTAGCTAGTCTGAGGACGTTTCATCGATCAGCAGACTGCAGACAGATACTGAAAGGCATATTTAAGAATAAGATGGATAAGTTGACCAATTTGCGACTGCTAATCGGTACTCCCTCCGTCCCTAAATAAATGTCTCCGTTAATGTTCGTGCCACAAGTTTGATTTGATTTATAAAAAATACGTGCAACATTTATATCTCCAAATAAATTTATTAAAAAACTAGATTCAAAGATGTTTCTAACGATACCAATTATGTAGTATTAATATTAATATTTTTTAATATATATTTAGTTAAATAGGTTTTTTGGAAACCGTAAACGACAGTTATTTAAGGACGGAGTGAATATGATATGATGATGCAGGATCGGACAAAGAGACCAGCGGCAGGACCAGCTATATAGAAAATACTCCATATATACCAGTGTAAGGTCGAGATGACGGACTAGAGGGGGAATAGTCTTTTCTAAAACTTAAGCGCAACGGCTAACCGAAACAAATACGGAATTAAAACTATCGGTCTAGCCAAGACTACACCCCTCTATCTATAACTTTAGCACCTATCAAAAGATCCTAATTGGGCTCACTACGGTGCAAAGCTAGGAAGCTCACCAAAACAAGTCTAGGTTGTAAGGTCACACAAACCTAAGCAATTAGTACTCTAAGCACAAAGGGAGCTCCTACACATACTAGTAAGCAAAGCACAAAGCACCTAAGCTCACTAGCAATGCTCTCTAGCAAGACTACACAAGTCAACTAGAGAGCTCAACTTGCTTAGCTACACAAACTAAGCAAGAGTGACTAACAAGGCTACACAAGCCAATTAGCCACGCAAACGCTACTTCTATGCTACACAAGCTAGAAGGTAACTAGGTAAGCTACACAAGCTAAACTAGTTACAAGAGCAACAACTAAACACTAGCACAAGTATATGAAAGTAAATACAAGCTAGTGATTTGGAGAATACAAACCACCGAGAAGATGTACAAGGTTGACGCGGTGATTTTTCTCCCGAGGTTCACTTGGTTGCCACCAAGCTAGTCCCTGTTGTGTCGACCACTCACTTGGTGATTCGGCGGCTAATAGGCGTTCACAAGCCTAGCTCACTAACTCGGGCGCCGCAAGAATCCACCCACAAGTGAGGGTAGCTCAATGACACGCTCAACTAGAGTTGCTCTTCGCGATCTCCGCGGGGCGAGCACAACACCCCTCACAAGCTCTTCTCCGGAGCCACGCACAACCTTCTTGCGTGCTTCGACGGAGCCACGATCACCAAGCCGTCTAGGAGGTGGCAACCTCCAAGAGTAACAAGCACCACCGGCTTGCAACACGATCACCTAGTGTCACTCGATGCAAACTCTCAATACAACGCAATAGAATCACTATCTCACACAATCGGATGATCAATATTAAGTGTATGTGAGTTAGAGGGCTATCCAAGCACTCCTACACAAGCCACAAAGGCCTAAGGGTGCTCAGCTACAAGCCTTGGCCGGCCACCACTTCTATTTATAGAGTGGGAAAGAAACTAGCCGTTTTCCACTCACTTCACGCGTTCTGCAGAGGGTCCAGACGCACTTTTCACTGGGGTCCGGACCATGCCTTGCGCGTCCGGACCTCCTAGACGTTTGAAACGGCCGTTGGCGCCCTGCGCCCATCGCTGCCACGTGCCTTCGGACGCACCCAACAGTGCGGGTCCGAACCAACGCACACCTGCGTCCGGACCTCAGCAGAGAGCTCCCATAGAGCTGAAGACATCCGGACGCATGTCCGGTTCCTCCATCCGGACCAACATCAGCGTCCGGTTTAATTTACACAGAACCAGCAGAGAGCACCAGGACTCCGGACGAACGTTCGAAGCCCTGCGTCCGGACCTCAACCAGCGTCCGGACTCGTCTCCTCAGCCGAGCCAGGCTAGGGTATGCCTCCGGACCCATCTCCGATGGTCCGGACCGACTACACACCTTGCGTCCGAAGCTGTTTCCTCAGCCGAAACTCCTCCGCACTTCTTCCTTTGCTTCTCATGTGCCAACACAAATGTGTTCTTCACCTTGTGCAAGTGTGTTAGCATTTTCACAATTATTTTCAAATCATTTTCACTTGCTCTCACCGCGCCACTCGATCCTAATACATCGCAAAATTAGATTGCTCACGGTGGCACTAGATAACCGATATGCAAACAAGTTTGCCCCTCTTGATAGTACGGCTATCTATCCTAAACCCGGTCATCAACTTCTCTACACACCTATGACTGGTGAAATGGAAATTCCCTATGGTTATACCTTTGGCTTGCGCATTCCATTCCATCTCCTTCTCCAATGTTGATGTAACACATGCACCAAGCACTTGTCAAATGATATGATCCACTCCATATCATCACATGACCGTATTGGTTCATCGATCTTGACCTCACTTGCTCTTCACCGTTGTCTTGGTCCATCGGCGCCAAGCATCATCCGCTTGCCCTTCACACTTACAACCGGTCCATCAAGCCAAGCCTCATCTTGATCTTCTCCACCTTGGTCACATGACTTCATGTCATGTTTCATGTGCATTAAGCTTCTTCATCACACAATTACCTGTGAACTAATCTCCTGTGTATATATCACTTAAACACATATTAGTTCACCTAAGTTGTTATTCAATTACCAAAATCACACAAGGACCTTTCAATCTCTCCCTTTTTGGTAATTGATGACAACTCTACAAAGATATGAAAATTAAGATCATTTTGGACATTATGCCATTTATCCATCATTTAAGCTCTATGACAAGAATTGGATAAATGCCACCAAATTCGACTTGGTAGTGATAGCTCTCCCTACATGTGTGCTCACAAAGGTTTGAATTAAGCTTTGCACACATGCATGAATAGACATTGTGGGAGTGCTAGCACTACTAAGTGATGCTAAGGGATATAGGATAAACCTTTGAAGATACTCATATAGTTGCACTTTTGAAGTTCATCCTTAGCACCATGGTTAGCTAGATATCATCAAAAACACTAGAAACCCCGTGAGATCAACATTAGAAGCAATGTTTCTAGATACCACGAGTAGGAACAAAAAAATATCTAGCTTACCAACCTATGCATGCTAGTTTATCAAATCATCATACAAATCCTATAACTAGCATACACCACACAAGCATACATATAAAGATAAAACTTATGCAATATGCAAGCAAGCACATGAATATGCACATGTCAAATGCAATCAATCAAGTTCATGAGCTTGCTCCCCCTACTTGTGTGCATCTCTTAGTCCAATACTTTGATCCTTTCAATCTTGTTCCCTTGTCTATGTCCATGTCTCTTTCCCTCTTAGTGCATTTCCATCCATATATTAATATCTTTGCACTAATCTCTCCCCTTTGTTATCAATTTCCATAAAAGATATGCTTCTCTATTGATGCAAAGGTTGCACTAGGGTAGATGGTTGATAATTTTTTATGGACACCAACATATATGTATTGAATGACTCTTCATGTAAGATCATTGACCATTATACCATTGAGTAGGGTAACTCCTCTTTGGCCAAAGCAATTGTCATCCAAATAAGCTTTCCAAGCAAGAGAACTATGATTTGATCACTTAAAGTTGAGTATCACTTGTTTGCTTGTAGGATGTCACTTGTGAGATACCACATGAAGGATATTGCTTTAACCAACTAGTTGTGGAATATCACATGTATGCTAGAACTAGACATCTTTTGCAAGTATCAATATGAAAGTTGATACTATTTGAAAGATTGACATAAGTCTAGATATCACTTGTAAGTTGCATCTTGATATCCATTTGCATTGTTGTCTTGTGCTTGAACTAGATTCTTCATCATGAGCTTCTATGTTGGACTTGAACTAAAATGAATAGCATAAGCTTCCAAGTCCGGTTTAAACCCTCTCTAAGCTTGTTCACACACATTAAACGATTATCTTATAGAGGTTGTACTTGTCACTTGATTATAATCCAAAATAGATCAAGTACTTGGGTTTACTAGCTCATGAACAAACTCATATACTACCACTAGATTCAAATAAGCAATCAAGCAATAGTGGTAGGCTATAAGCATCAAATTCATTTGATTTTTCATGAATGATCATTATGTATGACTATATGCACTAAACATGTCCTAATTAATGAATGCATATGTCAAACAATTTCACCTTTGCTATGTTGGAGTAGAGGATAGTCATATAGATTTCATCTCCAATTAGCAATGTGAAGTCCATTAAGAGCATGGTGAAGACCAATGAATACCACTTGGAATTGTAATCTTCACCCATATGATTTGAGTCCCACTAATGATCAAGTGCACTTTCTTGTTGTGGTTGACTTGTTTCTTTCTTGATCTTTGCTTGCATGAGAGAATACCAAATGATGTACCACTTGTAGAAGGTGATACCACTTGTAGGTTAAGATCATGAATCTCTCTCTTTTGGGTGTTGCTTGCTTTCTTTTGATCAATCCTATTTATACATTTCAACTAAGCATCTCCAAATGATCCCTAGATCACCACTTCCATGTTAGCCTTCCAAGTAACATCCTTGGTTTACCTACAAAAGGCGGCAAGCCCCTACAAAAAGGAGAAGTGACCTCTCTCCAAGAATCATCCTTGATACTCACTTGAATTAGCTTTGTTTGATTGACTCAAATGTTGAACTCTCCTTGATGAATGACTATGAATCCACTTTGAGCTCAACCTTATCTTGTTTAAGTCTTTTTCTTTCTATCCATTGATCTCTAATTATCACTAGAACTTAAACTTCATCTTGAGTTTGATCTTGATCTTCAACTTGAGTACCAAACATGTGCCAAATACACTCCACAATCAAATGGCCTTGTACTCAATGCTATCATAGGTACCTCAATCACTTATAAGCATGATTCCATCTTGAGAACCTTTCAATTTGAGTGACTCTTGATCAATCCAATGTTTGTCACTTTTCTGGCAGATTTTGTACTCTTTAAAGAATATATCATATTTCCCAAAGTACACATCCAATGATCATGAAATTTGGTGAAGATGTGCTTTACTAAGTCATATAGCAGCCATAAAAATTTGAGCTTCATTGGACTTCTAGATTGCTACCAGATTTTAATTCTTTCCACATAGGTACATGCTAAAAACTGCTGCACATGTGTTGACAAGATCCACTCTAAAACCGAAGTATCCCTTATCCATTACCCATGAAACTTTCACAGAAACTAATAACATAAGTGTAGAGAATGTATACCAAATTTCAAGCCAATCCAAATAGATTTGGACTCTCAAACATGGCTATGATCACAGCTAGCTCAGATTTTGAATATTGACAGGAATTGATAAATTGAGCTAAGCTTCTTCTATTTGAACCAAATTTGAATTCAACTTGTTTGAACACTCTCAAGATACATATATCCATTCAATCCACTTACTAAGAGTAGTCTCTAGATCACATCCATTCAAATCAACCCAAACTTGATCACTAAGCATTTAAAGCATCTTATAGCAAGCAACTAGTGCATTCATATGTATCCAATTCAATCAACTCATATGCACTAATTGTATATCCAATTCAAGCATCTTATACACACCCAAATGAACTTGATCAACAAGAAATATACCTTAGTAGATCATGATCAATCCATTAGCAAGTTTTAACTTGATAATTTGCAAGTCTTCAATTCATCCAATCAGCCACCACAACTTGATCATGCACTTGTATATTGTAACACTTGGACTTCATCTTTTTGACTTAGCATTGGTATGAGATATACATTAAGCTTCACTACTTGACTCAATCATATGATGGATTAGATGCAATCACTTGAATTAAGTCTCCAATGTCAATGGTACCTACACACATTCATCCACTTGTTGATGGTACCCAAACTAGTTTGAGTCCTCTCAAGTTAGGAGCAACATACTTAGGCAATGCCTTAGTATGGATAGCGAGATGTTTTGTAATAGCAACCAAAGAGGTACCATTACCATCATTTCTAAGCATATGATCATCATCAATTGAAATAAGCTTAGAAGTCATACCTAGGGGACATGAATGAGCCATATGTCTCCTTTCCCGACATGAGTAGCACACTCTCTTTGCTTGAGCCTTTTCTTCCTTGCTCATGTTGTGCTTCTCATTATCTTGCCTCTTCTCTTGTGCTTGAATCTTCATCTCAAGCTTGGTAGGACACTTCGAGGCAAAGTGTCTCATATCTTCACACTTGAAACACTTGATGTGAGCTAAATAATTCTTCTCTTGATCTTTGCTCATCATCATCTTGTTGGCATCATGAATATGAGTTGGATGCCTTGCTCTTGCTTTGTCACCTCTTCTTGTTTTCTTCTTCTTTGTCATCCCCGAATCACCATCTTGATGGTTGATCTTATATTGCACTTGAGGCTTGACTTGTGGCTTAGCTTGAGCAATCTTGGTTGGGCATACATTTGCAAGATGTCCCATCCCATGGCACTTGAAGCACATTAAATGAGATAGCTTCTTTGGTTCTTGCTTCTTTTCTTTCTTGCCCTTGCTCTTGTGGAAACCAATTCCACTCTTGCTTCTTTTCTTTCTTGCCCTTGCCCTTGCTCCACCACTTCTATTTATAGAGTGGGAAAGAAACTAGCCGTTTTCCACTCACTTCATGCGTTCTGCAGAGGGTCCGGACGCACTTTTCACTGGGGTCCGGACCATGCCTTGCGCGTCTGGACCTCCTAGCCGTTTGAAACGGCCGTTGGCGCCCTGCGCCGATCACTACCACGTGCCTCCAGACGCACCCAATAGTGCGGGTCCGAACCAACGCACACCTGCGTCCGGACCTCAGCAGAGAGCTCCCATAGAGCTGAAGACATCCGGACCAACATCAGCGTCCGGTTTAATTTACACAGAACCAGCAGAGAGCACCAGGACTCCGGACGCACGTCCGAAGCCCTGAGTCCGGACCTCAACCAGCGTCCGGACTCGTCTCCTCAGCCGAGCCAGGCTAGGGTATGCCTCCGGACCCATCTCCGATGGTCCGGACCGACTACACACCTTGCGTCCGGAGCTGTTTCCTCAGCCGAAACTCCTCCGCACTTCTTCCCTTGCTTCTCATGTGCCAACACAAATGTGTTCTTCACCTTGTGCAAGTGTGTTAGCATTTTCACAATTATTTTCAAATCATTTTCACTTGCTCTCACCGCGCCACTCGATCCTAATACATCGCAAAGTTAGATCGCTTACGGTGGCACTAGATAACCGATATGCAAACAAGTTTGCCCATCTTAATAGTTCGGATATCTATCCTAAACTCGGTCATCAACTTCTCTACACACATATGACTGGTGAAATGGAAATGCCATATGGTTATACCTTTGCCTTGCGCATTCCATTCCATCTCCTTCTCCAATGTTGATGCAACACATGCACCAAGCACTTGTCAAATGATATGATCCTCTCCATATCATCACATGATTGTATTGGTTCATCGATCTTGACCTCACTTGCTCTTCACCGTTGCCTTGGTCCATCGGCGTCAAGCATCACCCGCTTGCCCTTCACACTTACAACCGGTCCATCAAGTCAAGCCTCATCTTGATCTTTTCCACATTGGTCACATGACTCCATGTCATGTTTCATGTGCATTAAGCTCCTTCATCACACAATCACCTATGAATTAATCTACTGTGTATATATCATTTAAACAAATATTAGTTTATATAAGTTGTCACTCAATTACTAAAATCACACCAGGATATTTCAACGAGTAGAAATTATGATACGATATGATGTGACAGTGCCGGCCTAAAGAAGCGTGAGTTGGCAGTCCATGCATGCATGGGTCCCTGTACTACCGGCCGGACAATGAGTGATCTCTTCGGCTTGGGGAAAATTAAACAATGCTCAGAATCACACAGTAGTATAGTAGTATCTCACTGCAAGTATGCAACCATTGTACTAGCACAGGAGTAATTTACTGTGATAGTACAGGAGTAATTTATTGTCATATATGCCTCGAATAGTGCAGCTAGCTAGATCTCTTATATGTACCATATTACACATCACTGATTCGGTAAAGCTTTAGGAAGTGTACATAGTAACCATATTAACTAGGATGACTAACGATGGTACTATATATATGGAAATTTCTTTCTATATTGCTTGTAGTTACTCTCGTCTATATATTTTTAGATCTATGATATATATGAACTCACGAAGTATATAATCATACTAGACTATTTAGGGTAGTAATAATATATATGAAGTAGTGTCGAAGTATATATAGAGTATATGATCATACTTATTTTATATATACAATAATAACAGTATTCTAAATAACATATCAAAAAATATGAATTCTTTCGGAAAAAATCGCACATCAAGTTTTAAAGTATACTCAAACTGATAAATAAGCTAGTATGAATACATATCTAATATGATTTATTAAAAATGAGAATAACTACGTGCAAAAGTAGAATATATATATAAACAAATTAAATGAAGTAAAATAGTAAGACGATCATCGTAGACATGCACATCGGAGAGAATCCCACGCCTGCAGCAAGCATATACTCCGTATATATATAACGTACGTCGTCGACGACGACAAAGAGACGGATATCCCTCACACTGTTTGTTGGACAAAATGTCTGTCGTCCTCGACCATTCAGGTTTCAGGACCAAACATCACCTGAATTCCTGAGATCACCGTTACAGTATATTGAAGCAATCATCATCAGGCAGAGAATGCGCTATACCTCACCAAAAACAGTAAACAAAAAATTCTAGAGCCCCTACCGAGACACATAAAACCATCCCGGCAGGGGCTCCGGTCCAACTGTTGTTTCCTTAAAAGAGACACATGAAGCCATAAATGGGTATGTGCATGCATGTGTGCCACTCCATTTGATTGAATGCGACAACGTCTCGCCATTGAATCCCTGGTGATGGTGGTCATGACTGATGACCAACGTGTTCAGCAGGTACATATATGTACATGTACACCAACAATTCCTCAGCGTAGGGCAAACACAAAGTTTTGTGCTTGCCGACTGCCCGAACGTGCACGAACTGAGGGGTTCAGGCCGTCAGGGTATATCCCTGGTACGCGTAGGACTAGTATATAGGTAGGAGCACCGACCAATGGACCAGAGAGAGAAAGAGAGAGCATCCATCCATACACATGGCAATGTCATGCTTGACCTTTTCAAGTTAGCAAAGCAAAGCAAACCCATTAAAAAAAGTAAGTACGAAGCCGCGCTGATGTGTGCAGTTTTGTTTGGAGCGTGAAATCCGCTGCGCGTGATACGCTTTTTCTTTAAAAAATGCTTGCCCAACAACCATTCCTATCTAGAGTATATTCGACCATGGAGAAATGGAACCATCAACTGCTTCTTAACTTTTAATTGGGTTCGTACGTTTCTGTTTTCAATCACTATGCAGTTGGTAGTTAATCTTGATCAGATGAAATATCATCCACGAAAGACGTACATTTAGCAAGTTCACCGTCCATAAACTGTACAATCTCACCTCATCTACATACATTCAATGCAATTATCTTCTGAATTAACACTAATACTGATGATAACTTGCTGAAAATACATATGTATTTTAGCATTCCGACATAAGTACTCCGTACAGTACGTACTCCTAGAAACCTGTTGCAGCGCAGCACAGCCGCCTGCCCGCCTGCCAGATCCCGAGATCCGTGTACGAGACGGGCATCAAGCAGAGGCGGCGCATGCGTTTTCCCCACCGTACGACTCGCTCCCTGACTGGGAGTACGCATACGCCACAGTGAGGACGCCGGCCATGACGGTCAGCTTGCCGAAGCGCCGACACCACGTGCCCGTGCCAGGTGTAGGACGAGCAGCGGCGCCGGCGGCAATGCCTAGCGAGATCTCCGACGAGTGTTCTGTGTAGGCTGCGACGGTCATGGTGGCAAGGAGGAGTTTACAGGCAGTGGACTTATGTGTGGGTGTGCAAGCAACGTCTCACATAAATAAAACTTTTATACAAAAGATTGTATTTGCCAGTAATAAGTTTCGCAGATAGCTGTCGGGTCATGATAACGACTAACAGGGATGGAATGGCCATTCTTTCTTCACAGACAGACCAAACTATCTTTACGTTGCAACTGTGTCTGGACCGCTGGAAATGGGGGTGAAACTGAGACTTTTTACGGGTGTTGCAAACTTTGGAATTTATTTACGATGCCAACGGTATTTTTGACTTGACCTAACGTGCGAGCGAAAACGGGCGGCAACTGATGAGCTGGAGCAGGGAGCCAAGGAGTCAGGGACAGAGTTTGCACAGGAGCCATAAAAATCAGGGGCCCTAAATTACATTATCTAAGTATCTTTCAAAAACATGATCAGGAATAGAAGGTAAAGGCGCAAATTAATGCCCATGCTTATATACTGATTAGATTATCTACCATCGGCGATCGGCCCGCCAGCATATTCTGTTGCAGTGTATCGTGTATGGAATGCATTCCTTGTCTAGCCAGCCGTCGAGAAAGTGTTTTGATCATATGAATTTCAAATTTTAGGGCTCCAATTGTACTCAGAACTGCCCAAGGATCTCCATCTCCCCAAATTAAGTACAGGGCAGAATGGCAGATGGTGAGGAGTGAGGACCTGAGGCAGAAGACGCGTAATTCGACAAGGGAGATGATGCATGTGTGTGAATGGCGCACGACACGAGGCAGACGCCCACATGCCAAGCAGGATAAAACCGTTTTCCTTTCGATTTGCTCTGTTCTCCGCTTCTCCATTCCCCTGCTGCTTCGTCTTATCTTCTCTAGGACCCGGAGAGACAGCGACGTGCCGTCGGACTAGGTCGCTGTTAGGCTTTCTAAACGCTTTCTCTTTGTGGGGTTGACGTCCGTTTCTCTGTTGGATCGGAACAGCACATGCATGCTGACCCGGGAACAAATACTATATGAACATGTGATTGATTTTTTTAAACAGTAGAAATTATATTATATTAACTTAGGACAGGGGTTTGCCCTCCCCCTTTTCCCTCCCTCTCCACCTGATCACAAGCTATCAAAGCAATCAAAATTCAGATACTGAATGAAACGGAGGAAACTTTCCAACAAAAAAAGATCCTCTAATCCCAGTTCAGCCTTCGTCAGAAATTTGTATGCAGAAAAAAAAGTTGATCGCCAGACGAACATAAAAAATTGGCAAAGTGAAGATCGAAGTCATCTTGGCAAAATGAACTTAGCTGTTCAGTTCACACTTCAAACAGATAAAAATTAAATAAATTACACCCAATATACTTGCAAGAGGCTAGAGGGTAGACCGATTGCTACTAGTACATGGCAAAGAATGACACCTCACCAAGGGGAGTCACCATAGTTGAGTTCAAATAATAAAACCATAGAAGCCGTGGTAGAAGTGCTATGATAGTAGTAAAATTAAAGATACTGTATTTGCTGGCGTTGGTGACTTCGTGCACACGTTGGACCAGCTCGACGACGATGGCGGTGCAAGTGCAGGTGCTGCCGCTCGCTCCTGCATCCCGCATCCGGCGCCGGACAGTTGCTCGCGGGTCAAGCAGCTGCGCAGGAGCGCACACCGCCGCGCCCAGTTCCGGCGAGGCTGGTGGGGATGACGAGGAGACAGGTGGTGACCATGAAAATGACAGCGAAAGCGACAGTAAGGGTCACCTTTGCAAAGCGCTCCGTGCCCGCCCCTGCAGCTGTACCAGGGTCGCGGAGGAAGCGCGCGAGGAGCAAGGTCCCAAGAAGAAGCGCCGTGAAGGCGCAGAAGAGGAACACGCAGATGGCGACGTCCACGGCGGCGGTGCTGCGCCCTTCGAGTGCGAGCAAGAGGCGGAGCGCCTCTGGCCCGCCGAACACCGCGCCGCCCACAGCGAGAACAATGGCCACCGGAGGAAGGCCTGCCATGGGGATGAATGAATGAAGAGCAAGAACGCGGCGGGCGGGGCGGGATTGGATCGTCTTTGGCGAGTGCAAGTGCAAACTAGGAGGAAGGAGACGAGACGAGGAGGCCGTGGGATTTATGAAGCGGGGAGTTGTGTTGTTTCATTAGGGTAGGCGGTGGTTGCTGAGCGCCTGAGCGTGAGTGGTGGGGGCCCCTGGCACTGGGCGCGACGGCGTCATAGTACATTCCAAAAGGAACCAAAAGTGTGCAGCAGGGCAGCCAGGGACCCGAGCCAAAAGTGTGCAGCAGGGCAGACCGCCAGGTAGCAGCTTTCAGTAACAGTAGCAGGGCAGGGAAGGATATGCTTTGCTTTTGCTGGGTGGACATAGCAAATCTTGTGTTCCTATCGCATCGAATCTTCCGTCTCTAATTTAGTCTATTTAAAATATATTAATTAAAAAAGTAATTCGTTAGCCGAAGTCAAATTCACGAGACGAATCTTTTAAGCCTAATTAGTTTATGTTTTGACAATGTTATGCTATTGTAAACATTTGTTAATCATATATTAACTTGGCTTAATAGAATCGTCTTGTTAATTCTCGCATGAACATGTAATTTGTTTTATAAATAATCTAGTGCCGAAAGATTCGATTCGATGTGATACGGCAAATAAATTTCTCACGGAACCAAAGACCGCTGCCTAGTGTTTGGTGCGACTGCGGTCAAGATCACGAGACACAGACAATTAGGGTTCACACCGGGAAAGTGAACGATGCTGAGGTTCACACACGGCTAGAGATTTCCCAGTACTGTACCTGTACTTGTGTCCATTCTGAAACCTGATGAGGTTACACGAACTGAAACCTGTGTTCTACTAGTTCCGCTCTGTTTTCCGCAGATTAAACAAAATGTGTAGTGCCTTGCAAATTGCAGTGACTGTTGATGGCCTCTTCTTGTTCTACGGTACGTTTAGCCTTCGGGTGTTGATTCAGAATCTGCTCAAGTAATTTGACACCGTAGGACGGTAGTTAACCTGCCACTGATGAATGAGACCAATGGCTGCACATTGATCTGATGTGGGATCAGCAACAAATTCAGTCAGCGCTGAAGGCAATGTGTTTTGTTGCACCGTGATTATTGTTCTGGCAATCTATATGATGACTAGTAATGCAGTAAGCTAAATAATACAACGTAAAAAAAAGTCTATTTCACTACCCATGAATGAATGGAATGTATAGCCGCAGGAGTTTTTTTTTATGAAACTGGAGAGGTTTGCACTTTAGAAAGCAAAAGCTAGAACAGTTACAGCTTCTTCTTTTTTGGAGAGAGAACAGTTACAGTTAGAGTTAAAGAGCATAAGCTTAAGAGACAAAGAAAGAGTGGAAAATAAAATAAAATGAAGAAAACAGATACAATTATAACAAACTCTGGCTGCATAGACCAAAAATATTGGCATCTCGGCTCATTGCTTTAACTGTCAACATGATGAGCTCTCTTGAAAACACATTTTTGACACAATCAACTGAAGCTGGGATGTTCTTGGAGATTACTCCTAAATCATTTCTAACTATCCAGATTCCCCAGCATACGAGGATAGCTAGGATCATGAAGAATTGGATATTAGACTGATGCCTCATATTTTGAATAGAACTTCTAGGAAGCTTGAGTCTTGGCTTATAGCAATGCTAAACAGGTTCTAACATTCTTTAGCAAAGGGGCGCATTATGTTTGCACATGACACAGTTATTCATGTTTTTCCTTGTCAAGACTGCTGCTCAATTTGTATTTAAGAAGTAGCCAGAAAAAAACTGTGTTTTGGTTGGCAAAAACATTTCCAAAGCAAGGTGAAGTCCTCATGAATCTGCCTATGTCCTATCAAGACATTGTATGCTTTTGATGCTGAAAAATGTTGCTCCCATGTGTAAATCCAAGAATCCTCTGATTCAGTCAAGTTGGTGTGTTGATTTATTGATTAGACTAGTGCAAGTTGTTGAAAAGCCTCGGCAGACAGAGGGAGATTGAAAGCTACTACAGTCGAATCTTCTTATTCTAGGAATTCACAGACGATGTGCTTGATGTCTTAACATTGGAGAAGAACTCAGGAAACTCATCTTTAAGAGGTTGCTGCCTCCAGCTATCTCTCCAGAGAATCTCTATACTATATAAATCTCTCCCCGATTTGGGCCTTTCAAAATTTCACCGCTAACAATCTCAGCCCAATTCTTGTCAAATCAAGGTCATCGAGAAGCTGCAACATACCGGAATAGAAAGCTACTTTTATAGTAATACTACACGAGTATATCATATATACGTACTAGAGTATTGTACCAAGCAAGGCATGCGTGCTCAATTTGAGTACGCGATAGCGGGAGACAGCCAGACAGGAGAGAGGGTGACGATGGCGACGCCTCGAGCATCAGCTTGTACGAGCAGCGGCGCCACCACCGGCGCCGGCAGCATTACGCGCCCTGCGTGAGCACCTGACCAGAAGTGCGGTGCCGGCGACCGTTACGATTGCAACTCCGACGGGCATGGTGACCATGCACCTCCGCCAGTGGAATTCAGGAAAGAGGAGTTGCGCGAGCGCGTCGAATCCGCCCGACGCGACGAAGCTGGCAACGAGGGACGACACGGCGGCCAGGAACACCGCAACTTTGGTCGTCGTGGAGGGCGCAGCAGGCGCGGGCCCACCTGCGCTACCCGCGCCGCGGAAGGAACGGCGCAGAGGCACGGCGCAGGGAAGGGAGCCGGCGGCGGCGCAGATGGCGAGGACGGTGACCACGATCGGGTTGTTGATGGCGAAGTCGATTGGGGAGCGGACGGCGCCGAGGCCGCCGGGGGGCACGACGAGGAGGCATGCGGTGACGATGAGGGCGGAGCCGACGGACACCGTCGCTGTCATGTGCGCGAACAGGTCTGTCCCCGGCGCGGCGCCGCCGCCTGGGCCCGCCTTGCGGACGAAGCGCACCAGCAGTATGGTGCCGAGCAGCGTGGCGGTGAGGAGGCTGATGACGACGACGCAGATGACGAGGTCCACGGCGGCGCTCCGCCCGGCGAAGCGGAGCAGGAGGCGCAGTGCGTCGGGCCCTCCTAACGCCCCCGCGCCGAGGGCGAGCACAATGGCCTGCGGAACAAGACCCGCACCCGCCATGGGAGATGAAGAGTAAGAACACACGATCGAGTAGAGTAGCAACGCTTTCTCTCTTGTTTTCCCCCTTCTGCTCACGCTTCGCCGCTGTGGTCACCATCTGTCCTGACCAGTTTGCTTTTATAGGCAGAGACCGCACACATCCAGGGGGATTTTTTTTATTATTTATAAAAGCTGGTTACAAAAAGGTGCATCGCTGTCTCGAGGTTTCTGTTGCAAAGACCACAAAAGTAGTTGTTTTCCCACTCCCAGGCCTGTAGACGTGCTGCTGTCCATAATCTGTCCTGCAGTAGCAGCCATAGGAAGAACTTGTGCTTAGGGGGAGCCCATGCTTTCCAAATCAGCGCGGGGAAATTGGATTTGATCTCGGCATTGAATTGGATACTGTAGGCGGACTTTGCAGTATAAGAGCCGGAGTTATCAGGTAACCATCGGATTTGGTCCTCCTCTGCCGTATCCAAGTTTAGAGTCATGGATTGCAGCAGATCCCAGAGCTGGAAAAACTCCGAGAAAAGATCATTGTTTAGGTTGTGGGCGATGTCTTTTATCCAACGGCCGTGTTGGAGGGCGTCCCTGACAGTTCTCTTTTTTCTCTTGCTGTGATTGAAAAGCAAAGGGAATCGGGCAGCTAAGGAGCGTCCATGAACCCAACTAGAGAACCAGAAAGATGCCTTACGGCCATTGTGGACAGTGACTACCGTGGCTGCAGCGAAGAGGGTAGCATCAGCTTCATCAATGGGTAGTTCAGTTCCAAACCATGCCCTTTGTGGTTGTGTTTAGGAGAACCAAAGCCATCGCAGTCGCAAAGCTGTACTGAATTTTTGGAGATTAAAAACTCCCAAGCCGCCGTACTCGATAGGTTTTGCAACTAGATCCCAAGCAACCTTACACTTGCCACCAGATATTTCGCCATCACCAGCCCATAGGAAGCGGCGGCGTGCTCTGTCAATGTCACTTATGAGCTGCTTCGGCACCTTGAGGGCGGTCATGAGGTAGATTGGAACCGTAGTGAGGACGGAGCGAACCAGCTCTCGCCGTCCAGCAGTCGTCAGTAGCCGCCCTTGCCATCCTGACAACTTGGCTCTTGTTTTTGTCGAGGATGTGTTGAACATGTACGAGTTTCCGCCGGCCTAAGGTGAGGGGTATTCCCAGATATTTTATGGGGAAGGTGACTCGCTGGCCTGCAAAAGGACTCAGGATTTGTCTCATGTCCAGCCCAGAGCATCTGATTGGAGCGACCAAACATTTGGCAAGGTTGAGTTTGAGGCCACTAGCGTTGCCAAAATGTTCTAAGATGCCAAACAGAGCAGCAACCTCTTCTTGTACTGGGTTCAGAAAAATGATAGCGTCATCCGCGTAGAGAGACAGACGGAGTTTTGCATGTCTCCCTCGTAGAGGACTGAGAAGACCATCTTCAGTTGTTAGATCCAAGATTCTCTGTAAGGTATCAATGGCTAGGATGAAGAGGTATGGCGAGAGTGGGTCGCCCTGGCGCAATCCTCTGGCATGATCAATTCTCCTCCCAGGGACGCCATTAAGAAGGACAGAAGAGTGTGATCTTTTGAAGAGGAGGCTCAGCCAGTCTGTCCACCTGTAACCAAACCCCCTGTGATGTAGCAATTTGAACATATAGTCTCATGATACCGTATCGAAGGCCTTTGTTATATCCAACTTGAATAGGAGAGGGCCGGTGTCTTAGTCCTGTGATAGGCCCTAGCTAGGTTCCGGACATAGAGGAAATTGTCCTGGATGCACCTACCTTTGATGAAGGCACTCTGAGAGTTTGAGATCATCTATCAGGCTCTCCAATCCAGGGGGAATAGTTCACCTATAAACCATTTATTAGCATTATTTTGAAAAGCTCGGCTAAACAACTTGTAGTAGTAGTACTCCTAAGTACTCGTGGTGGGTCATCTTTTGATTAAATTCTGTCCTATATGTTCGGCCTGGACGGAACTAGTGGTAAATTTGGCGGTTTCTCATGTCATCTCATGTCATCAGAACGCGTCTTTGACACGAAAGAACCTATACAGACTTCTACAGAATTACAGGGTTTGAAGACTGAGTTTGTTACCATGGCTAGGCTTTGAATAGTAAACCTATTCGCGGGGGCCATCTGATGGGGGTCTTTGTTATCGATGCCTGCGTCTTTTCTCACAGAAAAAAAAAAAGAAACCCATCTCAAACAAGACAGTAGATGCAGTAGTAGATCAGTTACTTCTGGGAACGGATTGGAATTCGGCTGCCGCCAGATGCCACATGATATGCTGTTCCAAACCTACAGTGTCTGGAATGCCCACAGCATATTTCGAGCCAAAAACACGCACTTTGGGAGCCATCTCCAGGGATGAACTCGCAGACCTCCGCGAATCATCAGATGCACAGGAGCCGAGGCACACACATGGAAGCATCGGCTGCATGCCTAGAAGAGGTAAGATAGCTCGATCTAGCTAGTTTGTTTGTGAAGTTGTCTAAATTCAATCCTATGTAATTTGTAACACCTCTGCATTCGAGGCCTAGATCAATGCAATGGTAACACTTTAGGTGGGGACCCTCCCCCGGTTGACCCCTTAAAAAAGGTACAATGCAAGGTCTGTTCGGCCGATCATTTTTGCAGCTGATAAGCCGACTGATGTTGTTTCTTTTGTTGTTTTGTTGTGAGATAAAAACATTATACCATGATTGATAATCCAAGCGAACGAAGTGATTATTCCGCTTGCTTATGTTAGGAGTCTGACACCACAATCGTCCACAGAACTGGAGATTTTGAGTTGATGGCCGTTACAAGAGATAGTGCTGGGACTGGGAGATGAAATAGATGACAGGTTTTGCTGTTTTGAAGGTGATAACTAAAACCACAAGCTTTCTTGCAGGGCTAATCTACAAAGCATCCATGGACGGTGACCAAGAATGTCCATCCCACAAATTCGTCGGGAGAAACATCGCTCCTCCGAGAGTCAAATATGTGCTCGGTTGGCTGCTGGTTCAGAACAGAATTCACTGCAAATCTGTTGTAGCAAGAAGAACGAACATATCGTTCAGGATGATGGCTGCGACCTTTGTGGAGAAGCAAGCGAAACGGGTGAGGATCCTTGATGCTCCTCGTTCGTTGACCTCGAAAAAAAAATTCCGATGACAGCTAGGCACGTTGTCAGGATTCAGGGCGGCCCACAGGGTTGAACTCAGGCACCAGATGTTCTGGAATCCCATTGACAAAATTGGACCGAAAGATTCTGGCCGGGCCCGGCGCATGGATTGCTCGAGATCCGACGAGGGCGACGACCAATTTCTCCATTGTGCTGGGCCACGTCCAGTTCAGAGGAGACGAACGAACCTTTGCACCGACCTTTGCAGCCCGTGGCCGGTTGCAACTTGCAAGTAGGAGTAGTGCAAGTGGGGTGGCCATCATGATGCGAGGAAAAGATTGTTTCTCCAGTTCCAGGAACCAAGAAAAGACGAAATAGAGCGAGGCAGCTTCTCCCGTTCCGAACCGGGCGTTTGTTTAAGTTTGAACTTTGAACCAACCATTCCAAGCCGGTTGGCCCTCGCATGAATTTGGACGAGTTCCAGAGGTACTAGATGTGGATGTGCTGCATCCACCGATCGCCCAAATGGCCAGCATCGCTCTCGCCGCCCAGCGCTCCTCGCAGAACTCCCCAGCCAGACAAGTTCCGCCAAACTTCCCCATCCTCCCGGCCCCTCCGGTCTCCGCAAGCAGCTTCCGCGAATTTTCCTCGGCAGTAGAAAATTACCCCGGCGAAGCTTCCAGGAAACTTCCAGCGTTGACGTGGAACCTTAAGTCGCCAAGAAAGAAACTTGGTCGAGCAAGGCAGCAAAACGTCGCTGTCCGCCTGCTTGGTTTGTTGACGATTAAATTCCAGGCTGTCCTCATCGTGCGCGGGCCCATTCGTGAGAATCCACTCTCTATATATAAGAGAACATTACACGATGTGCACACAGGCAGTTCGGCCAGCTTAGCTTCGAGAGCTCCGTCTTCATGTTGTAGCCGACTTCCTGGCTTCCTTCGTTCCAAGTCAAGGATCAAGTTACAGGCAAGAAAGCAAGCTAATGAAGGATCTCATTCGCGGCTGCTGCGGGCCTTCATGGTACGGTGGAGCTGATCGGGATCATCGAGAGCAGCAAGCAGTAGAGCAAGCAAGCAGATGCAGTTTGTTAGTTATATGAGCAGCTAGCTTTCAGTTCGTGGCAGGAGGTTTACATACAATGGCCTCAATCAGTCGTCGGATCAACTGCAGAGTACAACAGTGAAGCACTGGGGATTGTGATGTATATATGCCAACAAGGCTCGCTCTCGGCACGACAGGCACCGGATGTGAACCATTGGGCTTGTGATGTGCTGCAGCAAATAACATACTGGACATGGAAGATATCTGTGTTCACTGATCGATGTTCAGAGCTACGCCAAAAGGAACGAAGAAAGATTTTTTTTTTTGGAGACCTTTTCTCAGGTACATACATGTTCTAATTTTTTTATTTACAGAAGGTGACTTAGGTTTGGTTCAGGCTCTACAAGCATGGTTCCAGCCGGACTTTTTTTTTTAGAATTGGTTGAATTTCACTGTATGGTCCTTATAGAAAATACTATCTGGCCGCGTAGCGGTTGCTGCTTTGTTCCCTAGCAAACATGTGACACTTCTGCTGTTTTTACTAAAATTAATAGTCGTTGAATTAGCACCTTATTCTCAATAAGTACTCTTATACGAAGGGCCTGTATTATTCTTATTGGCAAAGTGCAAATTGCTACTACCTCTTTATCTTCTTTTTCCTTAGGCCACGTTTAATCCTGTTTGGTCGACCTTAGCACAAATCATTGCTCAGGAACTGTAGACTGCAGAAGCTTCCTTAAAATCTTAAGTATTAAATAGTTAGGAGGTCCTTTCACGTGAAATACTTGGCACTTTTTTTTTTAGATGCTTAGCTTGGTCGATAAGGAATGGAATCAGGAAAGAGCGTACCGTTTTCCCTTGTATTTTTTTTCCAGCCAGTTCAGACTAGAAACAAATCTTCTTTATCAGTGACAATGAACAAGTCATGTTTCTCAGTAATAGCTGAAAGCTCGAGAGAGAGACATTCAACATATCATTATAGTACAACAGTAAGCACAAGTGAAGTTTACACACATGAATACACATGCCTATGCATCTGAGATTGAACAAATCCATCGAGTTCCCGGACTCGATCGACAATATCCTCACAGAGATATGCTTATTTCCATCTTCTTTCACACCGAGCAGGAAATAAATGGGGAAAGGTTCTTTACTACGTACAGTATATAACAACGAGGAGATGACTGAACCGGGACGACGCTGGCTCACCATAAGCAGCAATCGGCATCTCAGTCAAAGCAACAACATACAACAACCTTGCATGGATTCAGAGTTGCTCAAGGGAGACTACAGCTTCGGGTTACACCCGCACCACGTTCACAAAGATCTCACAGCGCACAGATACCGTATGACATCACAGATTCACACAATAGTGGACGATTCACTCATAACTTATATACTAAAATTTCCTCTTCAAACTACGGCCTTGTTTGGATATACTCGAATTTATATCAATAATATGGATTAGAGTATAACTTGAACTAAATTCCATACCAACGACATACGTGAATTGAGATGAATTCCATAATATCTAAACAAACCCTGAACGATTTCTTCTTCCCGCAGCTTGGAAAAGTGCTCATATACTCAACACCTATGGCGCTAGCGGCATGAACATGATGATGGCATCAAGGAGAAGCAGAGCACATGTCATGGCAGCGAGGAGCCTCAAAACAACGACGGGCGACACCGGCGTCGCCCGCGCAGTCGCGGTTTGAAGGTAAACAAGGATCACACCCGTAAAGTAAGCTGTAGGGAGAAGGGCAAGGAGCGCGACGGCGGCGCTGTGCGGGGAGATGGCGAGAAGGTGATCAAGGACATGGAGGCCGGCGACCGCGAAGCAAAGCAGAAACACGGCCGCATCCAAGAGGGAAACCATTGTGTTTGTTCCGGAGTTTTGTGGCTTTGCGCAGAGCAAGATATGACTTGAGCTGGACACTCGATGGGGCGAAAGAATCCTAACGGAGCAAAGCTAAACAGCAGAGTAATTTTGGTGTAAAACAAGACAGGATGGGAGCAAGCAACTCGAATTTGTTGACAGGATTATAGGATCCCAACAAATCCGAGCAGAGACACCTCTCTTTTCTCACAACGGGTAGATCAAGGAGGAAGCCTGTGATTTTCGGCAAAATTCTAAAGTTAAAACACCTTCAGAACCTCCACCGGAGACCGTTCAGAGCCTCTACCTACCCTAATTGAGCAGCAGCACAAGGCCACTGCTACGAACCTGCTCGCCGGAGGGCCGCGCCAGCGCCACAACACGAGAAGAGAAACCGTTTGCTTTTTTTTGATGCAAAAATCGTTTGCGTTTGAGTACGGGGCTGAGGGGGGTGGCTGTGGCGTTTTAAAACGCTCGTAACGGGGCGGGTTGGCAAATCCTATAGGGTAATGGTATTTCGCCCGCAATCTGAGTACATACGGTACGGAGACGGGAATTCCTTCGAATCCGTTGTGCGTTCCCGGAAATTGCTCGACACGCAAGTTCCAGTTCCGGCACCTCCAGCGCGGGCCCAGCCGCAACCGCCGCCGCCCACTGGGCGGGCCTGATCGAGAGGGCCATCGGGCCAGCCGCAGGCCGCAGCAGGTGAAATCAACTACGTACTAAATAAAAATGCAAACAATATTAATTCATTATTACGAATTAAACCACCATATTTTGAAACATAACATTACTTTCGTTTCAATATTATTACTGATGATATATAATAGTGAAGTTTAGTTAAATGTAACATGGCTAATCTCATATTGATTTAATATATTGGTGAAGTTGTTTATTGAAATAATTTATAATCCCATTTACACCTGAACTATGAACGAAGTCTGATTTAGCCTCCTATTAGCTGACGTGAACTATGAACGAAGTCTGGTTTAGCCTCCTATTAGCTGTGACGTGGCGCTACATAGGATTGTTGACGCGTTATGTCAACAAACACAACATCAAAATCATCCTGTGTGAAAAAAAACGGTTTTAAAAGTTGAGAAGAGTTTAAAAGAACTGATTTCATAGATATGGAAGGAAAATCAAACTATCGTAATGATCGAGTGTCAAGTCCATTATAAAAAAAAATGGCAGCCCACAAGAGCATCTCCAATAGACTTTGTAAAATATATCATCTAAATCATTATTTAGAGAGTCATTTGAGTAAAAATCGTTTTGTATATCTTTAGACTCTCCGACAGCTTTTCTATATCTCATGTGCAATCTAGAGAGTCATTCTCGTCTTCTATATTTGGCGAGCGAAAAACACGAAATACAAGGTAGCTATATTTGCATAACCATTTAAGCCAGTCTCAATGGGAGTTTCATGGAGTTTCATGAGTATTAAATAGGCTGATGTGGTACACTATTTATAAAGAGAGATGATAAGAGTTTCATGAGAGTAGAGAGAGTTTCATCCCCATGAAACTATTCAACACTGTTTCCAACACATAGGAGCATTGGAAACCGGGACATGAAACTCCCATTAAGAATGACCTTAGAAAATCTTCTTCTATATTTGACGAGCGAAAAACACGGAATACAAGATAGCTATATTTGTATAACCATTTAGAAAAACTGTTGAAGTATGTTTTTTCAACAAAATCTATAATACTCATATTTAGAAAAAAGATAGAGAATCTCTTAGAGATGCTCTAAGCTGAAGTCCACAAGCCACAGGAGGATGCGGATGCGCAAATCGGAAAAAAAAAGTCCATAGACCCCAGGCGTGTTTGCCACTTTGATGAAAAATCCCGGCCAAGAGCGACAAGCTGAGTACGAACAGCTGTCATGTGATGTATTCCCCTTCCTTTTGGACGAAGGCAGGTAGGGACATACCCGATGTGAATGGTACCGAGAGCTACTGGTCGTATATACGGTATCAGCATATTCAACACATGCGGCGACCTCTTTATAGTACAATAATCATTGATACTGGTCGTAGGGATATTCCCCTAACTTTTAAAATCAGACAAAGTATTCCTTGTTTTCGTTTTGCCGACGTAGCAGTGTGACCCACCTATGATTTGGTGTTTCTTTTCTTTTATATATACAAAATATACTTTTTCCAATGAAGTCGTGTGGATATAATATTTATATTAAAATTATAGAGCTCAATCTACAACTTTACACCCTCTAAAACTATAATACCAGACGACATACCCCTCTTATAACTTTTAAAATCAAACAAAGTATCCTCTTGTTTTGTTTTTGTTTTTCTGACATGGAAGTGGGGCCACATATCATTTGGTCTTTCTTTTTTCTTATATATAAAAACACAAAACTTCTTTATATGAAGTCATCTAAATACCAATTTTATATCAAAGTTATAGAACTCAACACAATCTATAACTTTGTAGTTGATAATTTTTCTACTCCCTTTATCCCAAATTATAAGTTATTTTATTTTTTTAGAGTCGAAGCATCTCAAGTTTGATTAAAATTTTAGAGAAAATTTTGAAATAGTCCCTCCAAACTTTAGGTCATTCCAACTTTTTTTTAGAGTCAAAGCCCTCAAATATTCGTTTTAAGTTCTCTAATTTTGTAAGCATTTAATATGAACATTTAAGTTCTCTGCAGTTTCTGGATGACCTTGATTTGCCCGCCCAACGGCCCGACGCCGAGGGCGAGCACAATGGCCCGCGGAACAAGACCCGCACCCGCCATGGGAGATCGGAGATCGAAACCCAAAAGATTAGTCGATCGAGTAGTAGCAGCCCTTACGCTCTTGCTTTTGTTCCCTCTCCTCTGCGACCGCGACTCTTCCCTGTTGTGCTGGTGGCTACTGCTGTTGCGATGTGGGGTGTGGCCGCAGCTCATCGCCTCGTTTTTATAGTGGTCGGCTATAAAACGTGGCTCCACCTAGACAAGCATGTGGCAACGTGGCTCCACCTAAGGCATTGTTTGGATGCGGATGTATCAAGCTCAAACCACAAGGATTGGAGTAGATTGATGTGTATATTAATTCAAATACACTCCAATACATATGGTTTGATGAAAGATACATGCTCATCCAAACATTCCCTAAGACAAAACAATCTATTTTATAGAGCACAGTTTAAAAATTCAATACGCACGGGGTCTACGGACTTTGTCTAGATTAGATGGCAAACAGACAAGACATTTTTTTTAATTCCTCTCTAAAAAAGGATAGTGATTTGTTTACAAATTAAAACGCAGGTGAATCAAGCAAAGACTTTTTTTTCGGATATCATCCAATGGCGGTTATAAACAACAACAAATAGTAGGTTGGTTAACAAAGAATTATTATTGGTTCAACTATAATATAAGATTCTTGTACTGCAACGATTTAATTATTATAGTCTATGAGCCTGTTCGCTTGGCTGTTTTTGGATAATAAGCCACGGTTGATACTGTTTTAGCTATTCTGTGAAACAAAATATTGTTTCGGTGACTGATAAGCCAAGCGAACAGGGCCTAGAGCTTGATGAATCATCGAAAGATTATTTTTACTTGTACTATTACTGCTAGTAGTACAATCTAAGACGATCAAAACGGGGCCTGGTAAGTTTGGCAGCTCGATCTTCTTCTCACAGCGCTATACAGCAGTACTACTCACAAATGTCCAATCAAATTACAAACGACACATTTTCACCTGTCAACGGGATGGGTTTTGACGAGAAGCAAGGATTAAAAGTAAGATTGGGGTGCATCTTCGTTCTGTCAACTTAACAGTTTTTTTTTTGAGCTTTCACACACGTGACGTGGACTGTTATCAATTAATTACCCTTTGATTTGAATAGTGTGCTGGACTGCTACAGATCAGCTCGCGGGGCCATGGCGGCCGACTCGCTTCGCCGGATTGGCGTATAATAGCCAACCACCCGCAGCTCGTGGCTGTCACTGTGGGGACAGTGGCGGAACCAGCGGAACGAGAAAAGGGGGGGCCGGTTCCAGCTAGATAAAATACAAGAGCGACAAAGTGTGTGTGTATATATATATATATATATACACAACACACTGACGGATGGGCGGGGGCACGACCCTGCTCGCCCCCCTAGTTCCGTCAGTGGTGGGGGACCGAGGACTAGTCCATGATGAATTGAGCAGAAAAGCTCAGGAAGAGCGCGACCGGCGGCACATAGGACAACAAGATTGACACCGACCAGCTTTATACTATGTACTCCCTCCGTCCCTAAATAGATGTTATTATCGCTTCCTGAGAAGTCAACATTTTTAAAATACCGGTAATTATATATTAAAATATAAATAATTATGCTAAGTAACTAATATCATTGGTCATTGGAAAGATCTTTAAATCTAATTTTTTATAATAAATTTATTTAGAGATATAAATGTTGTATGTATTTTTTATAAATTTAGTTAAAGTTGAGATGATGAAGTTTAACCTGCACGCATTCTATAATTATCTCTCTTTTTGAGACGGAGGGAGTACGTAGATAGTTGTGCGTAATCACGGTCGTTTGCAGCAGATTCTTGGTTGGTGGACATGCATGCCCGCTACTAGGCCACAGGCACCACATGTTTGGAATCCCGTGTTGACAAATTGAACTTACACAGGCCACTGTCCACGGCCGCCCCCACCGCATATGGACGTCAAGTCTGGACTGGAGAGAAGAAACCTTTGCTTGCTGCTTGCTGCTTGCTGCCGCGTGACCGGACTGGTTGCACTTTCACAGTACGTTGTGGTGGACTGGTGGTGGTCATTCGACAATCGCCATGCTGCAGTTCCAGAGAACAGCAACAACTCAATCGATCGAATTGGCCCACGGCCCACGGGCCTTTGCCTTGCCCGAAGAAAAACGTGCAGTCCACGACCATTTGAGCGATCGATGTGAAATAAGGAGACAACCAGTTAACATGTATTGTCATCAGTGCGTGGAAGGAAGAAGATAGGCCTGTACGTGCTCCGCGGCTCCGCCAATGCAACGACACCCAGACGGCCAGCCCAAACCCTGCAGGTAGCTTCCAGGAAGTTTCCTTGAGAGTAGAAAGTACCCCGCGGAAGCTTCCTGGAAACTTCCGGCGCTGACAGTCTCCAAGAGAAAGAAACTTCGTCGAGGCACCGAAAGTCTCCCCGTCTGCTTTGATTCTTCGCCGATTTCCTGCCTATCTTCCCGTCTCCGTCCCCATATATTCGCCAAAGTGACCATGTCCGGACCTAACCACATGCTTTGGCCATCTCTATATATCTTGTTGTGGTTCGTTCGCTGGATGCAGCTGCAGCGAGCCCGCTGCTGCTACGTTTCGGCCAGCTTCGAGAGCTCCGGATCTCATATATATCCGCAACGCAGTCGCAGCAAATGGGGTAGCTACAGGTAACTAACTGGCTTCATGGCTACAGATGTTTATCTATGTTCATGAGATCGGCGGGCTGAACTCATCGGGGGATCGAGCGCGTGAGCATTGGACAACAAGCTACAGCATGCATGCAGCTTATTTGTAAGGATCGGAGCCGCTTATTGGAAAGTCTGCTTCTTCTTCCAGTTCCATCTAGCTGCTTCACAATGGCCTTATCAATCAATCGTCGTTAGAGCAACAACAGAGCATACGGAAAAAGGAGCAGCAGGTAGCTAGCATGGGTATTCTGGATGGCTGAGCCTGGAGGACCTGGGAAAGGCACAACAATAAGAACAAGTTAAAGGATCCGATCGTGTCTCGGCGGTTGTGACTTGTGATGTAGACGTACTGGACATGGAAGATGACTGTTCGCTGATGTCCCTTCAGTGCTGCACCAAAAGGAAGGAGCAAGGCGTCAAGTACCAGAGCATATATAGATCTAAGGTAGTACATATCATGCTCTCTTTTTACTCTCGATTTCTCAGAATAAGTACACAATCTCGCACTTCGAGCAATTAAACAATCTTAAATTTGATAACATATATAAAAGTATCAATATTTATGATACCAAATAAACATATCGTACTTTTCAATATTTTTATCATATAAACTTATTTAAAAGATACACTTCATCCATACATAAATCGGGGTCTTTTGAGCAAAATTGCAATTTCTAAGAGTTCACGATGTCTAATGTGGCCCCTCCTAGTTTTTCTCAAGGTGTCACGCGTGCGAGACACCTCTTATGTCATGCGGAGTAATAACTCTGCCAGTCTCCCATCATCTTAAAGTATACACTCCCTTTGCTATGCTACTTTTAGCTTATTTCAGCTTATTCCCTCCTACAAAACACTATTGAATCAGCCGAAATTAATTGACTTTTAAACAGAGCCAACACCAGTGCGCAAGTCGCTACACAACCCCACGCTACTGCATCACGACGCGCGTCGAGTTGTTCCACGACGCTCTATTGTCGAAGTGGATCAACTTGATGCCGTGGATTATGCCCTGCTGCAGCTGGCTTCAACTGACGCTCTAACAAGTTTCAATCTGACAAGGTGGATCGTAAAAGATCCAGTTTGCTAACGGACATGAGATAAGGTCGTTTTGAGTAGGGGTGCAAACGAGTAGTATTTATACTACTTCTTCAAATTTTTTGAAAAGTAGTACAAATATTTGAACTAAAGAGGTTTGAAGGTGCACCTAAAGATTACCCCTTTGCACCCTTAGTTTTGATGATGTTAATGGAGGTTTACTCTAAACTCAACAATCGCATCCATTTAGGCACCGTTTGATCCCCCACTCTAAATTTTACAACTAAAACTCTAAATATGTGGTCTAAAATTAGACCTAAGATTTAGTTTACCTCACATTAAAGTTTTAGACATAAAAAATAAACTAAAGTGTTCTAAAGTTTAGAAGTAGAAATCAAAATAGGCTTTTAATACAAAGCGCCAATCAATGGTAACATGGGTTCCTTTAGCCCTCCCTTAGTCATCGCACATATGGCTCAAATGACACAGATATTTAAACGGAGCAAGAGTAAATGATAATACTATTTTGTATAAATTTAGTTAAACTTGATATTAGTTAATTTCTTGAAACGTGAAATATGCAACTATTTTGAAATAGAGGGAGTAATTACACAAGGTGAGTGATCTTGATCTTTTGGTTCAGCCTAGAAGCATTTCTCCTTTGCCGAACTTAGAGTTTCACTGTCTGGCCGGCTTCATCAATTTCTAGAAGCGTTCTTCCATACCCGAACTTATTCAATGTCTGGCGGATCGCTTCTAGAAGCGTTGTTCCATAGTCAGACTTCAACTTGGCTGTCTCGCCGCGTAGCGGCGGCTGCTATTGCCTTTTTGACTCTTCAAAGTTGTTATTAGCAATCGGTTAATCGTCGACATTTTCAGGTATATGAAGACGGGTAACTTGCCGACTTATCTTATATATGAACAGTTTCTTCGCTTGGCTTATCAGCCGGCTTATCAGTCATCGAAACAGTGTTTTTATCTCACTAAAAACAACAGTCAAAACAGCATCGGTCGCGGCTTATCAGCCAAAATATGGCCAAGCGAACAGGCCAGAAATTTATTATTATTGATACAAATTACTAGTACCTCTGTTTCTTCTTTTTTTTTCAAGCCACACTTAATCCTGTTTGGCCGAACTTTAGTCCCAAGCATTGCTCAGGAACTGCAAATTGCAGAAGCTTCGTTGAATAAATAAAATAATTAGGGCAGCTTTTTTTTTGTCAATGTGGCGTGGAGATGTGTTTGGTTGAGCTGTGTTTTCTGAAAAACAAAACCATGGGATTTATTTTGAAAAAATTATTGTGACTTAAATGATTTTGAAGAAATTCAAATTCCTATGGCTAGACAACTGTAGCTTTTTGTAAAAATAACGGTCAACAGGTCCCACCTGTGAATATCTCTCCGACGTCTTCTCCAACGTGTGTATGAGGCCGTGCCCAACGCACCAGGGTGGCGTGCTATCCCATATGCCACGTCACATCTAGCAGTCCAGATCACATAGTTTGATAGCTTCTCATAGTATCAGGTATGTTTGCAGAAACTGCGTTCTACATAAAAGATGAAGCCATTGGTTAGAGCAAACATTATGGCGAGAAAGCATTCTACTATGACATCATTGGGGATAGAAAAACAACCTGCACTTACAGATAACTGATATGGCCTAGGACAACAGAAATTATAGCCTGCATTGAGAGAATAAAAAATCTTAGTTGCCTTAGTTTACGTGGCCTAGTACTTTTTGGTGAGGCTAATACACATGACTGTCCGTGTTGGGCGTGCCCTGAGGAGGTCCGTCACCATAGGGTGGGAGGCAAGCCCGCCAGATTTGGGGGTGGGTGGAGACCTCGTCGCTGAAGGAGCTTCGGGGAGGGGCTACGATGCTGCTCTAGGAAGGGACCACGCGCTTCGAGAAGGGCCCATGCCCACCACGCCAAAGATGGAGTTGGGGGCAGTGTCTGCCAAATCCGAAGTAGGAAGATGTGCATCGCCGACGAGTAGAAGACGGACAAGGAAGAGCTTGTGGCCTATAGGTTCTTCAGCGAGGGGCCTGGAGCCCACCTATGGTGGTGCCGCGCAGGACGTAGCCCTTGCCCGTGGTAGAGCACATGCGGCATGGGCATCGGAGGAAGATGTTGGAAAGGAGCTTGTGACGTTGGCCGACCATGGAGGGGAAGAAACACCGTGGGAGGAAGTCGTCGAAAGGATCTCACGCATGGCAAATGGAGGTGGGTAAGAAGCTCTTGTGGTGACCCTGTTTCTCACGTGCACAGATGGGAGAGACATCGGGAAAGAACGAAACGGTAGGCAACATGACTAGTGAAGTGGGTAATTTCGTGGTCAAAAAATAAGTGAAAGGAGAGAGAGAGGTCCTCTTAGATTTATATTACGAGAAAAGCTGTTTATGGTCTAATGCATTTATGATTAGATTTTTTGATTGGCTTTTGGTTTTTTACTCTGTTTATTTACAAGCTATTAAATTAGCTTATGTTGATTTATGGCTGTTTTATTTTGAGAGAGAAAATTGTTTTATGATTATTTATACTGATTAAAACCGGCTGAATAACACAAACCAAGAGTCTTACGCACACGTTAGAAAGTCCAACCAAAAAGCTAAGACGTGGGTCTGACAGAGCAAGGACCCACATGCGAGGAACTAGTTGCCGTGATTTTAGTGTCATAGAAACCACATCGCTGAACAGTCTCCAGTGGGCCACTCAAAGATGGTTAGCTTCATCGATAAGGAATGAAATCAGGAAAGAGCATACCACTTTCCCCTGTATTTTCCAGCCATTTGATTCCTAGAAATAATTCTTGTTTACCGGTGAGAATGCATAGTTATGTGCACATTTCGACGAAAGCAGACTTTGCAATCACCGGCAGATATAGAGAATTTTCTTCTTTTATATCATCGTCTCAGTTTCTGGAATCACAACGGTGTTCAAAAGGTACCAAAGGTCGTTATCGAGAGATAGAAAAAGAAATAGGAATTCATAATTCCTTTATTTGAGTGCACATGTTTAGATCGAGGACCAGAGGTGTCACATCATATATTTAGATACTAATGAGAAGAACCAAATATAAACTAATTATAAAATTAATTATAACAATCGTTACTTGTTTGTGAGACGAATATATTAAATCTAATTAATTCATCATCAATACATGTTTACCGTAGCATCATATTATCAAATTATGAACTGATTTAGCTTAATAAATTCATATTGTAAATTAATCTATCAATTGATTTTGTAATTAATCTATATCTAAATTAGTATCAAACTTGCGATGTAAACTTTTTAAGAGTGAGGGACGTAGGGAACCACCTCGCCTCTGCCGGCCGTCCCCACCGATCACGGCCTCCTCCGTCGTCACCGCCGCCGCCTGCTCCGGGGCCGCTCCAGCAGCCGCAGGAGGCCGCGACGCGACGCCGCGCCGCCGTCCGGGGAGGAGCCGTACAAGCTCGTCTCCACGTCCGGCACCGCCTTCAGCAGCGGTGCTGGTGGCCGGGACTAGGTCTTCTCTCCGGTTCCCAATCCGCCGCAAATCGGTGCCCCGCGAGCCAGCGACCCCTCAGATCCGCCGGTCCCGTACCACTTCTCGCACCCCCACTTCCAGATCCCTTCCTCCACTCGTTCCCCACTGGTGTCTTGGGCAGCGACGGCATCCCAACATAGCCGCACCTCCACCCGCTGAACTTAATTCGACAAGTATTGGTTATTGCTTAATTCTTAGCACTGTTTTGCATAGCTCATGAACTTAATTTGTCTAATTTATAACCATATTATTGCTTAATTCCTAACACTAATGTGCAATGTTGTTCTCTGCCGGTGCCTATGACATTGCAGCTCTCAAGTACTGGGGTCCTGAGACTCTGCTCAACTTCCCTGTAAGTCCCCCTCCTGTACTGCTATGGGAGGTTTTGATGCAACAAGGCCTGCTTGCTCACTCAATGAACACAGTGCTGTAGTTATAGAATACAACGTGCTCTGACTTTATCTAGCCTTTTGAGTTTTTCCTTTTTTTGAACTCGTTCATAGCATAAATTGGCTATTTTCTGCGCTCTTCTGGGTACTTTTGTCCGCATAGCTCTGACTGTTTATGCTACTGATGCATTCTAAATGAACCATCTAGAATAGTAGCATGTAGCATATCACCCATATTTATGATAAGTCATAGTGAGGTGAGATATTTTCTAACTGAGTAGGGCATACTTGATCTTGCAATGCTAGAAGATTATTTTATAAATTTACTTGGAAGGAAAGGCAGTTGTCAACATCATAATATATGATATCTACCTGAACAGCAATGTTGCAGCAGGAAGATTGTTTGGGATACCAATACGTTTGATTCATTCACATGCATTTGTGAGCTCCTTCATGGTTAGTGGTGACTTCTTGTTATTCCAATCTTGCTTTGTGAATGATTAATTTATTCCAATCTTACCTTATCAGCTAAGGTAAGTGCCTGTGGAAAAAGAGTCTTTTTCTGGATATCGTTAAAAAAATAAAATTTCTCCTGAGTTTGCTTTGGATACTTCTATACGGTGTTTTGAAGTTGCTGTTCTACTATGTTTGGTCGTTCTCTTGTGTTCTGTCAGTTTGTCATGCCTGTGACTGAGATTGTGCACGGCAAGTTTAACTCTACTACCATGCCTGGAAAAGTACCCTACACAAAGTTTCTTTATGATAGTAGATGTTTCAGAAGAACTACTCAGCAGTAATGATATTGAGTAGTGATGTTTACACTCGTCTTTTTTATGCCTACTTTGCTTTACTATATGCTGTGATATGATCATTCCTACCTGAGTCTTCTTTAATCTACCCAATAGAAGAATTATTATGAAAAAGATCGAATTCCTAGTAATACTTCTATTGGGTTGATTAAATTGTCTCATTTCTTAGTTTTATGTACTGCACACCAAGTGTACAACTCATTGTTGGTCTGTGGCAACTCTGCTAGTGCGTAAGCTATTAAATATTTAAATATTCAAATTGCATCTTGAAATGTTGATAACTACTCTGCTAGTGCTTAGACGGTTAAATTCTATACTGCATATATTTAACTCCATGATGTGCGCAACTGCTTGCTAATATGATGGTTCCAAATATTTGATGATTGAATTGTTGGTTGGCATTATGTGTGATGTTAAAATTATAAAGAAATCTCTGTTCTTGTTTTGCTTTCTGTCAATTTTGATTTGATCGAGTATCTATATTTTTGGTCAACTGAAGAATCTATTCCTCCCTGGTCCTTGCAGTTTCTAGTAGAGTAAGGGTTGATGTAAGGCTTAGGCCTAGGAATGCAGAAGAGTTGGCAGCAGATGCAGATTTCAGTGATAGTGTTGAACTTCAGCCAGAGTTGTAGCTTGGTTTCTCTTTAGCATGCTGTGACATTTTTTTTTGTTGTCTAACGTGATGAAAATTTGTTATGAAGCTCAAAAGGTTAAAGCTTCGTAAAAATAATTGGGAGTCAGAAACATACGAATTCGATGAAGTGCTCACAGAGTTATCTTCACAAAAGCGAGTGTATGAAGTTGTTGCGAAACCAGTTGTGGAGGTATATGAATCTCAAGCTCTTATCGCAACTTTTGGAGTTAATTATTTTGACCTTTCTGTTTTTTTCTCATTTCAAGGCATTCATAATTGGTTATATGATTCATTTACTGAATATTACATATGATGTAACCACACGACTTTGCATATTGAATGTGGCATGCGCACGGTCGAGGAGCTGGGTGCCCTGCGGGAAGTGCAGGATGGTGGCCTTAGATTTTGGTTTCCCCTGTATTACTAGACTGCTTTGTTTTGGTTTTGTTGCTACTGATGCTGACTGCCTTCATGGATTGATTTGGGCTGTGCAGCGACTAGAGTTCTAGGAGGAATCGGTTCTCATGAGGACAACTGAAGCAGGCAGCCTGCTGCTGCTGCTCATCTCATTCTTGGGTGGTGTGAGTGGTTGGTGACAATTGCTTTTCCTTTTTTGTTATTCTTATTGTTTTTTCAAGAAACGATATGCTTTCTATTTCTAGCAGTTTGCCAGTTCATAATTAAATTTGGACAAATAATAGACACAGAATTGAAAGAGTATGCATGTTTACCTGCTGATTATTGCGACAGCTACAGTGTATTGACATGAACTATTTGGATGCTATTGCGCTAGAGCTTAAGAGTTGATTAAATGCCAAACTATCAATCATGAACTTAATTCTTAACACTGTTTTGCATAGCTCATGAACTTAATTTGCCTAATTTATAACCATATTATTGCTTAATTCCTAACACTAATGTGCAATGTTGTTCTCTGTCGGTGCCTATGACCTTGCAGCTCTAAGTACTGGGGTCCTGAGACTGCTCAACTTCCCTGTAAGTCCCCCTCCTGTACTGCTCCTCTGCTTGCTTGTCCAAGGAACACAAACACTGTGAGCTTGGCCCTGCTTGCTAGTACTCTGTCCCTGAAAAACTGTCTGTTCCTTATATTTACATAAAAAGGCAAGAATTGGCATTGTTTGCACCCAAAATAAGTTAGTGTTCTGTTCCCATTTACCCATTTAATAATTTTCAGTTAGATAACTTTCTGATAGATGTTGCCGCTTCTTACGGCAATTCAAACATTTGATCAGTGTAAAAGAGAATTCAGATTTTATTTGCACGTAGAATATCAGGTTTTGATATATTTGAATGTGATGCACTATGTTTTTGTTGTGAAACTGACAATTCTTGGGTGGATGTTGCTGCAACTTGTGGTAAATATGGCCATTCAAATATGTGACCTGTGAAGGCACCCAGGGACTTCAAACTTGTATATTGAAGTCCTTCATATACATAATAATAAATTCAGCTTTTACATATAGTATCTAAAGTTTTGATTTATACACTGAAACTTCTAATTTGTTCTGACTGCTCTTGTATGTTGTGTACATTTGAAATATGCATAGATAGAATTTGAATATTCTACAAATTTTATCTTATTCTTTTTTAGGAACAAATTTTATCTTATTCTAGTAGACCTTTTTGTTCATATAAATGTCGTGCAACATTCTTTCAGTTCAGGCATCCGACCTTGTTTTTCAACATTTTCCTTTGGTATGTACCTTAAATGGTAAATGGTTGTAGATTTTGTATGTTTTTTAGTGTCAAATCTACATACTTGGGTGCAGATAAGACATGGAATATTGAATTCGGGTTGCATTCATTAGTTTTTCATGCTTACAGTTCTGTGTATCACCATGTTTGTTTATCACAATGTGATGGCCTTTTGACCAGTAAGAATAGGCTAAATTACTTATTTAAGAAGACATTGTTGCCTAATGGATAACACTTAAATTGCCTAAGGAAATGCAATCCACTACAACATTATCTGCTCATCACCAATAGAGGCTCCAAGAATATTCTCTATCCTTGTTTTTTCAAGCGATAGCTTGCTTTCAGATACAGTAGGCATGGAATCCTATTGGTTTGGTAGTTGTTGAGTGCAAATATTAGTCAGTTGTATCTATTGGTTCTTGAAACATTGGATCTAGGAAATCATAGTTAAATTCTGGTGGACCATTATTCAAGTCTATGATGCTTGTGCTATTGTTCGCCTACAATGAAAAAACAATGTGTTAGTGTAGTGATTTTTGTTTTTAACACAAGGCATCAAGAACAATACTGATTTGTGCAACATAGGCACCTCAATTAAGCAATAGTACTGCTACTTTCAGACAATAATTGTCTTCTAATTAGGCAATATAAGGTTTTTATTTTTTAACATATGTATCATTTTTTATCTCCATCCATCAATGACACATGTTGTCTTCATTTTTAACATTCAGGATGCATGTCATGTACAGAGAAACAAGACGCAAGCCATGTACAAAGAAGATACAGAAATGTGTGATTTTTTCTTGGGACTGGATGTATAATGTCGTGCTCTAGAAAATTGCAAATGCAAATGTGTTCTTTTCTTAGATGTGTTTTTATCTCAATACATTGTCAGTATACATACAATCTCTAAAAGCATATGTTTGGGCCTGATTTGTCTATTTTTCCATAAACCGTGGCCTGTTTTTGGGGGCTGAGCTGTGCAAGCCGGCGGGAAATTTTCTTCCGTGCACTAACAAAGCTAGCGTGATTAGCAACTTGCCGAAAAAGTAATATAGTAATGTATTTTTTACCAAAAATGGTAAGGCCCGAATTCAATATTCCATGTCTTATCTGCACCCAAATTATAAATCTAGAAAAACTAAAACGCCTTATAATTCGAAACGAATGAATATTATTTTGTCAAAGGTATAACATACAATAAACTTGCTATGGAACATGAGTTTTTTCTGTTTTCTACATTTTTCCTATGAAAATTCTGCATAAACCATATGGAATTCATGCGTTCCGACTTCCGAAAAGATGCCAACCATTGATTACTGAAGCCTTGAAAACCCGATTACTTTTTAAAAAAGAAATAAAATAAAAAACTATTGCAAAGAAGTTATCTGAACCCCGCACCAGCAGATGGCCCAATCATGAGATTGGGCTTGGAACGTTTAGTAGTAGGAAGAAGAGAAACGTGTGAATGAAACAGATAAAAATAAGGTATATCTTCTGTAAAAAAAAAGGTATATCTAGAACATAAATAGATTCTAGCTACTATAGTTCAAGGGAAAAATAGGATCAAAAGGAAACATTTAATGGAAAAATCGTGTGTTGAGAAGGAAGCAAAATAACCAGCGGAATAATGAAGAACAGAACCGGCACATGATCTATGCAGCACTTTGACGACATGGATTCCTAATTGCTGCTGCTGGTGGTGTACACAATTAAGTAGAAAAATAAGCATCACAAAACACAGACATATGTACGCGACCTTGGGTTCTAATAACGTCAGAGCCAGAGCCACCCGATGTCGTCGGCGCCGCCGATCAGTAGCCGTGGGCACGGAGCCGCAGCACGGCACCCGCAAGCAGAACCGACGCCGTCGCCGCTGCCAGCGTCGCGTTCGCGAGGCGGTCCAGGAGACGACTCCGCCAGGCCGCCGCCGCAGCGTCCGCTCCGCGAACGTGGGCGAACAGGAGCAGCGACGTGAGGCCGAAGGTGGCCAGCACGGCCGGCAGCAAAGCAGCCGCGGCGAGCCCCGGGAACGAGGCGCTCCTCCTTGAGGCCTGGATCATCTTGCTGGCCTCTGGTTCTGAAAGGGCGTCGAGGCACCAGAAGGCGGCTGCGTAGCCGAAGACGATGGTGAGCGTGACGTGGGAGACCATGGCAATGGCGCAGGGGTCGATTCTCTTTTGGATTGGTTGAATGGAAACAGTAGTTTGGGACAGAGTGATAGATCTTTTTCGTTTGCCTATCCACTGCGAGTGCCAGATGGGGCTGTTTATAGGAGAGCGGACGGCCAGGATTACTCTACGTGATTGGGCAGGGGGAGCTTTCAAAGGAAAAGAGGCGTGGACCAACCAAAGCTCGTTGGCTCGTGGACTCGTCTCATTTGGAGCACACTCGCCGATTCTTGCTTGCGTGTGTGTGTGACACAGTGATGACAGTGAGAGAGCGCGCGCGAAATGAGTGGAGGACAACTGGACAGTGTGAAAAGCGAACCGCGACCATGAAACGCGGGGGATGTTGCCGCCACAAAATATCTTTGTGCGAAGGCAGCGAATCTAGAGGCCCAGAGCTTGGCATGCGCCCAGCGCCCTCCTCCGACCGTGCAAACAGTAGGCCTACGCGCTTGTGAAATGGAGTGGAAATGGAACAAAGGAACTTTATTTTATCTATTTGTGGCGTGTGGCACTAATTATTTTATCCATTTCTGGCGTGTGGCATAAAAAAAATATGGTGACGGTTCCTTCCTTGTCTCTGAGTCCTTGGCCCCACAACCCACATTTTCCGAGATAAGATAGGAGTATACCGGTAAATACAGGTACAGATCAGTTCCCTTTTTTTTCAAGAAGAAACGGCTTGCAATTGCCACCGATTCATGTGCTGGTCCTGCCTTTAATACACTAATGATTTCATGCCACTAGTGTAGTTCCCTCATCTAGCAGTGTCATTTCAAAATCAAATTGTCGATGTAATCATCAAGAAACTTTGGAGACTCAAAACATCTTAAATTTGATTAAAATTGTAGAAAAAGTTATAAAGATTTATGACATCACATAGACATATTATAAAAATATAATGATACTTAGTTGACATCTTAAATATTATTATATTATCATATAAATTTAGTCAAACTTAAAATATTTTGACTCTCCAAGATTCTTTGAATGAATTATAATTTAGGATGGAGGGAGTAATAATTTATTTAAACTATAACTATAAAAGCAGTATACCTAAAATTATAAATAAAAATATGAATGTTTAAATTTAAATCTAAACACAAATTTGGTCTGAATTTATGATAGTCGATCACAACATAATCGGTAACATGTTTGCTAATCAAATAACATAATCATGAAAAATAAAGTTGAACAAGACAATTAGTTTACGCCATGTCATGCCCACAAATGCTCCACAAGATTGTTTCAGAGTTTCTTATGTCCTTCTTTATCTTCAATCTCCTATCCTGAGAAACTCAGACATCACATTTGGATTGCGGCGTTGGTATTTTAACTGCCTCAACTCCTCACCCCCATCTTGATCATATCCCCAAACATTATCACCATCTCTCTCATTCTCAGTTATCATATTATGCAAGACCACACATGCTGTCAATATGTGACATAAAATATTCTTGCCCCAAAATCTTGTAGGACCATGCGGCTGCCTCGAATGGAGTGCAGTGGGGAAGATAGCAGGAGCGGACAGAGCCGATCTTCCTCAGCGCTTGTCTTCCTCAGTAGATTCGGCGGCACGTGTGTACGAGCGGTTAGGAGCGCGTGAGAAACCGACGGGGAGGGTCCGTTAGTGTGGTGTAGGTACGCGAGAAGGGGACAGGGGAGCATGGTGCTGGCGTCATGAGTGTTGGACGAGTTCGCGCCATTGTGGAGTCGCAGGGGCTAAGAGATGGACTATGCGTCATCGAGGAGTCGCAGGGGCCATGCGAGTACGCACCGCCGGGGCTGCAATCCCTAGCGGCGCACGGTGGGAAAATTGGGCAGTGAGCCAGGGGGAGGGGTGACCGAGGGTACACTTCATGTGTGCGGGAAAAATCAATCAGAAACTACCGTTTTTGGGCTAGATCAAGAGCCCACGGGAATGGTGTCTGGAGGATAGCTTTTGGTGTTTAGGACACTCACAGTGCAAGACTCTATCATAGAGTCCAAGATTATATATTACCATTTATTTATGATATTTTGCTGATGTGACGGTATATTTATTGAAGAGAGAGGGTGAAAAAACAAGACTCCAAGTCTTATTTAGATTCTAAGTCCACAATATTCGAGGTAATAAATAGGTTTAGACTCTATGATAGAGTCTGCATTTTGAGTGCCCTTAACCATATTTTGGGGATCGAGTAGAGATCTTGCTAGAGCATATTTTTTTGTGTGCAAAACACCTGCCAAATGATGCTAAAAAAGTTCTTAACAGCTTCTCCAGCATCCCTTAAATGAATGGCACCATTTGATGTGCCTGCTAATAACATGCCATTTGAACATTCACTGAAACTTTCCATTGCTTAAATAAATTGTCTCTTGCCATAATCTCTCTGCATCATACATCACCATCCGTCCGTCTCAGTTCCTACACATTCACTATCAAAACATGTTTAAATGTAGAGATAACACTAAACTCCACCGCAAAATTTGACGGCTTGATTCTTCTCACCTCCCTAATCATCAAAGATCTTACCAAAACCTTATAGGTGCACAAAAACACACCACAGATGGAATCATGGAGCGAACTAATCAGTCAATTAGAACTTGGCCAGCTGTTGATTAGTGAGAGTGCAGTGCTTGCACGACTGCGCTGCTTTGTTCTCGTCTCCCATGTCGATCAAGTCTAGAAAGAAATTATAAAAAAAATCTAGAAAAAGAAGAGTGCACGGGCAGTGGGGATGACGCCCGCGAAGTCAACAGCTAGCTAGCATTAACTGCTGACACTTTCCTTTATTCCATTCGCATATTTGGTAATTCACTGTTTAGTTATGTAAACTTTTAGAATTTTGACACTATAACACTTTTGACTTTATTTAATAATTATTGTCCAACTATGAAGTAACTCGACTCAAAAGATTCGTACCGTATATTACAAATAAACTATGTTATATTTTTTTATCTATAATTAATACTCCATGTATGCGTTCAAAGATTCGATATAATGGAGAATCTTGTAAAGTTTTGGAATTTTAAAGGAAACTAAAACAGAAGGACAGTTGAGAACTCACCGTACAGCCACGTAAGACCTTGTTTGGATGTACATGTATCTCCCTCAAGCTACATGGGTTGGAGTGTATTTGAATTAATATACACTCTAATCCACTCTAAATTCATGTGGTTTGAGGTCAATACATACGCATCCAAACACGGCCTAATGTGGATACGACTCATATCGTGGTGTCTTGACAGATGAGTTTTCCATCCTCGAACCTCCTTCCCTCTTGTATAAACACTCCTACCTCTTTTTTTTTATAAGCCATATAAAATCCTGCTTGGCCGTACTTTCGTCCTAACATTGCAGAAGCTTCTTGGATTCCTGGGCCCTTTTTTTCTACTGACACATGGGCCTGACAGAGCAAGGACCCACATACCGATAACTAGTTACCGTGATTTTAATTTAACGTCGATAGGAACCATCGCTAAAATCCAGCGGGCCACCCAAACTCCCAAAGATGCTTAGCTTCTTCATCGATAAGGGTATGTTTGATTAGGGGTCACTAAATTAAACTTTAGTCACTTTAATCCCTAAAATGTTAAATACCTTGACTAAAGTTTAGGGGTTTTTAGTCACAAAAAAGTAGTTAAAGTGACTAAAGTGTACATGAGACATGTGTTTTATTGTGTGGAACCAAACTTTAGGAACCACTAAACTTTAGTGGGTTAAACCAAACAGACCAGTAATGAAATCAGGGAGAAGAACATACCATTTACACCTTTTTTTTAAGCCGTTTGATTCCTAGCTAGAAACAATTCTTCTTTACAAATGAGGATGCAGCTATGTTTTTTTCTCCGTAGTAACTTGAAGTACATGCTGGTTCAGTGCACTCCGTTATGCTCTGCAGCGATGATTATCTGGGTGGCAAGAACCAAGTGCCCGAAAGAGACACTCAACATAATTATAAGTAGATATTTTTTTAAAAAAAAACATATCAGTAGAGTACAACTCAGTAAGTACAAGTGAAGTTTACACACATGAATTGAATTACATAAATATTATGCACATACATGCATCGGAGATTGGACAAATATCGACAATGTCCTCACAGACGTACAGATGCTTATTTTCATCTTCTTTCACACAATCACACCGAGAAAGAAATGAGGAAAATGATCCATACTATACATGCCGAGATGACTTAATCAGGACTCACACTACAGGTTCGGTAAACCACATCGTGACCCACACCTTATTTTTGCATAGAGATCTCACAAGCACATAAGTACTTTATCACATCACACTATAGATTGGATTCACTCATAACGTGAAAATACTAAAATTTTCTCTCCAAAGTAAACGATCTCTTCTTCCCGCAGCTTGACAGAGTGCTCAGATACTGAGCAGCCAAGGCGCGAGCGGCATGATGATGGCAGCAAGGAGAAGCAGGACACATGCCGTGGCGGTGAGCAGCCTCAAAGCAACGGGCGACACCCGCGCCATCGCGGTTTGGAGGTAAACAAGGGTGACACCAGTGAAGTAGTAAGCCGTAGGAAGGGCAAGGAGCACGACGGCACTCGCCGGCGGGTTGCGCGGGGAGATGGCGAGAAGGTAATCAAGGACGTGGAGGCCGGCGACGGTGAAGCAGAGCAGAGACGTGGTCACATCCAAGAGGGAAACCATTGCGTTGGACAACTGTTTGTTTAGCCAAAGAATCGGAACAGAGTAATTATGGTCAAGATGGGAGCAAGCAAATGGGATTTGTTGAGAGCATCCAACAGAACAAGGAGGTGCAACTCAGAACGGCGGTAGATCAAGGAGGAGGAAGGCCGTGATTTCCGGCAAGTTGTGAAGTTATAAAACACCTTCGGAACCTTCGCCGCCGGAGCGGAGACAGATGAAAAAGGAAGAAACAGCGTAATAAAGAAAGAGAGGTTTCTGGTATGTAGCACAGTAGCAGGACGCATGGGATCCTGCTACGCTTCCTGCTGAAGAAGTAGCCGTAGGAAATCAGGCGAAGAAACGAGGAGAAATCAGTAGTGGGTGTGCAGTAGTATGTGGAGAATGGCTAAACTGCAGAGACACTTGGAGTAAGGAAACACTTCACGGTTGACGATTTTATATACAGCGCTCATAACGGGGCGGGTTAGCAACCCAATCCATGATGCTGCATTTGTAAGGAGACGGGAAAATGCCTGATTTGCCTGTGCCACGTCCCGGCGTTGCTGACTCGCAACTACCAGCAGCGCGAGCGCAGCCGGCAGCCGGCCAGACGAGCCACGCCACGCCACGCCACGCCATGCCCGGACAGGGACGCCCACAGCCACAACCCACAAGCGATCGCGATAGATGCGCACCAGGGTCCAGGGGACCTCTCATTTTTTGACATGTTCCCTCATCCCGGCCTAGCACGCACCGACGAATCCCTTGGACAAAAGCGATGTGCCGCGCATGTCGCCGTCGCTGACTCGTTAGTGTGTCAGTCCGGGCGTAGGCCCAGCCGCAACGAAACTCGCACCGTCGCACGGGATGGCCGGAGATTCAAACGAACCGTATCTGATAAAATAAAAAGTTGATGCGTATTTGTATCCGATTTTAGTTTTGATGTGATGCTAAATACGGAGTAGATGTTTGCGAATTCCTTTCTTTTATTATCTTTTTTTTAATATATCTGGTTTAAATTTGTATTTTAATAATAAATTTAAATATATCTTATTACGTTATTGATGATCTATGAAGAACAATTGACCCGGTGAAACCAACTAGTAGAACTTAAAATTATATCTGTCTATGACAAATTACAATTGCAAATGATATGAATTCATTATTACTGTACTAAATATTCATCGATTAAACTATTTGAAAACATAAAAATATATTATATTCTTTTCAAAATATTACTAATGATATATAATGGTGAATTTTATTTTCTAATGAATTGTAATATTGCTAATCATATCAACTTCATTCATATCATTGGAATAACTTATCAAAATATTTTTAGTCCGATTTACCACTAAACTTTAAACGCACCTAGGACGATTGACGTGTGACGTCAGTAAAAGCCGTCACCAGAATCGTCCAACATGTAAAAAACAAATGATTTTAAAAATTTGAAGCGAATCTTTTTTTTAAAAAAACGACTGATTTTTTAGATTCAGATAAGTATCTGTGTATCGCAAAAAGTCGAGTGCAAAAGGACTTCTTTTTTCCTACATTCAAGGATTCAGCATAGCCCATCCAAAGTCCATTGTCCAAAAAAAAATAGCAGCCCACGACTCAACAGTAAGCGAAGGCCCACAAGCCACGGGAGAGCGGTGAGCCCACCGGCGCCTCGGTCTGTGCCGACTGCCGATGCGTGTTTGCCGCGTGGACGCTTGCGACTGGTAGTGCTGATGAGGATCTTTCTTGGGAGCTGGGACCTGCATGGTCCGATGAAAGGCATGAAGCGATGCCTGCCTAGATGTGGGATTGCTCTACGTACTACAGTACTGTACTACGTACATTGGACGCATGGACGTGACGAGAGGTCACCAGGATTCAGGAGTACGGCAATGGGACTTGATTACAAGAGAATGACCAAATCCAACCAACCGCCCTGCGACGCATGTAAATTGATTGAGCTGGTCCCTGCAAATTAAAAGCGCAAACTCAACAGCTGTCGTGTGACGTCTTCCCGTTCCTTGTGGATGAAGGCAGGCAGGCAGGCAATGTGAATGCTGCCGAGAGATAGTCGTATGAATGGTCTTGGCATAGTATTCAACACTGGCGGCGGGCGGCCTTCCTTTATTTTCCTAGTACGTTGCCCTGGCCTATCCCCGGGTCATGGATTCTCGCATGGAATAGGTCATGGCCTGGCCTCATGGGTCATGGGTGGTCGTAGTGTTGGTATACTCTCTCTGTCCCCCCCCTCCCCCCCCCCCCTCCAAAAAAAAGTCATTCTCACTTTCTAAAAAGTCAACAGAATTTAACTTTGACCAACTATATTTTATAAAATATTAATATTTATGGTACTTAATTAGTATCATTAGATACATCTTTGAATATATTTTTATAATAAACTTATTTTGAGATATAAATGTTGTAAATATTTTCTACAAACTCAGTCAAAGTTGAGAAAAGTTTGACTAGCACGATTCTCATAGCGACTCTTTTTTTTTGGGACGGAGGGAGTATGCGATAATTTATATCCACAATTAGAAGAAGAATAATGAGTGAATCCACAATTAGAAGAAGAATAATGAGTGAGTTTCTTATTGCATGCAATCTTATCCTAGCGTATTTATCTAGATACGCACAAGGTAGGATGTGGGCGCCAAAGGGGCTCTAGTCTAGTGGTTAGAGCACCTGAGTAGCATCCAGCAGGCCTGGGTTTGACTCCATGTGGGAGTGGATTTATAGGTCTAGAATAAAAAAAATTAAAAAATAGGTTGGGGTTCCCCTGCTGACTTCGGTCAAAAAAAAAAGGTAGGATGTGGGCTGCGGCAGCTAGGCCAACAACACAGATTGCGTGGCGGCCTGGCGGGGCCGCGTCGTCAGTCGTTACCGGCCGGTCCAGGTCCAGGCTCCCACTGCACCCTCGCTATCAAATGCCAGCGTTGTGTACGATGGACGTGATCCTGTAAAACAGTCTTGGTCCACATGTTTTCTACTGTAGCATTATAGATTTATATTAGTAGTACTTGTTCATCACTCGCACGTTCTGTGACGCAGCCACACCAGCGCACCACACTGCAATCAGTGACAGATTCAGATAATTTTCTTCATCTATAGTACCTGTCATCATCTCAAAAAAATAAAATAAACAACGTTGTTAAACAATAAAATAAACAACGTTGTTAAACGGTTAAAGGTCGTCGTGGAGAGAGAGGAAAAGAAAAAAAAAGAATACCTAATTCCTTTCTTTGAGCGCATCCGTGGAGAGTGGAGGGAGATTGCCGCTTTTGTTTCTTTGTTAATTTTATTTATTATATGCATGTGTCGTTTTCAGCAGACTTTTGCTGAGCTGTGTCGGCCAACATGTGGGCTACAGTAGTACGTATCATTCAGATAAGGCTAGATCATCGACAAAGGAGAATCTTTGTCCAGCGTACCTAAATAAATAAATGTTGTGGACTTGACTATCTACTGTAGCAATACTAGTGCCCTCATTATTATTCGTGTTCCTGATTCCTGAATAGTACTAATGTTGTTTCTTACTATAAATGCTGATTACTGTAGACTTGAAACCCCTATATTTCTTTTTTATAAGAAAATAAAGAAAAAAAATAAAAACCATTGCAAAGAAGTAATCTGAACCGCACCAGATTGGGCTTTGAATGTTTATACAGATAGACAGAGAAGAGAAAAGTCTGAAACAGACGAAAAATAAATACTTTATAACTGTAACATATGGATTCTAGCTAGGTCAAGGGAAAAAAAATAGGAGCAAAAGAAACAATTGATGGAAAATTTAAGAGTGTGGAGAAGGGAAGCAAAATAAGAAGAAAGTAGCAGTAGCAGCTGCAGTGCTGCAAGGTACGTAGCGGGTAGCCAGGGAAAGACGGAAGACACGCAGCGTGGAGCTGAAGGACAAAACAGACGAAACGGTCTCGTGGCTGCTGCTGTACTAGCTAGCCTGTAGCCTGTAGGACTAGGGGCGCCTACGGCCTAACTACCCGTACAAAGGGAGGGCGGTTCTTTACTCGGCGCTGAACCAGAGCCACCCGACGTCGTTGGCGCCGCCGAGGTAACCGCCGGTACTGAGCCGCAGCACGGCGCCCGCGAGCAGAGCCGTCGCCGTCGCCGCCAGCGCCGCGTTCGCGAGGCGGTCCAGGAAACGACCACGCCGGGCCGCGGCCGCCGCAGCGTTCGCACCGCCGAGCGCGCGGACGTGGCTGAACAGGAGCAGCGAGGTGAGGGCGAACGTGGCCAGTACGGCCGGCAGCAGAGCGCCCGCGGCGAGCCGCGCGACGAAGGCAGTCCTTGGCGTCTGCATCTTGCTGGCCTCTGGAAGCACGTCGAGGCACCAGAAGACGGATGCGTAGCCGAAGAGGATGGTGAGCGTGACGTGGGAAACCATGGCAGCAGGGGAGTGGCGATCGCTTCTCTTTTGGATTTGATGGGAGAGGACCAACAACTGAAGAAGAATAGTGAAGGGAGATAGTTTCGGAGTGAATCTTTTTTTTTTTTGAGAGGAAGGAGTTGATCGGTTTGTTTTTTTTTGAGAGGAAGGAGTTGATCGGTTTTTATTTGCCTGTCCACTGGTTTTTATACTGAGATTGGGGGAGCTTTCATCATAAAAAAAAAAGGAAAAGGTGTGGGGCCAATATTTTCGTTGGCTCGTGGCCACTCACAGCTCATTTGGGTGGAGCACGTACGCTGCACCCTCCGTAAATGAACTCCAATGAACCAACCTCTGACCATTCTCTGAAAAAGAAAATCAACGTCTGACCGGTCAGACGCAGAGCGCGAAACAGGGCAACGAAAGAGGTGATGACAGGATGATTGGCGTTGGCACGCCTGACATGTTTTTGCCACTAAAAAAAATTGTGCCAGGGCAGAGCCTAAACTCCGATGAGCGCATCAATCCAACGTACATGCAGGCCGTCGCCACCCCCAAAGATTCTATTCTTTATAAAGTATACCTGTATTAATTAATAGAAAAACAAATCCTAATACAAGTACACCGAAAAAAGATACGTAGGACAACTGTCCAACCTATATTTTACGAGAAAGAAAACCGGCTGCATTCGCTGCCGACGAAGACCGCCGACACCAGCCGACGCCGCCAAACCTGAATCACCAGAAGCCGAAGGAAACCACCGGCATTGAGGTGGATTGCAGCAGACGCTCGATCTCGCGGAAGCGAAGAAGTCTTTGAGCGTCCATCCGTCAGGATCACAATCCAGATTGAAACGACGAGAGTGGTGCTGACGATGACATCCGTCGTCGCGGTGAAGCCAGGCTCGCTTAATCCCTATCCGTGCCGCCGGTAGATCGCGTTCAATCCACCGCACTCCATCTTGCTGCCATATCCTCGGCCGCTACCATATCCTTGACCTTAGACACAGCACGAGCACCGCCGCTCCGCCGTGACGACGAAACAGCAGCCGCCGCAGACTCCTACACCACCTCACAGGCATCTCATCGTCACCGGAGTAGACGACGACGAGGTGGACGAAGACCGGGAGGACTTTATTCCACCATGGCAGCGCCGCCTCCTCCACCAAACTCGCGCCGCCGGAGAACCTAACCCTAAAAACTTGATCCACTGGAGAAACTTATTAAAAACAATGGATCCCCACTCCCTTCAGCCCGGTGAGATACCGAAGGGGAAGGGAGGGGGACTAGCGACGACGGCAGCTAGGGTTTTAGACTCGCGCTGGCCTCACCCCCCCCCCCCCCACCACACCCAAAGATTCTAGCAAAACCCAAACCAAGGGATAAACATAAAGCGAAGCTTCACGCTCGTTTTAAAAGAACGGAAAAAGAATAGGGAAGCGAGATAGTTTCGGAGTGGGTCTTTTTTGATTGCTTGTCCAATAGCTCATGGTTCTAATGGTCCCTCCTTCTCAAGTGGTGCCAAAAATGTAAAGTTTCGTGTCAAGGTTCAGTACGAGCACTATAATTACACCTATTGCATTTCGCCTAATGTTGTTCCTCTATGACATCGTCCTTTTCTTGTCTCTCTATGTATATTTGTATATAGGGTCTGATTGGTTACTTGTATAATTCTTTCTCCATGATAGAAGAATGCAAGTTAAAGCTGTTTGGTTGACTGCATATAGCCTTACGCGGGCTAGCACTATCCTCAAAGCAGGCTAGACTCGCAACTCACTATCCCCTAGAAATTGATCGTATCCAGCTATACAAGTGTTGCATTGCATCCACTATGCACCCATTATACAAAATAGATGGTTATGCATACAACTAATCAAACGCATAGTACTATACAACTCCTTATTCAGCTGAACCAAAAAACATTAAATTGCATTGCCTAATTCAGAATTAGATATACTAAATAGGATATATATGCTACACAAGTTAATACAAGTAACCAATCAGCCCCATAGAGTAGTGTTCCCAAAGCCCTTGACATTTAAAAAAGCTATTCAAATCCACAAAGGTGACCGTAGATGCAAAGCATAAATGGATTATGGATTAAGGGTGGACCAGCATACCTTCAAGAGATGCAAGTGGCAGCCCAAGAGCCCGCATATAGACTTAATTTTGTGGGTTACCGTTTGAACCCACAAAAATTAAGTCTATATATGGGTTCGCCGACTAGCCCACTTGCATCCTTACCTTCAAGGCTTCAATCTTATGGATTGATGGTGGCTGCAACCTGCAACATGGAAAAAAAAATAGTAGCCTATAGTGCTTGGAGAGACTTGACGCTAAGCTATTACTATTTATGTCGCTATGCCAACTTGGATACCGATTGTACGCTATAACACCACTAAGTTGCATCACTTTAGTGTTCAATTAGCGACGCTATTTTGGATTCTTACCAAAACTAATAGATTTTAACAATTTAATTAGTTATTTTCTACTTATTATTTGCTACTAATTTGACATTTTGAACAATTATATAGTGGACTTTCATGACCCAGGTTGTAATGTCATATGGATGATGTCACCTAGACTTCTGGAGCTTTAGAGACATACTCCGTACTTGTGTTCATCGAATTTCATATATGTCATGTTTTTGTGGCATCAATTATTGGTGTTTTTATGATGTATTTACAAAAACACTATCTATCATAGCGCCGCTATAGACTCATAGCTGTAAAAAACGTTATCGTTGTTTTCAATAGCTCGCTAGTTAATAGTCTGCTATTTAAAACTATAACCTGCAAGCTAATAAGCGTCTTCAACCACCAGCTAGGAAGCAAGCAAAATGGGAGTGGCGGCTAGGGTAGGGAGAGGTCAAGAGGAGAACCGAGTGGTATTGGAGATACAGGGAGTGTGACCATTGCGCGGATTAAACGAAATTCAACCGGTTTATACTGGGATTTTTCCGTAACATTTTGATCTTTATTTCCCCAGGTAATATGTAAATATACAAATCGGTTCTTTAGGAGGAGGAGTTGGTACTCCCTCCATACTGTAAAAGAAGTAGTTTTGATAAGATTTTGGTCAAACACTGATAATATAAATCATGAATAATTTTTAAGTTGTTGAGTTTGAAAATATGTTTGAAATATACTTTCATAAAAGTATACATAAAACATTTTGAAATAAATATTTTTATAGAAATATGAAGTCAAAATCATGCAGTATATTGTTATCTAAAACGACTTTTTTTACAATATAGAATAGATGGAGTATATAAATATATACAAAACAGTTCTTATATGCTGACTTCTAATAATGAGGATTTGATGTCATCACTAGTCTGTCTAATTAGCTCGTCTAGTAGTCTCATTTCAATTGTTTTCAATCAATCAAGGATAGAAATTTAAGTTATCTTCACCGACGTGTGCTTTTGTGCACGATTTGTTGGGGCCGTGGATGACAAGTGGGCGAGGATAGAAATCAAAGCAAGCCACATGGATCCCCAGAATACAACACTGCGATTACTTTAGTTCTCAATCACAATTCATGTACAGTTTGCTTGCACAGCAAAAACGTGCTACCTAAACTACGACCGGAAATAGGAACAACCACAGTCGCGGTTGTTAATTTGTTTAGTAGTAGCTACAGGATGCAGTAGAACAGTACTAGTTTTTTTTTACAGCAACCATAACCGCAACCTTAAAAACCTGTAGCAAGCTGGCGTTTTGACCAGCTCCAATCGGTACAACTTTTCTTTTTATATGGCTTGCCGGTTGCGCTGCTGCCTGCTTACAGTACGTGTTCTAAATTATAATTTGTTTAATTTTTTTTACACGTTTCCTATAGTTCAGGTGTCTAAAATTTAAGATGATTTCAGGTAACACTAATATACCACCAACTAGCTAGTATAAGTTAGTTATTAATTTTTGTATTTTGCTATTTGTTTTTGTGTTATAACATATTAATTTTTTTTGTCCTTATCCTCCTATAGAAATAATTGTAATTGTTAAATTTTTTTTGTGCCAACATTTATAAGATTTTGTCACATTTGCAGTTTTGTCTAACATGTTTTTATTTCTGAAACCAAAAATTACAAATTGTGTCTATATAAATTGCAACGAACTGAAACTGCAATTTTAGTATAAAACATATGCAATAACGGTCGCCTGAAAGGAAACTAAAATTCAGACACCTAAAATTTAGCATATCCCTTTTTTTTATCTTATTTCAAACATTTTATTAATAAATGAAGGCATAAAAAATATAACATTTTATATAAATTTTTGAATATGATGAGTGGATAACTTAAATGAATTATAAGTTAGAACGAAGTTAGTAGTAAAAACTCGTCAAGGGGTTCACGGCGCAATGGTAAAGGCCATTGGTTGAGGGGCTTCCACCCAGGGTTCAAATCCTGGGTGCGACACTTTATTTTGGATTTATTCCAGATTTTTCGGCGCTATGCATTAAGTGGTAAGCGACGTTCCCGTCGACAACGAGGCGTCTGTGGCTCAGTCCTTCGAAGGTATTCGTATGCGTTGTCCTGTGTAATCTAAAAAAATTAGTAAAAGTAACCGAGGCAATCTTGGAAGCACCTGATTTTCGTCAACTTCTCCGGATACGCTATCTGCCACAGTTTTCAGACATTGCAGTCAAAAAGCTGGCCAAGCCAACAAACGCCGGCCAGAGACGAGCGGCGGCAGGGTGCGCGTGTCGGAAAAGAAACTCCAAGCAAAGGCCAAAATCCATTCAAGCACGGAACCATTGCGCCCGAGCAGGTTCTAGGAAATTTCGTCAGAAAAATTAAAGAATTTCGACGAAAGCAATACTTGCCGACCAACCTCACGAATGCTTCCCCAAGTTTCCGTCGTTGGATCTCAACTTGGTAGCTAGGTTACCGTCACATTCGTTTAGACACGTCAGCTCAAGCGCGGTCGGTCAATGTGCTGGTGTTAGGTGTCTAATTAAACACCGATTCAGCCGCTTTTCCCTTCCATAGGCCATAGCCAGCTTCATCGGTTGGTGCTAGCTCTATATAAACCAAGCATGGCCTCTCGGTCGATGCACACAGCCAAGCGCGCAATTGCTTAAAACATGTCCATGGCGCTAGAGCATGCATGCCATGCATCAACTCCAGCTCCGGTGCCCTATCTACGGCAGGTGCACCATGGACATCGATCGAGTCTGCATCGGGGATTTGGAGATCCTGGACGTGGCCGTTCAGCTGTTCACTGGAGCGTTATTGGACAGCAACGGCTCGTCGTAGGTTTGGATCATATATCTGGGCCGTGCAAGGCATGAGCAACGATCAGTACGCGTACTCTCAGCGCGCAACATCATCGAGGATGAACTGTGAATTGAAGCGACGGTCATGGAGTTGGTCGATCAGCTTGTCGAGCGTCTATATATGGAGCAACGGTGCTTTAGGATGGAATCAGAGAATCAGTGTCGTCATCGTGTTCACCAGGCGGGACCATCGAGCAAGGACGGAGACGGATGGCTCTGCCCCCTGGTGGCGCTCGGTACACAGGGAACGGGCCGGGGTGCACCCAGCTCGTTATCGACCAAGATATGGAGCCGAGCAGGTCCGGGCTGATCAAGGGAATATAGCTAGAGGAGATGCAGGCAACGCACTATTTTAATTTCAAAGGAAAAATATTTCTGACAAGTTTGGTACACAAGGTGTACGATGCTTCGATACAGGTACTGTATGTGCTATAGTTTTGTGATTTTGTCCCTATTCTTCGCTACTATTAGAGAACATGCATTTGGTCGATGTCCAAAATGTACAATAGTCTCGACAAATTTTATGTCCGTGACTAATAGACCTTTAGTTCCGGTTGGTAACACCAACCCGGATTAAAAGTCTCCTTTAGTCCCGGTTGGTGTGGTCACGGTTGGTGTTACAGACTGAGACTAAAGGTTTCTTGATGTGTTGGTTTAAAAGGAAAACGTCTCATTCATTGTCAGATGTGTTGTGTAAGTGGGGGTCTTGAGTTCGAATCTCACGAGGCGCAGTCGTGGAAGTCATTATTTTTTTAAGCTAAGAGGACTTTTAGTCTCCGGATCGGATCCGTAGTCCGGTTGAAAAAATCGAGTAAAGTCAGTTCCTAACTAGGACTAAAATCCTCCTGTGTACCGGTGTACTTTCTCCATTCTGAAATATAAGACATCCAAACATTCAAAATTCATCTTAAGTTATTAACTTATAGGAGCCTAAGATGACAATATTCACATACATACCTACCGTCAATGTCTCAAACAATTCAAATATGGTAATCACAACATCGTCTCACAATTAAGGAAGGATACATGTATCATTTGCTTTACACCATACTATGTGTAAGGATACTATGTACATCGAGATGGAAGGAGTATGCATTTCTGGTCTTACCCCTATAACTGATAGAAATATTTATATTAGTTTTCATATTTTTTTCTATTTGATTATTTTCCAACACAATAGGCATGTAGATACCATACAGGCATATAGATACCATGTAATATCTGTGATAAATCCACTAATTACTCATCTATATGTTATTTAATCCGTAACTATAGTTTTTCCTTTCTGTATAGAACCTCCATGTATGTTTAATACACATTCAGCTGAAATCTTAGCTTAAATTATGGTGGCTCTTTTGTTGCAACGCATGTCTCGTGATATCATAAATATAGCTTGTGATTTGCAAATTTGATGTTATTAGTTGCTCTATACTTTTTACTCAATTAAAGTTGACACCTTCTTCTTTTGTTATATTTTTATTGAACCTCCTTTGTATTTATTAAATTTAAAGATTTTATGTTGTAGACTCCCCTCTTATGTATTACGACGACATCAAATTTAGTGGTATTGCTTGAAGCTAGATCTTGGATGGGTATGAAGCTACCTTAGGAGAATATTAATATTTAAGCCTTATAATCATTTTTTATTCAGAAGAGTCTCAAAGGAAGATATAGGAAAAAATAGAGTTCTTTTGAATATGATATCAGTATAGATATGTCAAATATTCTAGTTAAAAACATAGTCCATCTGATTCAAATATAAGGTATTTTGACTTCTCTGGATACATTGCTTCTACACTATATATATATATAGAAATAATATATTTTTTCTAAAATAAAAGTCTTATAATTTGGAATGAAGGGAATAGAAATCTACATATACAAAACATATAAATTATATATTTTAGATGTAGAATTTTAAATAATTTATTAGTATCTATCAGTCACCCAGAAAGGGTTCCACCTAGCACAGAGTGGGTCATGACTAACATCCCTTAGCTACAAATTTGGCTGCGGCTAGAATATTTGTCAAATTTTGTCACTCTATCCCAAGATACTGGACAACCTTTACATTTTGTCATAAAATACTTAACCTGATAGCATCCCAATCCATATTTCTATTTTCTAATATAATTTTTCTTATTTAGTTGTATTTGTATATCCATCTCTCTCTCTCTCTCTCTCTCTCTCTCTCTCTCTCTCTCTCTCTCTCTCTCTCTCTGGTATTATGTGCATCACACATTTTTCACTCCTTAAACTTTTTGTGCTCAGATCCATAAAGTCAAGTATTTAGGAACACGGAAAGTACATATATAATATTAATTTAATTTATGATTATTAAAAAATCATAACAGCGTATGTTGGTAACATAGATCTAGATTTGGAGATATATATTTTTTTCTAAATAATGGCAAAAGTGGCAATCTAGATGCAAATTTAAGGGGCTACAAAAATTGTCTATCATAATGGATGGTATGTAAATAGATGAAATTTTATTAGGATTACTTTATATTATGTTTTATAATGGCAAATGTATATTCATGGGTGCATAGAGGTGGGTAATTATTTATAAAATATAATAGATCTAAAATATATTACTGTCAATAGGAACTAGGGTCTATCGATTCGATCACCAAATCCTTTTCTTAAAAGAATTTTTAGAAATTACTTTTTTGGCCCATCTTCTAGCCTCTAGGGATGAGCTTGAAGGCTTTCGTTAGAATCTCTGGTTAGATAGAATTTAGTATTTTTAATGTGATATCTATTTAGTTACAACCTAAATTTAGATTATATAAACTCTTGTTGAATAATTTTCTTTGGCATCATGTACCTTTCAAACTTTTATATTATTAGTTATTATAATTTTTTATTCATGTGTTAAGTTAAAACTCGATCTAGTGTTCATTATACATTTTATTTGAATTTTTTGTGTTCTTAATATGTTGGCATGAAGTATATTAATATAAATTAAAGTTAATCGTCATCTTTGGTATGTGATTTTTAAGTGAGCATTTTTTTTACGCATGATAAATTTTGAAAATAAGTACTTATCCTGATCTATGCTACAAGCTTACATATTGACAGAAGCTATGAACATACTAGCGCTCATCAGAAATGTAATGCTACTTTTTTTTTCTAGTGCCGTGTCTTGTCACTGTCTATGCATCGAGTATAGGAAGGTCAAGGCCTGGCCTTCTTCTCTAGGTTGTGAACTCGGCGATGACATGCAGCTGAAGCAATCCTCGATGATGCCGCATCACCGGAGTCCACCAACTTATCCTTGTTCTCAGGAGGAACTAATCCTTACTTGCTTGCTTGTGAAAGGTTTTTTTTTTATAACTGCTTGTGAAAGACTGAAAGGTTAGAAGAAAGGAGAGGTCATTGGTGACGTACTGTAGAACGGAAAAAGCATGGCAAGCCTTGTGCTGACTTTTCAGTGCTGCGCGCGTGCCTGCGTGGCTCCGTCTGACTTTTTCAGTACTGTCGATCCGCGTCTCAGTACCACGTCCAAAGACGCAAACGGCCTGTTCGTTTGGCAGAATTATGCACTGTTTTAATAGGATTATGCACTGCTGATTAATTTCTTGTGAGAGAAAAACACTATTCTGACTGGATTTAAGCCGGCTGAGAAGCCAAGCGAACAGACTGAAAGTATGCTGCCAGATGAGACGCAAGTACGGTGTATGTACCGCGTCTATGTACCTTGTCTGCGAACCAGAATGCCCGCCCGAGCCCGATCGAACCATCGAATCCAATTCCAAGCAAGCAGTATCCAACCAACCATTCCACCGAGCGGCGCCAACAACATGCCAAATGATTTGATTTTTTTTTCTTTTTCGAAGAATAGTGATGGAAATTTCTGAAGAGCTAGCCTGGAGACAGCTCCCCGTATCAGTATGACCATGACCAGCTGTCTGCTTCGCCTTCTCTCCGAAGGCACGTACGAGCGGCAAAATGGCATACTCCTATGTCAATCGGGTGGGCCCCGCTGGTGATTCATCGCCACGTAGGAGTTGCAGCCGTACATGTTGTGGGCAGGACCGCAGAGTATATTCTCGACGGATTCAAAGAACGGGCACAATTAAAAGTATACTTACTTTTTTTTCTTTATCTTTTGTGGAATTGTAGGTGCCCAGCAGAGTTGTTTATACTAGCTAGAGCGTGGAAGATAGGCTCTTCTTGTTCTCATTCCATTGTTTGGTTGCCACGCGTTGGTCGCAACATCTGCAATGTGCAGTCACTGTGGAATTCTAATGTTCTAGTTATGCAATTTTAATTTACCTCCAATGAAATTTGCTCCCACCGAAATTCAAGCTCTGGTCCTAAGACGTACAGTCCTTTAGCATTAGTTACTGTACTGTAATTTGTTTGGGCAAGGCCTGGTTACTTCTCGTACTACTTTTTCATAATAAACTGTTACGAACCCACCCACCCATACTGTTGGGCGCCCGACACAAGACACGCCAGGGGAACACCCGCCTGGGCCTGGGCCTAGGCCAGCGCTGCGTCGGTCCAACAGAGCAAGACAGCCCAGCACTCGTGTGTCCGGCGCGGATTGGGAGACATCGTGATCGCAGAAGCCAGCTATATGTAATAGGAAGCTCTAGTTGAGAGACATGTAATGGTTATTGTAATATTGACTTGCCTTCTCCTGCAAGCCTCTTCTTCCACTAACCCCTTGCTTCTACTACTTTCCCCAACTCTGATCTATTGCTACTTGCCGAATTCTATGCAATCGTGATACGGTCGTAACAAATTGGTATCCAGAGCCTTCATCCTCAGATCCCTGTTTCCTCCTGAGCCTTGATCTGGGATCGTAATCCCCGACGGCAGAGAATCGCTGCTTGCGCTTCGGTGTTGAGTGGCGAACTCAGAGGTCCGTGCCGAGGTCGATCTGGTCGGCGAAGGAGCGATTCGCGGAGAGGATCCACTGGAACCTCATGAGATCATCCACAACCACTTCACCCGTTTTCGCAAGGAGCTAGGCGCGATGGATCCCAACACCAAACTCATCCTCGACGAGTTACGCGCGGTTCAGACGAACCTCACCGGTCGCATGGATCAGGTGGAGCACACCATCGGCCAACGTGTGGAGTCCCTGGAAGATGTCGCCAAGGCGTTCGACGCCTGGAAGCCACAGATGGATGCGTCGGTGGCGGAGATGCGTGAGGAATTGGGCGCAGCTCGCAAGACCGAGGACAAGGTGGAGGCGCTGCGTGAAGAGATGACCGCCCTGCGCAAGACAGTGAGCCGCTCGGTGCTTGGAGCGGCCCCCGCGCCGACGTCCGGCATCCTGCCTCAACCAACGGCCTGCGTCCTACCTCCACCCAAGGTGTCCACAACGACGATTCCCGTCGGATGGACCAAATCAAGCCCAAGTGGGCGCCGCGAAGAATTCAGTCACCGAGGATTCGAGTTCCCTCGATCCCCGGTCAATGGTAAACAACAACCACCCATCTTCGACTTCTAGCCTAAGATTTCTCGTTCGTACTCGGGATCAGCGCTCATGGAGGGCGCTCAGCATGGCATGGGGGGAGTCGAGAACCACCAATTCGGTCCTCAGGGTTACGGGGAGGGTGAGCACAATTGGCATGATGGTAGACACCACGAACGCCACGAACACATCCCCAAAATGAATTTCCCCCCATTTGATGGAGAAAACCCAAAACTCTGGATCGGGCGCTGTATGGACTACTTTGAGATGTACTCGGTGTCTTACCGTCGTTGGGTGAAGGTCGCCATGATGCACATGGCGGCCTCAGCCGCGCGCTGGTTACAGTCAGTTGAGGATCAAGTGTGTGCGGGCACCTGGGAGCAGTTCTGTCTTGCTATTCTAGATCGTTTTGGCAAGGATCAACATGCCTTTTTGATCCGCCAACTTTTTCGCATCCACCAGCACGGGTCGGTTCAGGAGTATATTGATAGATTTACGGCGTTAGCTGAACAGCTAATTGCTTATGGGCGTAACAAGAATCCCTTGTACTATGCTATGCGTTTTGTCGACGGTCTTCGTGTCGACATTCGTTCTCCAGTGCATATGCAACAACCAGATACTCTGGATACTGCTTGTATGCTCGCCTTGTTGCAGGAGGAGCTAGTGGATCCATCCAGACGTCGGGATGTTCATCGACTCGAGCCGTTCAGCTTCACTAAAGCTGTACCCCGTACGCCTCTACCGCTGCCTCTACCTCCTCCACGGCAGGAACACGCTGACAAGACTCTTCCGTTGCCGGCGGCAGCAATGGGACGCCGTGGGCGTGATGTTGAGTCCAAGATATCACTTCTGCGTGACTATCGGCGATCGCGTGGGTTGTGCTTCCAGTGTGGGGAAAAATGGTCTCACGACCACAAATGCCCGGAGACAATTCAGTTGCATGTGCTTCAAGAGTTCTGGGACGTCTGCCACTCAGAGGAACCACCAGAGACCACTTCGCCGTTAGAAGAAGATTCTGAACAGTAGTGCTTGGCAATTTCACTGACGGTATCCACTGATACATCTTTAGCTCGTGCAATTCAGTTTATGGGTAGTGTTCAAGGTTTTCCTGCTCGCATCCTATTGGACTCTGGCAGTACACACACTTTTGTTAGTGCCTCTCTGGCTGCGAGATTATCAGGGACGACTTCCTTCTCGCCAGCACTGTGTGTTACAGTTGCGGATGGCTCCAAGCTCAGTTGCTCTACTCATATCGAACAGTTGCAGTGGTCTATTCAGCAGTGTGAATTTCGCTCGACTGCTAAGATTCTGCCCATTCCTTCTTATGAGTTGATTGTGGGTATGGATTGGTTGACTTGCTATAGTCCAATGCAGGTTGATTGGCGCAACAAATGGCTTATCATTTCTCAAGATCGGGAACAACGTTTTCTGCAGGGTGAGTTGTCAGCCTTGCCCACTGGTGCCATTATTCAGTTATCTGCTTTGTTGCTAGATTCCACTGTTTCCGAACATGAACTACTGCCACCCGAGATCTTGTCCATGTTGGAGGAATTTGGGGATATCTTTTCAGTTCCATCGGGGTTTCCTCCAGCTCGCCACTGTGACCACACCATTCCACTCGTACCAGGTGCTCATCCGTTTTCAGTGCAACCGTATCGCTATGCACCTACAATCAAAGATGAAATTGAACGTCAGGTGTCTGATATGCTTCAGTCTGGCATCATTCAGCCTAGCGTTAGTCCATTTTCTTCTTCAGTTCTGTTAGTTAAGAAGAAGGACGCTTCTTATCGCTTCTGTGTGGACTTCCGGCAGCTGAATGCACTCACAGTCAAGGCTAAGCACCCAGTGCCAGTTATTGAGGAATTGTTGGATGAGCTTACCCATGCTTCTTGGTTCTCTTGTTTGGACCTCACAGTCGGGTACCATCAGATCCGTCTGCAAATAGGCGAAGAGTTTAAAACTGCCTTCCAAACCCATTCAGGGCATTACGAATTTCGTGTGATGGCCTTCGGTCTTACTGGAGCTCCAGCTACATTTCTGCTTGCCATGAATACCACTCTGAGATCATTGCTCCGCAAATGTGTGCTAGTTTTCTTTGATGACATCTTAATATATAGTCGGACCTTTGAAGAACACATCGCACATCTGCGTGCTGTCTTTCTGTTACTGCAGCGTGATCAGTGGTATGTCAAGCGCAGCAAATGCCATTTCGCCCAGCGTCAGGTCCGCTACTTGGGACATGTCATTTCTGCCGATGGGGTGGCCACTGACCCTGACAAGGTCCGTGCAGTGGTTGAATGGCCTCCTCCGCGATCAGTTAAGGAACTCCGCAGTTTTTGGGACTCGCTGGATACTACAGGCGCTTCGTTCGCCATTTCGGCATCATTGCCCGACCTCTGACTGAGCTCTTGCGCAAGGGCGCTATCTATGTGTGGACTGATGTACAACAACTGGCCTTTGATTCTCTGAAACAAGCGCTCACCACTGCTCCGGTTTTAGCACTTCCGGACTTTCAGCGCCCCTTCTCTGTCGAAATTGATGCTAGTGGTACCGGCATTGGCACAGTATTGATGCAGAATGGTCACCCGCTGGCATTTCTTAGCAAACCATTGGGGCCTCGTTCTCAGGGACTATCTACGTATGAAAAGGAGTACATGGACATTCTTTTAGCGGTCGATCAATGGCGCAGTTATCTGCAACATGCTGAGTTCAACATTGTTACTGATCACCGCAGCTTGGTTCAATTGACAGAACAACGTCTCCATACGATCTGGCAGCAGAAGGTCTTTACCAAGCTCCTGGGTCTGCAATATAAGATTCTATACCGCAAAGGATCCGATAACAATGTTGTCGACGCACTGTCCCGTTGTCCAGTTCCTCAAGTGGCGGCCATCTCTGTCTGTCAACCTCAGTGGTTGGAAACGGTGGTTTCTTTGTATGCCACTGATGCACGTGCACAAGAACTTCTTACCAAGATCTCTCTCGATCCGGCGGCCGTTTCGCCATTCACCTTGCAGGATGGAGTACTCCGTTACAAGAACCGCGTCTGGATTGGCCATGCTCCGGACTTGTGCACACAATTAATCACTACGGTTCATGCAAGCGCAGTTGGTGGACATTCCGGCATGGTTGTCACTTATAGGCGTCTGAAGCAGTTGTTTCCCTGGACCGGTATGAAAGCGATGATCAATTCTTTTGTTGCTACTTGTGTGGCATGCCAGCAGGCGAAACCCGACCGTGCCAAGCTACCTGGTCTGTTGCAGCCCCTTCTAGTGTCCGACCAGGCTTGGTCCGTGATCTCTCTTGACTTCATTGAAGGTTTGCCAGCTTCTAATGGATTCAATTGCATTCTGGTCGTCGTGGATTTATTTTCCATGTATGCTTAATTTCTGGCCCTCAAGCACCCTTTCACAACTCGATCAGTGGCCCAGTTGTTTCTTCCCAATGTTTATAAGCTTCATGGACTGCCTCAAGCTATGGTCTCCGATCGCGACAAGATTTTCACGAGTGCCTTTTGGCGCGAGCTGTTTCAGTTGGCAGGTGTGGAACTTCACATGAGCACCGCGTACCAACCGCAATCCGATGGTCAGACGGAACGTGTCAATCAGTGCGTCGAGACCTTCTTGCGCTGTTTTGTTCACGCTTGCCCGCATCAGTGGCGTTAGTGGCTGGATTTGGCTGAATATTGGTATAACACCAATTGGCATTCCGCATTGGGGCGTTCCCCTTTTGAGGTCCTGTATGGGTTTGCTCCCCGTCATTTTGGCATTGCGATGGATTCAGATACTTCAGTCACTCCTCTCTCCACCTGGTTGAATGATCGTGCACTGATGACCGACGTTATTAGGCAGCATCTTCAAAGGGCCAAGCTCCGCATGAAGCGTCAAGCGGATGAGCACCGCACGGAGCGCCATTTTCAGGTCAATGATCTCGTCTATGTCAAGATTCAGCCCTATGTGCAGTCATCTTTGGCTTCCCGTAGCAACTAGAAACTGGCCTTCAAGTTTTTCGGTCCATACCGCGTCCTGGCTCGTGTAGGAGAGGTGGCCTATCGTCTTGAATTACCAGCTGCTTCGTCAGTACATCCTGTCTTTCATGTGTCCCAGCTGAAGCGATCGGTCGGCAAGCATCATACGGTGACCCGTTATCCGCCGTCTGACACTATATTGTGGAGTGTACCCCAGCAAATTCTTCAGACGCGTCTCGTGACTAAAGGTGCTCGGTCGATTTCTCAAGGCTTGATCTTATGGTCTAACTTGCCTCGTTCACTTGCTATTTGGGAGGATCTGGCGTTTCTACAGCAACAATTTCCTCGCGCTACCGTCTGGAATCGGCCTGGCGCGCAAGGGGGAGGGAATGTTACGAACCCACCCACCGATACTGTTGGGCGCCCGACACAAGACACGCCAGGGGAACACCCGCCTGGGCCTGGGCCAGCGCTGCGTCGGTCCAACAGAGCAAGACAGCCCAGCACTCTTGTGTCCGACGCGGATTGGGAGACAGCGTGATCGCAGAAGCCAGCTATATGTAATAGGAAGCTCTAGTTGAGAGGCATGGAATGGTTATTGTAATATTGACTTGCCTTCTCTGCAAGCCTCTTCTTCCACCAACCCCTTGCTTCTACTACTTTCCCTAACTCTGATCTATTGCTACTCGTCGAATTCTATGCAATCGTGATACAGTCGTAACATAAACAACATGTCCGAACTTATACTATAGTAGATAAAAAAACATGTCACCTTTACAAACAAAATATATGGAGGCGCTCAGATCAATCAGGGACCATGACCCCCACACGTGGATCCACATCATGATTTTGATTGGTACTGATGCTTTGAAGTGCAGCTGTTTTCCACTGTTTTACTAGAGGATATTTATCTTTCTACTTCCAACTTATTCAATCAGTCAGAATCAGATAGTTTGTGTACCAGCCAAACAATTGTATTCTCCTATTTTGATGAACCCGACCCACAGTAACAAAATTATTACTGCAAGAGTGCATAATGAAAACAAAAGAAGCGATAATACAACAAGAAAGAGGACAAGGCTTTCAAGTCAAAGAAAGGAAAAGAACAATCAAGACCAAGTGGTGTGGGTCACAAGGATCCAACACACGAAAGCTATTGGTCAACTGGCCAAGGGAAAGGGGCAAAATATTTAGGACAGATTCTGACGCTGCTGGCAGGTGAAAAGTGGAAATATAACTCCTCAAAACAGCGGAAAAAAAATCCTCATTTTCCCCTCCTTAAAAATACAGTACTTATAAAGAGAAAAAAAAATGAGGAACTTTTTTTTGGACATGACTGATCTCAAGCACTATGTACCACCACCAGTTGTATACTGCGACTGAATGGTTTGATGAAAGAGAAAGAGCAAATCCAAATCACAAGTATCACCTGTTTTAGCATACAAGAGCACAACTGCTGTATTTTATTTTACAAACATACTGTACATACACACATTTTTTTTTAATAACAACTAAAAGTTCCGGCTTCAGAAAGAAGCATCAGAACAAGTTTAAACGAAACTCACACAGAGGCAAATTAATACAAACATAAAGTACACACCGGGATACAACATTGAACTAGCACAAACTTAAAGTAGTAGTACGGCCAGAAGTATCGATGATCAAATGAAGTATCTATTGTGTTTTCACTTGCACGGCCGCACGCACGGGGTCACCAAACATTTTTTTTATAATAGAATATTCAGAACCCGTCCCCCCTTCTTCTTCTTCCTTCTTCAGTCACACGAGTGGCTGAGCTGCGAACAGAGCATCGGACTTCGACGAGAGGTCCGATCGTCCAGATGCTTGCGAGTCCGACAGCAGCAGCAGCACGGCGTGCCGCTGCTTCCGGGCCTGCAACCCACCTGTGTATCCATCCAGGTCTTATTTTTTCTAGTCAGGAGAAGGGGGGATTGGTTCTTACTTCACTTTATGTTGAGCCGCGCGACGTCGCCGCGGCCGCGATCGAGATGCCCGTCGGCACCGATCTGGACCACAGCGCCGTCGGCAGCGAACTGCAGCACGGCGGATGCGAGGAAAGCCACCGTCGCCGCCAGGAAGGTCGCCTTGGCAAGGCCCGCCACGAGACGACGGCCCCCGCCCCCGGCGGCGCCGCCAAGCCCGACCTCCCACAGGTGCGCCAGCGAGAGCAGCGGAGTGAGCACGAGCGTGGAAAGAACCGACGGGACCAAGGCGGTCGTGGCCAGGCGCTCGAGGCCGCCCTGCGAAGCTTCTGGCATCTTGGTGGCCGCTCCAAGGAGCTGGAGGCTGCAGACGATGAGCAGGACGGAGAAGCCGTACACGACGGCGAGCGCGGGGGGTGGGGAAACCATGGTAGATCGAAGATGGATGTGGTGAGAAGAAGAAGAAGAAGACGACGACGACGACGACGAATGGGAGAACCGATCGGAAATGGGGAAGAGACAAATGATCCGGGGCTGGCGATCTTTATAGGAGAAGAAAAAACGGACAACGGAACGGAACGGCAGGATGGAAACCGGCGTCACGGTGCGTGTGCACCTCGGCCCCACTATGTCAGCGACTCACTGCTGGTACCAGCCAAGTATGCAAGGCGCACGCTTTGCCCGGGTCGATCCTGTCATTTGTTCCACGGAGAAAGCAGAGGGGAAACACACAATGCAGGACAGCTGGACAACGAGGAGGAGGTAGAGTAATAAATAAATAAATAAAAATAAATAAATAAATAAATAATCCCGAAACAAAGCGCACGCAGGTGCATGCACGGCCATGAAGAAATCCTCGATGCCAAAACAGAAAGAGTCCCCAGAAGCAACATCTGAGTGTTCTTTTTTACATTGCTTGAGCCTTGACGGGATAGTAGTCGTTCATCCATGGTATGAAGCAGTGTCGATATCCTTGGGGCTACCGATGTAAATCACCCATAATCCTTAGGGCGTTCTCAACGGTTGACCGGCTGCTAGCTAGAAGCGGCTGTTACCCAATCACATGGAGAGAGAATAGAAAGGATTTCGACGCTAGCGAGAGCTCAAGAGACTAGCTCGCACGGTTCTCTAAGTTTTCTGAGTCACTGACACATCTAATGCATTCCTTTGTTTCTTTTTTTTAATATTTCTAGCTAATACTCCCTCCGGTCCAAAAAAAAAAAGTCTGCTATAAGAAACATGCGGGTCAAACTTTTTTAACTTTGACTAGGTTTATAGAAAATGTGTGTAACATTTATATCTCTAAATAAGTTTAATATTAAAGTATATTCAAAGATCATGATACTAATTACATACCATAAATATTAATATTTTGTTAAATATAGTTGATCAAAGTTAAAATTTGTTGATTTTTTAGAAAGCGAGAACGACTTTTTTTTTTTAATGGAGGGAGTACGTCAGCGCTGACGATTTAAACTTCCTGGTGGGGACACCCTTATCAGTCCACCAAACAATGCAATTCCATCTCTATCCTCAACCTCAAGTTCGAGGCTTCGGAAGGAGACCGGAGGAGTCATCCATCCACCAATGGGACTGCAGATTAGCCGAGCTCCAGCTTTGAATGAGCTGCACGAGATTTTCCATACGTGATCAACCTGACGGCATCACCGTTGTCGGGGGCCACGCCAGCAGCAGCCACCGCCCACCAAAGCCCAGGTGCAGGCGCCTGTAGGAATGATCAAATAGAACACCCGTCATCGTACCCTGATTCCACCCGGTCCAGTCCGATAATCTGGGTGTTCAGTTTCCTTCTTTTCTTCAACTAGAACCTGTCAAATACGTACGCATGCATGCAGCGATTTGTGTTGCTCATCATCGTGCCCTGATTCCACCAGTCCGTCCTATAAATTCCCTAATTATCCGCTCATCTACCAATCTGATATCAGTCCAGAACTGAAATTTTTATTTCAGTGGGCACCGACAGTAGAATCGCATGTTGGTGGGTTCTTTGAAAATGGTTCACGATCGATCGAGAGCTGCCCATCATAATAACTCCATAAAAATAAAGAGCGTCAGTCGTCAAACTCTGAGATACTACGGCCGTAGCACACGACGACGTGATCGAAGCCCATATCTCTCGTACGTGTCCTGCTAAAACTGCTGTTTCGTGCTGTTTGCCTTTTTTTTTTGTTGTTGGTCAGACGACTCAGTGCTACATATATACCCACTTGGTACTTGGTTCTGTAATCTTCGTGCTTAGCCAAGGCAATCTCTCAGAAGCACACACACCTCTGATCCGCTGTGCGTGCCCCGATCGATGTCGACACGCAGACGACATGCAATGCAAGCACACGGAACCTCTGGAGCCAATAAGCTCACCCATCCGCGCAAGTTGGGCGAATTTTCGCAAGGAACGCCGAAAGGAACCAAAGTACAGTACGCCGAAAAGCCCGAAATTAAACCAACACTCGACAGCCTCAACAACAGTACGTGCTTCCTCGAAACTTCCCTTTTCGTCGTTGAAACTCGATCGGATGAGATCGAGAGAGACACACTACGTCGGACCGCGCTCGCTCGTCCGGCTTCGTTTCGTCGATGCAATGCGTGCACCATGTCGCTCTCATGGATTATGATGTCTGCTTGTTCAACCGTGGAAGCTGCTTGGTTTTGCCGCCGTACGTGCTAGCTATATATAACGCCGAACGTACGTACACGTGTGGCGCAGAGCTTCGTTCTCGCTCGGACCACACACACATTTGTGTTAAGGTATATGTGTCCATGCATGGCATCACCACCTTCGGTTACGGCGGGTGCACGAGCTTGCTTTCGAGCCTACTCCCTCTGTTCCCTAATATGAGTCATTTTAGAATTTGGCACAGGGATTAAGAAATCAACCGTCAGACTTGACACCTCTATAAAATACTACAAGCGCAGAGTAGTACCACTAGTACTACTTCAACAGTCTACTTTAGTACTACTTCAACCGTTCACTTTACGGTACTAGTAGAAAGAAGTGGTATGTCATATCAAATTTTTCTACAGTTACACGGTCACTATTTTGGATTTAAAAAAGAAAAAATACACCCTATCAGGGGCGGCAAACAACACTTGGTGCCAAAAGAAATAGAGTGCGCTCTAGTTTTACACAGAAGAGGCAAACTAAAATTTGAAAGTAATGGTTCCAGCGCCATTTCTCTAACTCCTGTGTGAATAAAAGCCTGGTGTCCCTTCGTTCCACTCATTTCAACCATTCACCTCTCATGCATCCTCCATGGCAAAACTAGACTTGAACACAGTACCACATGGAGAGAAGGAGTTGCCAGATCTCAACAAGAAGCCTGGTGAACATGAAGAGGATCATAATCCCTTCGAAGATGTAGTTGCAAATGAAGTTGGGGGAGCTAGTCACTTTGGTCTCCATCCTGATCAAATTGGCGAACAAGCAGAAATTCATCAAGGTAAGCACATTTGCTTGTATCCAACCCCTCACTCCCTCTCTCTCCCCTAAAAAATCTCTCCCCCCAAATAAATTAGTGTGCTTGCTTATTTTTGTCCTAAAAATCAGAAGCAACATCAAGAAATTTCTGTCAACCAAACATGCCCTTTACTGAAGGAGCTAGCACACCACCAGCTAGCACTCCAGCACACTAGTTATTACTATCCTTTGTCACCTGAAACTCTTTTTTGTACCACCTGTTCTGTGTAACCTCTCTGTTCTAAAATAATATGGGCATGTTTACTTCCTCTCTACTAAAATGAGAGGCAACATCTAGGAATTTTTAGTGTTTATTTATCTATCACCTGAAACTTGCAACACTGTCTATTCTAAAATTAGTATGAACTGGTTTAGCCTCTCATTAAAATGCACATTAGTTAAGTTTTTGTGTGAGGCATGCAACTCATATTTGTTTTTGGTTCAAAATTAAATTGCAATGAGGGGAGCATAACTCACTTGTGGGGGTGACAATGCCTTTCATATTCATGAGCTGCTTCTATATCAGGTGATAATGTTGGCCATCCATTTAATTTGAATGATCCACTGGTAGAACAACAAGGCAACCTGCATGCAGGTGATTACTTCCCTTAGGTTCAAATCATGTTTGCAAGAATAATTGTCCCTATCAAAAAGTTTGATAAATTATTTAATGACAATACACACCATCTATATTTTTTGTAGGAAATGACAACACTGCCTTACAAGCAGAACATGATACCTTCGATGATCTCATACAAGACTTCGGCGTGTGCACAGATGATGTTGACATCATATTTGATGAAGAGGAGTTGTCCGACTCCGATGATGACGAAGATCAACAAACCCAGCAAGAAGAAGCAACAAATATGGTTAGGATCTTGACAGAAAGAGAAAGGCAAGACATCTATGAAGATTTGCTTCGGCTAAGCAATAATGGCAAATTAAAAAGAGACAACACAACACTTATTGCTGCAAAGTACAATGTCCATGTGCGTACAATACAACGGATATGGCAGAGAGCAAAAAAAATGTTTGGAACAAGGCATACCAGTAGATGTCAAATCATTGCGACCAAAGAATTGTGGTCGTAAAAAAATTCAAGTGGACCTCACAAGGGTTGTTGATATTCCCTTAAACAGGAGGGGTACCATAAGGTCACTAGCAAATGCTCTTAATATAAATAAAAGCTCTCTGCATAGGTTGTTCAAAGAAGACTTGCTACGACGACGCTCCAACTCATTGAAGCCTTATTTAAAGGAAGAAAACAAACATGCAAGGCTGCAGTGGGTTATCTCTATGCTAGAACCAAGTGTTGTACCAGATAATCCCAAGTTCAAGGACATGAAAAATATTATTCACTCAGATGAGAAGTGGTTCAATGGGACAAAGAAAAAAATGACTATGTACATGCATCCAGATGAAGAAGACTCACATAGGACAGTGCAAAATAAGAATGCCATTCACAAAGTCATGTTTTATTATGCTATTGCAAAGCCTAGGTTTGATGCTGAAGGGAGGTGCTATTTTGATGGGAAGCTAGGCATATGGGCTTTTGTGCGAGTGGTACTAATCTTTCTCTGAATAAAACTTTCAATCTCTTTTATGTTATTTGAAATAACATTCTTTTCAGTTACATGAACTAGCAAAAAGGAGAAGTGGTAACAGACCAAGGGGCACACCTATCACAAAGACCACGAAGGTCGATAGGAAAACAATGAGATCTTATATGATCGACAAACTCATACCAGCAATACAAGCTCGTTGGCCTAGAGAAGCAAGGCATGAGACAATATGGATACAACAGGACAATGCTCCTTCTCATGTACTGGTAGATGATGCAAGTTTTGCTGCAACAGTTGCTCAAACAGGCCTCGATATACGCCTAACTAACCAACCTCCTAATTCTCCTGATATGAACTGCCTTGACCTTGGTTTCTTTGCTTCTCTTCAGTCGCTAACGGATAGAACAACATCTAGAAACATGGACGAGCTCATCCAGAATGTGGCAATAGAATATGAAAACTACAACCTCGTCCTTCTCAATAGGGTATTCCTCACACTACAAACATGCATGATTGAAGTTATGAAAGATAATGGAGGTAATAGGTACAAGATCCCTCACATGAACAAAGAGGGGCTAGAGGCACAAGGCATGCTCCCTACAGCTCTAAGTTGTGATAGCCAGCTAGTTCAAAGGGCTTTTGAGTTGTTGAACACTTAATCGTTGTGTTCATGTAAACATCGTCTGTGATGCTTTTGCGTTGTTCAGCAAGTATTGCTGTTGTATATATAACTTTTGCGTTGTTCAACAAGTATTGTTGTTGTATATATAACCATGGTTTTATTTGCTTTACTAATCCTTTTGCGTTGTTTAGCAAGTATTGTTTGTGTATATGACCATGTATAAATTCTCGTATCATGTGGCTGCGACAAACTAGTCATTCCTTAGTGTGTCATTTAACATTGCAACTCACAAAGTAAACCATACCATAACATACATGCAAGCACCAAAATAACATCACTACAAATAACCAGCAAACCATCAGTAGCATCAGCACTAGGGTACAGTTACAATCAAACTATTACCAATACCATGACTACGATGTTACATGTTGTAGCCCAATGGTTCTAACGTTGGGAACTCTTGAAAATAACTTTGCACGCAGGAATGAAGGTAGTCAACAAGTCTGTTACCTCATCATTAAAGTCGTCGTCATCTTCCACCTGTGAATAGCCTCACAAGTCCACACCATCCTGAAACCAACATCCCTCGTCATCAGTTTCCATATCAGAGAAGCTGGCTTTATGGTCCGTGCCACACAACATGTTGAATTTGTCACTCTCCGTATCCACCTTGGCAATCTCCTCAAACTTGACATTGTCCATCTGCAGCTTGTTGTTGTCCATGTCTACCTTGGAAATCTCCTTCTCCTGCTCCAGCTCAAAAATAGCCTCACGCCAATGACGAAGCATAGTACTGCACAGAATGACAGAGTTTATAGACAAAATCATCAAATTACTACAAAATCAGCAACGTTAAGTTTTTTGTTACAGCATATAAAAGTAGAAAGGCCTAGTATGTGAGGAGCACGCTAGGGCCAAAAATCTCAGAAAATAACAGTTAGACAGCCACAGCATAGTCATGAAAATAACAGTAAGCAACGTTAAGATGGCTTACCCTAAACGACCACTACCTTTCTTCCCACACGGCTCAACAATTTTGCTCACTATAACAACGTCCTGTGGTTTCGTCTCAGGCACATACTCATCGTCATCGCCAAGCAAAGATGCACTCTTAGCACCTTTTTCTTCATCCGAATCAGGTAACAACTCAAATCGATCTGCACCCCCTTCCTGTGTATCTTGTGCAAAATCCTGTCCTTCGATGGCGATGCAATTCAGTTTACGGTCCCACCAAGTTCCACGACGACGATCCCGACCAGGCATCTTCCTTGCCGGAAACATCCTATGGCTTGCAGGGATTCCCAAGGCACGCTTCATTCGCAAGTGACGAATAATCCGGCTAAGCCTATGTGGTCCCTTGCCACCTGCCATCTAAGGATTGCCTCACAAAATAACACTGCAATATATAAGAGTAAAACACTCTTAATTCTCATGCAAATGATGAACTGATATGACAGAAAAAGAAAGGGGCTAAAAAATTAGAGAATCAGAAGCGCATTCTTCTTAATGAAAACAGCACTAGCACAACAACAATATTTCTGAGCATAGTAGATGGGCCATATATTTTCTAAATGTCTAGGCCAGGAACAGAGTGGATCAGATGCGCCTAAATTTTCTGAGCACAATAACATATTATTCCTCTTTTTTATTTGCTTATAGCACTCATGGAAAGATTGATATTTTTTTAGAATAGAGATGTGATTTTTGGAGGAGGAAAAATACCTTGACGGAACTTGTGTCGTCAGCACAGGCCCTCAGATCCAGTCCACTACGCCTTGGCCTGGTAGGAAGCAAGGTTGTTGGAGGCGGCGCGACGACAACAGAGGGCAGTGTTTGATGTGGAGGAAGGGCCTGCGTTCCTAGCTGCAGTGGTCCAACACAGGATGCAAGGAAGGGGCCAGGCTGGAGGAGGAGGCGGACACTGTGCAGGGGCCAGAGGAGGACGCGGACGCGGACGCCGTTCGTCGCTGCAGGGGCCGGAGGAAGAGGCGGACGCCGTGCGCTGCCGTAGGAGCCGGAGGAGCACGCAGACGCCGGAGGAGGAGGACGCGGACGCCGTTCGTCGCCGCAGGGGCCGGAGGAAGAGGCGGACGCCGTGCGCTGCTGCAGGAGCCGGACGAGGACGCAGACGCCGCAGGGGCCGGAGAAGGAGGCGGACGCCGTGCGCCGCCGCAGGAGCCGGAGGAGGACCTAGATCGTGCGCTCCCGCCTCCCGCGGCCTGGCAACCAGCAATGATGCGGATGGGGCGACCGACTGTGTGGATGCGGCGACCGGCGACGACGCGGATGCGGATGGGGCGACCGGCGAACGACGGCGATGCTGATGGGCGGCGGATGGGGGCGACCGGCGAGATTGG